>CM035432.1:76401196-76498696 GCA_020310875.1 Ceratopteris richardii | reverse complement strand
ATCAATTTTCGTTATTTTTAGACACCGTTTACCCTTCCAAATAGCATCTAGGACCTAATTTTTAACTATGCCGGTCACTAGATGTGAAACCGGTCAAAACTAGTCTAGAAACTATAAAAAGAGCTAGAGAGCTCATTTTTGAGGTTAGCTTGTTGGAGGTTAGAGTTCTTTTGAGCTTGTAATAGTGTTCTTGAGTAATAGAGTTGATTTCTCACCTTCCATCTTGCTTGTCTCTTCGTAGTGTGTGTGTATGTGTGTGTGCATTTCCATGCTTCTCACCTTCACTCTCACTTCATCTCACATTCACGATCTTCATATCACTCCTATCTCTTCCGCGGATTGACATTAAGGAGGTGGAGCTTCTTAACGTGGTTCTCACCATTGTGCTAGAGCAACACCAAATTTGGCGCCGTTGCCGGGGAATCGAGTCTAGGACGAATGTGTGATGGTAAGAGTATAGCAAGAAGTGGCGTTGGAAGGTAAAAATTTCAGTTTTTGTTGTTGTTTTTACTTAGTTTTTAGTGTTTTTCACCTCCCCCACACTCCATCTTCATCACCGCATCATCATCTTCATCTCCAAAAAAAAATCAGAAAATTCACCATATCCACCCATTCTCCTCATTTGCCCTCATTTGTGCATGCGAGAGAGTGAGAGAGAGCTTTTGTGCTTGTGTGTGCTTTTGCTTTCTTGAGTTTTCTTGTAGGTACAGTACTCCAGTGCATCAGGAAGGCTGCAAAAAGGTAAGAAAATCACCTTCTGTCAGAAATTTCCGAGTGTATCAGACCATCGTGATGGTCTGCAAACTTCGGAATTTTTGGTAAGCGACCACACAGGCATGTAGGCGACCCTTGCGCATCTACGAATCCACAGACGCATTTCAAAAATTCTCATTTTGGTGGACCATCGCGACGGTCTTAGACCATCGCGATTGTGTCACACCATCGCGATTGGCTCACGCCATCGCGACGGCTCGGCCGGACCATCGCGACGGTCTCACGCCATGCGACGGTTCATTTGGACCATCGCGACTGTTCGGTTGACCCCACACCATCGCGATTGGCTCACGCCATCGCGCCGACGATGCCACGTGGCAAGTTGGACCATCGCGACAACTCAAATTTTGGACCATCGCGATTGGCTCACACCATCGCGCTCAGACCATCGCGATTGGCTCAAGCCATCGCATCTATGACCATCGAGACGGTTCACTTTGGACCATCGCGATTGTGCACGTTGACCGTTGACTGATGCCATCGTGATTGTCCGCCTGATCGAGCCATCGCGATTGTCCACTTTCACGCCATCGCGATTGTCCACTTTCACGCCATCGCGATTGTCCACTTTCACGCCATCGCGATTGTCCACTTTCACGCCATCGCGATTGTCCACTTTCACGCCATCGCGACGGTTCACCCTCACGCCATCGCGACGGTCCCAGACCATCGCGATTGTCTCACACCATCGCGATTGTGCACCCCCATCGCAAATTTTAGGGTTTCATTTTTTGGCCAATTTTGGGCTAGTTTTGGGAAATTTTTGGGTGATTAGACTCATAGGAGACCCCTTAGCTCATATTTGGAGAAACATCGGTTTGTCAGTTTTTACCCCCAGGGCCTGAACGATCATAACGTTTTCATCCGAAGTCCGTTTTTTGAGCTTAATAGCTCATTAGAAAGCTCTTGACGAGTACTACGTGACCTCAACTGTTTTTTTCTTAAAGGATACGTCTATTTTTAGATAATCTATTCTGAGGTTGACCTAGTTTGGGACTAGAAAGCCAGGTGGCAAACATTGAAAAGTTGGGCAAAGGGAAGGGACTTAAAAGGTGTATATACTCAAGTGCTTGATCATCCAACTGTGAATTGGTCTAATATTGGATTTTTCCAGGTCTAGCAAGGGCAATCGAAGGCAACCAAGGCAAGGCAGTGAAGGGCATAAAGCTTGGAAAGCGCGGCTTCTTGGGCATCAGAGCAACCAGAAAAACTGACTCGAGGTTGGAAGATTACTCGACCCCCTCAGTCAATTCTTAGCTTAGGATAAACGGTAGTATTGTGGATTAAGACGATAGGAATGCCTCAAGTTCAAGAGAGTTAAATTTATCAAGTTCAAGACTAAAGTAAAGGTGTGTGACACGAAAACCTAAAGGAAAGAACATAAGTCTGACGGAACGAGAACTCAAAGTACCACGGAAAGTCGAATTCCTGACGCATACATTAAGACAAGAATCTAAAGAAATCTAAAAAGAATCAAGAAAGTAATAACAAAGAATCATTGACGATCTGAGCGTGTACTGAGTGTGCAAGGAACAAAATTAATGAACCTTAGATCGGGCAAACATATAGGTAAGTCAGACCGACGAAGCCTTAGATCATCAGAGGCAAGTGTAAGAACTACTACACGATCGTGGGCTCAACAACTGAACACTAGTTATCCCTACGAGAGCTCAGATACTAGTGATTCAGAAATGGCATTTAGCACAGAAAAACCAGAAGGAGGGTCGAATGTAGCCTATTTAGAAAAACCAGAAGGACCCTATAGAACACAACTAGAGTTTCTCCGAACCAACCGATTAGGTGCTCGCATCTATGAGGATGGTTTGCGAAGGCAAGTGGTGCAAATGCACAACCCCGATCAACCCATTGGATTGGAACGTCCAGTGGTGAAATTCAAGAGAGACGTGTACATAGACAAGGAAGGAACGATGTACATCTTAAGTACGCAGCCAAACAATACCAACGAGTTTGGTGTGATTCAACCAGAGACGGAAACAAAATCTCAAGGAAAAGAACCATTAGAAGAGCCTAGAACACCTAGAGGGAAATCTGTACTGACACGAGTACTAATCCCGGATTGGATCCCTCAGGACAACAGAAGCATAGAGTTGTTTGTAAATAAAGAAACTGATGAAGCCTTTTGGAGATACAAGACAGAACTACTTAGTGAGGTAGGTATCATCACTATATACGAGTTCAAGGACCCGGATACACCTGGAAAGGTTGTATACCTGGATGAGACTTCAGAAAGAGTCTTTGTGGTGCCTGACCACGCTAAAAACACATACACATGGAGAGGTGAATTGGTATTCCCTCCATCTAGAACGAACATGAATACAAGTCAACAAGGGGCAGGAACATCATCAGCCCATGGAAATCAAAGAGAGAAAAATAAAGAAAGACCCGAAGTAAGCTTCACTCATCCCGTAGGGAGAGATAGAACAACCACGAACACTAATAGAGCGGATAGACAAAGAGATCATGGAGTACTAGGTGGTAGAGATGATTTTCCTCTACCTAGACCACGCGAACACGCAAGAATATTGAGACCCACACAGTTAGTAAAATCAATGAAGAATTACTTTGATGGGACAGGAGATCCCTATGACCACGTCGCAGAATTCAAGCAAGTACTAAGAGCCGAACAAGTTGAAGACATGTTCACGCAATACAACGCATTTGGACTAACGTTAAAGAATACAGCTTTAACTTGGTTCCAACCTCTGCAACAAAGGCAATTTAGAGACATCCATCACTTTTTAGAGTCATTCATCACTGAATTCTCTAAAAGTGGGATTAGACATGACACGTCTTCATTGATTCATAGCTTTAAACAGACCCCTCAAGAAACAGTAAGACTGGCAGGACGTAGGTTTAGACAATATGTTGAACGATGTCCAATGCAAGAGCTACCCTCACAAGCCAAGCAAGTGTCATTGTTTTTAGATGGCTTGTTGAGCTCTAAACTACGCTCCTACGTGTACCTAAAAGAACCCAGAACGCTAGAGCAATGTGTAAGAATTTGTATAGACATTGAGGACAACTTAGGAGACAAGTTGGAACTCTCAAAGGTCTATAAGGACTCAGACTGTTCGTCTCTAGCATCCACAAAATTGTCTAGCTCAATAGAAGACCTTGCAGAAAAAGTGCCCCAGAAACTAGGAGTTTCTAGTAAACCTAGGGTGCTAATGAACAAGCGTTGTTACACCTGTGGTGGTGACCATATGGCAAATGTGTGCCCCAATGCACCACAACCACAAGCCAACCCTAGTGGCCAATACTGTACAATTGAGAGAAGATACACGAATCATACGGCTTAGGACTGCCCATACAACAAACAAACCGTGAGACAGAACTACCTGCAAGCATACCAGCAGCCAGGTAGGTATCAAGGCCAATACAATGCTCAGCCTTATTACTATAGGCCTCCTCAGAACTACCCATACCAGGCTCAACAGAGACCTCAACCTGTCTTAGCTCAGCAGCCACCCCCACCAGCGAATGTCATCTCAGTCAAATACGCTGCTGCAGAAGAGAATCTAAGTAGGGCCTTAGTGCCTTCTTCACCTTTGATCACAGAGGGTGACCCGAATTCGAACAGTTTTGACTCTACGCATGTAGATAGTCCACCCGCATATTACACAGAGTCACCAGAACACGTGGAAACATATCATTATGATAGTCCACCAGTGGAACCTAGTTGGGAGCCAGACTATGCTAATGTGATGTACACAAACCCAAATCCACGGCCCCAATTGAGACTACAAAGACCGCAGGGCCCTAGAGGACCATGCTTTAGGTGCCAAGGAGATCATTTCATAAAGGATTGTCCACATCCCCAGATAGCAGGATAATCACAGTACTATAACATCGAAGGCTTTTGTGCTGAATGTGGCAAAGAGCACATAATCAAAGATTGTCCTAAAAATCCAGTTAACGCTTCGAATGTGACACCGATCAATGTGATAGGTATTGTAAATAACGCAGATGGATCCAACCCTACATACGTGCCTATCCAAGCTATAACAAGAGCCCAGGCGCTCTTACAGAACCAACAGCTTAATCAAGAGAAAGTAGCCGAAACCAGTGAAGTTGCAGAATCTAGCAGTAAAAAAACAAAATCTTGGAAAGATTCTAGAGAAAGAATTGAGAGAAAATGGAGTAAAAAGATAACTGAGTTGGAAGGAAGTTTGAAGGAATCTAGAGCCAAAATCCTAGAATTGACTTCACGGGAATTGAATCAAGAGAATCCAGCTCAAAAATCAGGATCAGTTTCAGCGGAACCCATACCAAAAAATCTAGACATGATGTTTCGTGCATATCAGGCTAGATTAAAAGAGGGACCTCAGGTAGCTGAAATGAGCAAAAACTACCCTCCAGCTGATCTAGAAATTGAGAGAACTAAACTTTGCATGAAGATGGTAGAACTAGCACAAGCTTTGTTCGAAGCCTCTAGATATCTTAATTGGAATAACATGGCAAAACCGGAATTACACTTTCAAGGACTAATGGAGAGGCTAGAATACTTGATAGAGAGCAAAGAGAAAAAGGATTAGCATAGGAACCCTATTGTCCCAGAGACACAGGAAAGGAATGCACCATCCCTGTCTCAAGTACCCAATACAGAAAGTCAAGACAACCTATCTTCCATACATAGGTACTCACATGAATTTTTGAGAGAAATCCAAGAAGAGAAATGGAGAAAGGAACAAGGAACCCATCCTCCTATTCAAGAAATAGATGACTTGCAAGAACAATTTCCCCAAGATATTCCCTCTATTTACGATGAGGTAGAGGAGGAACAACTGAGTGAACACACAGGCTTTGAATCTAATTCTTTACAAGAATTACCTCAATTCACAGGACCTTGGGAAGCAAAGTCTATTAGTATGAGAGCACCCACGATAATAGTGAGGAATGAAGAATCAGTAATCCCTAGAAACACGGAAGTGATCAGGAACACTAAAGTACAATGTAATCTCGCTCTAGGGGAGTTGTTGAAGGTAAAACCAGAATTGTGGAAACATGTAGCAAATCAATTCCCGGAGCTTGCTACTACTCCCTCACAAATAGGATCACAAAATAAGGTACCAGAGATACCCGTAGAAAAGATTGGAGATGTAAGTGAAGGAGAGGAAGGTAACACTTATCTTCCGATAACCCATCAGGGCTACACCACGAAAGCCATCTTAGATTCAGGAGCCGGAGTAGCCATAGCTACCACCGCTTTATGGAAACGTTGGGGTAAGCCAGCATTGAGACCCACCAGGATGAAGCTACAAATGGCTGACGGACACATAGAAAAACCATTAGGCTTACTAGAAGGCATATCACTCACCACTTGTGGTGTAGAATTTGAGCATACTTTCGCCATTTGTGACTTTGCAAAAAACCATGCTTATGAGATGATATTGGGACGATGGGTAGAGGCAAAAGCCACGAAAAAGAATGATGCACACACAACTGCAAAATTCTTATTTGAGAATGTCTTTACAAGATATGGATTGCCTATAGAGTTAGTGAGCGATCGAGGCACTCACTTTCTAAACCAAGTCATTGAATATTTGTTACAGGATTTTATGGTGATTCACAAGAAATCCGCACCATATCATCCTCAGTTCCAATGGTCAGGCTGAAAGCACTAATAAGATCCTTTGTAACGTGCTGACGAAACTCGTGAACAACAAACGTTCAGATTGGGACAAACAGTTACATCATGCTGTTTGGGCATATCGAGTGGCCTACAAGACCGTACTCAATGCAACTCCCTTTCAGATGGTTTTTGGTCAGAATGTTGTGCTTCCTTTGGACTTCTTGATACCGACCCTTAAGGTTGCACAAGAACATCAGTGGACCAGCCATGAATTATCAGCAAGAATAATGGACTTGGAACGATTAGGAGAAACCAGGCTAAAGGCAGCAACAGGAATATATGCAGCAAAGAAGCGACAGAAAGCATATTTTGATGCACATGTGAAAGATAAAGGCCTAAAAGAAGGAGATTTAGTTCTAGTATATACGCTAAAGCAACACGCACGTAAGTTAGAAAAGCGAGGTTATGGATCTATGATCATTAACAGACTCTCAACAAGTGGAGCAGTACAATTAGCCACTTTAGAAGGAGATATAATGCCTAATTATATTAGTGGCTGTAGAGTCAAGCTATATCAGGAACCTCTTACTGAGGATATGCTTAGAGGACTCACGTTGGCAAAGAAGCGTAAGGAGGAAGAAAATAGAATACGAGCGGAAGCTCAGGCAAAAGCAATAGAACGCATTAAACGCATGAAGTTAAGAAGACAAGGACTAGGGAGAGAACATTATAACCATCTGGAAACTACACCCAGATATCCCATGGCCATGTGTCAAGTAAAGTCAACCACTCATCCTAGTATAGTGGACAGGAGACCATTCATTACAGTCAGGCTAGAGCACGACAACCCTTGCCAAGAGCTCAGGGCTTTAATTGACTCAGGTGCTGCAACTAGTGCTATTAGATGGTCCCACTATAAAGATTTAGGAATAGAAATGCGGCCAATTGAGGCATACCTCATAGGCCTAGGAGGCATGGAAACCCCTTGCATGGGTGAGGTGGACCTTCCTATCCTCATTAAGGATGTGACCATGACAGCGAAGCTACTAGTGTGCCATGATGACGACCTGATAGAACCCCTAATCCTTGGCCAAGATTGGCTATACGATCACTCAGTGGACCTAAATCTTAGACAAGGCTCCTTACATATTGGAACCTTAGAACAGAAGCGAGTGATACCGCTTGACTTCCCTAATTGCATTCCGATTGAGGTTTGTAACCCTAGACCCTATGAAACGCATGCGACGGAAGACCGGAAGATCTTGGGTCAGACCAGTCACGTTACGTCTACACCAACCCACTCGGGCTTGGCTATGGACAGTTGTCAATCAGAAGGACGATAGGAGATCTTCCCTGGGGCTTCCTGCAAACTAGAAGGGGCAGCTACCCAACCGCTAGGGCAGATGAACACAATCAGCGATCAGGTGGGTTGCATCATCGGCCAAATGAGCACAATACCCTGCGGTGCTCATCCTTCCAAACTTGCTGCGGACTAGCCTAGATTAAAGATAAATAACGAATCACTTCCTAATGGGCAGGTCACGCAAGTGTTGGATCTCCCTTCTTTTCCAAAGCAGAGCGTCCATTGGATCTCTCAAACCCAACCTCGAAGGAGTCAACCACAACAGAGGAACCCAGACCGACGACACCACCAGACAAGGCAAAGAAAGCAGCAGTATCAACATCACAGAACAAGTGGCACGAAACAAATATGGGTGCCAAAAGGACAGCAACCACAGGCTATTGGCAACACTGCAGACAAGAACAGGACAAAGTTTCAACAGAAGCAGAGTCAGCATCCAAAGTCCCCTCGATCTTCTTCCCCAAGTACAAATACTCGGCAGATTTGGATCGCCAAGAAGTATCTTATCAATCGACCCACACCCATGCAGATTTGGGTACCCAAACAATGTATTATAGCCCAACCCTCTAGCCATGTAATATATACCCCTCCGAAATCTTCTCATCCTTCAATACCACCAAACCCGATACCACTTTTTGTCCCTCAGCAGAAACATACCACCCACTCAAAGACTCTTAGGAAATGGATACCGAAACGTATCCAGACGTCTTCTTGTACCCCATTATCTAACAATTCTCCCACCCCGTTTAAACTCCACCCTTGTAATAATTCACCCTCAACCAAACCTTGTATAAATTCATACACCCAAACCCCACATCATGCATAATAAAAGCTCATCAAGAATTGTAGGCATAATCTGAACCATGTAGGTGTCTAGAGACCTGCATTAGCTCTGCAAAAAGATCATTGCATCAATCACTTCACGACACTTGGCTACACGGGTTACACATCGGTTATGGAAAAGGATTGCGGTCTCACCTTAATGGGATCATAATTAATTTCCATACTAATGTGTTAATCTTTTGTAGCAGATCTTTTCTGTTAGCTCGTCAGTCATCATGCAAACCGAAGCAGGACCATCAGAAGCTGGCCCAAGCACACCAATGGCCAATATTGGAGAATTACTCGCGGAATCTTATCCTACGATGCAACCACCAGAGTTTCAAGGTTTTCCAGGACCCATGCCAATCAATGATCCTCCGAGAGGATATACTGAGAAGATTCATCGTAATTCTCACTGGTTTCAAGGCCTAGCAGGACCATTAGCAGACGCTGATTTCATATTTGAGGCCAATTTGGCATTTGATCTTCGCACATGGGCCAAGTACCAGTTCTTTTCAAGAGAATTTGAAGGACTACAGAATACACAAGATCTAACGCACGTTTGGGCACGAGCGGGATTTACAGAGTATTTTAGCGACCCTCTGCCTAAACCCGATTTTTACAGATGTTTTTACTTGGTAACCACCTTAACAGCTTCAGAAAACAAGGATCTACCTGGCACATTCATGTTACCATCCTTGGTAAATGATCCTCCATTCAGAAGGTTTTATTTGTCTAAAGATTTAATTCGCGCAGCTCTGAAAATACATGGAACACACACTCCGACGGAGAGAGAACGGCTAGTCCCAGAGCAAATGAAACGTGGTGACCTAACTAAGTGGGAGGATATTTCAGCCATAACCCCTGAGCTTTCCAAGCCATTACGGATATGCATGCAGCACTTTGCTTTCCCAGCTCAGGATCGTTTTACCATGCCTCACAAGAGAATCTGGTTTGGTTTATACTTAGCATGTACTGGACCTCAAACGGTTGATCTAGCTAGCTGGATAATTGATCAGCTCTATTTGGCACAACATAGATGGGAACGAAAGAAGGTCATCAATGGATGTTGTGCACTTACAAGGATTATATATATGTGTCTGGCATATCATTTACCCATAGAGCACGCCATGACTAGTGAGGAACTGAAGGCATTCAAAGGGACCACTAGGAAGGCTAGAAAGTCTAGCAAAGGTAGAGCCGGAAAGCGGATGAGAGGCACTATCCCGTGCTTACAAGTCCCAGAATCACCCTCGCCACAACCATCTCCAGAGCAGTCACCAACAACAGCCACTCCCACGGTACCACCAATTCGTATACGGTTATCAAGACCAGTTACGCCGGAGGGCACCACCAGTACTGTTGCACCCCAAGCAGCCACAACCACAGAACCTATCACCACAGCAGCTGAACTTCCCACCACTATTGGTGCGGAAGCTTTCTCTTTTCCAATACCCCATTTAGAAGCAGAACAAGCAGCACCACTGGACCCAACTTTTGATTTTGAGATGCCCGATGCATTCTCCAATGAGTTCCAGTTTTCAGAAGGACAATTGTTTTCTCAAGAATTTGAAAGGCCTAGCTACCCTACCACACCCAGGGATCAGCCACAAGGACAGATCGTGTCCAGCTCTGATGACGAAAGAACAACAACCGATGACGACAAAGGAGATGACGAAGCTAGCCAGGGAACACAGGAATCCCAAGAGCATGAACAGACAGATGGCCAAGGCCAACAAACAGACACACATGGTGATACAAGTACCCATGAAGATGAAACTTACGAAGCAGCAGCTTACACACTAGCTATCAAGAAGTTGTATAGAACTATGGAAAAAGTTTGGGCACGCAAAAAGTTGACAGAGGAAGAGAGTCAAACAATAATAGAACAACAACTTGTCACAGGCGGATTCGAAGACGCATACATCAAAGGATTCAGAGAGTTAGTCAAATCAGTAGGCTCCAACGAAGCCCTCAGGTACTTGCAACGAAAGCCACTACCACAGTTTGACCCCCACAGAGTACGACTACTTTCAAAGCCCGGCGAATACATTCGTGTACCAACAGGAGCACAGTCTTCTGAACAAGCCAGGGAGGCACGCCTTGTCCCCGAAAGTTCATTGGCTGTGGAAACCATCTTTGTAGATTCCCCACCCCGCGCTACAGCTGTACAAACCTCAGTAGTCACTGAAGTACCGACCACCCCAACCGCTCCTCTCTCACCACCCGTCCATCTAGCCTCCCCTCTTCACCCTCCTTCCCCCAGACCAACATCTTCATTCGCCGGTGGCGTTGCAGAAATTGTCTTTACGACCACTCATCCCACAATTCCTGCACCCATCAGCCCTAGTCTACCCCCTTCCACACCCACCTTTCTATCCAACCCATTCCTCCATCCATCTTTTCCATCTTTCCCCACAACTCCAAGACCCCTTTTCCCATTCCCATCGCCATTAACCTTCTCCCCAGTCTCACCTCCCCGACCCACTGTAACCCCTCTTTCCCCTTTCCACCAAGCTGCTCCAGCCAGCCCCCCTGGAAATTACCCCTAAACCTTTGTAAATCCCGTATTTACACCAGCACGAGTACCCACGATCACACCCATATTCACGGTCACCGCACTAGATACGTCCACTGACATGGACATCTCACCACCCACTGCACCATCACTCACTTCACTCACGGCACA
The DNA here is from genome assembly GCA_020310875.1 of Ceratopteris richardii. Lineage (NCBI taxonomy): Eukaryota > Viridiplantae > Streptophyta > Polypodiopsida > Polypodiales > Pteridaceae > Ceratopteris > Ceratopteris richardii. Next base: position 76,487,455 of record CM035432.1, on the reverse strand, counting down.
AACATTTTTAGGCACATCACAATTTTCAACAATCACTACATCATCCACCTTCCCACCCCCATTCCCCATTCCCGTTGCATCTACACCAACGGCATCTTCATTTAGCACCCCATTAATACTATCACCCACTGTAGATAATGCATTCCGACAGATGTTCATGTGTATGACGCAAGTAAGAGATGAGTTCACATCTCTTGGTGATAATTATCAGCAGCTGCAGAGGACAACCAATGACTTACAGTCGCAGCTTAATTTATTGTCTATTGAGAATGCCTCTCTGAACACCCGCTACCAGGAATTACGCGAGGCTTATCACAAATTGGAACTAGAAAGCGAAGAAAAGACCAAGGAAGCCACTGCTGACCTGGATAACTTATTAAGAGCCCAGACAGTCCGCAATGCAACGCTAACACGAAACATGGGCTTACTACGAAGACACCTAGCAGCCGCCAAGGAGGAAAACCAGCGCTTACAGGATCAGAACCGAGAAAACTTAGAAGCAGCGCTCGACCACCCAGACCAACCACTCAGTCCTAGCAGGTTCAAAGCCATTCCTTCAGACTCAATGAGGATGCTGCTAGACGATCATGTAAGATTACTAGATGAATACGACCGCATGAACGAGGAGTTACAGAAACTCAAAGAAGATCATAAATTACTCCAGTTACGAGAACCGGCACACCAAGACATACCAGCACCTGTGGACCCCTCTCCTGACATCTTAGAGGAACTCAACACATTACGGGCCCAGGTATCGAACCTTGAATCACGGATTGCAGTATATGAAGCACCACCAAGGCCAGATTCCCCACCTGAGCTACCAGCTGAGGAAGAAACTGTCACCATCTCGGTGGAGGAAACGTTTGAAGAGGCGTACGAGCCACAACCCATCCCAGGCGGACGCGTCACGGCGGAAGGTCAGATGACTTACGAACTTCCGACCCCCGCGTGGATGAAGACTATTGAGGAACTTGGGACAACGCACTCAGCTACAGTAGAGGCACAATTACATGCCATGGCGATGATAGAAGAAAGAATTTTACAATCTCCATTCTTTGCTCATTTGGCCCCGCGACGATACATATCTGAGCATGAGCTACAGTATAAACCGTATTTCATGTTAATGGCCGAATACCAGTTAGCCATTGAGAAAAAGACAGGTAAGAAACCATCGCATGCAACTCAATTCAAGGCGGATGATTTGCCACTAGATGCGCAGCAAGGAAGGATCTATCAGCTAGAGTGGCGAAAAGATTTACTACAGCAGTATCCAGAAATGATGAGTACATGGGTAAAGGCACCTTTGCATTTGAAGTACAACCCGTGTTGGGGACCAGTGCCACGACGCCGCTCTTGGACTGCCTTTGCTATTAAGGTACAAAACAATAAGCAGTGCCAAGACTGGTTGAATTACCCCTATTTTAAGCCACCCATTGAGTTACCAACTGTAGGCTACATGATGGCTACAATTCGCCACTGGCTCCCTAGACTAAAGCATATGGATGATATAGCGGCGCATATGACTGTCAAAATCTTTGACATGATGCAAATAATTTTTAAAGTCTTCCGACGTGTCAAGGCACCTCATGTCAACACCCCGGGCTTTGAGCATGGCAATTTTGACCTGGTATATGATATGAGTACAACGCCATCGCTACGGGTGTGTTACGCCTCGCATTGCAGAATAAAATATCTACCGGCGTGCTACAAGCAGACATTCGAAGAGATGTTCACAACCGGCTTCTGGGAATACCATTCAGAGGTATTCATAAGCAGGCCTACACATTTATTACAATTATTTGCCTGTGAACGAATGGTCTATTCCACACACTATCAGCTCCCGCCACTGGAAGAACCGCAACCAATCGACTGGGAGAAACTCGAGGCAGACCTGGCCTGAGGCATTCGTATCTCCGAGCACACCCTCGCTCAAGACCTCCTACAGAACTATATCCGGCAGACCTCACAACAAGGTTCTGTCAGGGACGACAGAAGCGAGAGGGAGGGGGGTGTTGGAAGCAGCCAGAGGCACAGACGACGCGGAAGCATGTAACAACGGAGTAGTGAGCCAGTGGAATCTTTTTTCAAAGAATCATGTTCTAAAAATACTTTTCAAAAACCTCCAACAGTGATTTTTATCACTATTGTAACATATGTAACATAGAAAACCCCATTTTGTAATCCATAGCTCCATTTTGTGCAAGCTAAGGAGTCCTCGAGCTTGAGGAGCTTAGGTAGAACAAGCGTATCAATTTTCGTTATTTTTAGACACCGTTTACCCTTCCAAATAGCATCTAGGACCTAATTTTTAACTATGCCGGTCACTAGATATGAAACCGGTCAAAACTAGTCTAGAAACTATAAAAAGAGCTAGAGAGCTCATTTTTGAGGTTAGCTTGTTGGAGGTTAGAGTTCTTTTGAGCTTGTAATAGTGTTCTTGAGTAATAGAGTTGATTTCTCACCTTCCATTGTGTCTTGCTTGTCTCTTCGTAGTGTGTGTGTATGTGTGTGTGCATTTCCATGCTTCTCACCTTCACTCTCACTTCATCTCACATTCACGATCTTCATATCACTCCTATCTCTTCCGCGGATTGACATTAAGGAGGTGGAGCTTCTTAACGTGGATCTCACCATTGTGCTAGAGCAACATATATGTATATGTACATGTATATGTACATGTATATGTATATGTATATGTATATGTATATGTATATGTATACGTATATGTATATGTATATGTACATGTATATGTATATGTACATGTATATAAGAAATACACCTCAATATACCCAAAAATTGAGTGAACAACCCCGGACGTGACGTGACCTGTGCGAAGTATCGTGAGTGCAATATCGTGGGTTTGAAGGGATATTTGTACTTGGGGCATATCGAGTATCGTGGAGCTCTGAAAGCGATACTTGGTGAGTATCAAATATCGTGGGATTTTTCTTGGTTGAATATCGTGTATCGTGAATTTCTTTTCTCGATACTTGTGCAATATCATGTATCGTTGAGATTCTCACAATACCTGACCAATATCGAGTATCGTTGAATTTTACTCGCGACACCTAGCACATATCGTATATCGTGAGCTTTCTCTCGTGACACTTGTTGGATATCGAGTATCGTTGAGTTTGGCTCACGATACTTGTCGTATGTCGAGTATCGTGGAGCCTTAGTCGGGACACTTGTTGAATATCGTATATTGTGAGAATTCTCTCACGACACTTGACTGATATCGTGTATCCTGAGTTTGTTCCCCGTGATATCTGCTGAGTATCGAGTATCGTGGAATTACTTCTGTGTCAAGTGTCGAGTATCACCTACCGGAAGTATCGCGATACTTACTAAGTGTCGTGTATTGCCTGTTTTGAAGCAATCCCAGAGAGGTCATGTTTCCCTGTTTTAACCCCCAGAACCCTGAACTGGCATAACTTTCTCATATGAAGTCCGTTTGCTGTGAAGTTGACCCTTAGGTTGGACTAGGAAGCAAGGGGTTCCACAAGATTTTGAGCAGTTCAAAGGACAACTGTGGACTTGTAGGGAAGGCTTATGAACCTAAGATCAAGTAGACACTTAGGAAGAGATAGATAAAGTACCAAATCACTTGAAACTAAGGTCAACTACACAACCAAGTCAGAGACTCACAACTCAAGGGTTAACACTACGTGTTGAGTTCATAGACAATCAAAAATGTCACTTAACTGGGAGAGACTCTTGGCTTCTGAAGACATGCATAGTTCCGTACCTAGGGAAGGCCTTATGTCTACAATGGAAGGGGAATATAGGACGTCTCTTCAATACATATCCACTAACTCGCAAGGAATACCCATATACCTTGGTGGTCTACAGAGGACAGTAGCAAGAATGATAAACACGACAGAAACTGAAATAGTTCCAAGACCAGCTCTCAAGTATGAAGGTGGAGTTTATAGCGACAAGATGGACCAGATATATGTAGTAACCAAAAACCCTGATCAGATTAATGAAAGAGGAGAGTTAGCTCGAGATCAGGCAACTACCTCACAAAACCCATTTGAGACCCAGCAAAGAACAGAAAATGTGATGTTAGGACAAACAAGCCAAGGTAGTATACCCAATGGACCACATGAGCAATTCACCATGCCAGGAATTAAACCCCATAGCCACACTAGCCAAGGAATGGGAAATCTGAATAGAACCACATTTAGGGGAGAACCACTCCAAGGTGTAGGAGCTGGAATACACCTAGTAAAATCTGCTTATCCCATCATAAGTCAAACCTCAGAGCCCATCAAAATACTAAGACCAATCCAATTGGCCAAATGTATGCGAAATCGTTACGATGGCATAGGAGAGCCGTATGACCACATTGCATAATTCAAGCAGGTATTGCGAGCAGAGCAAGTGGATGACTTTTTCATGCAATATGAATCCTTTGGGCTAACCCTCACAGGAATAGCATTGACCTGGTCTCAATCCTTGGATCCAAGTTTCTTTGAACATATTGAACAATTCTTCCAAGAACTTATTTGGGAATTCATTAAGTGAGGGATCAAGCACAATTTGTCATCCTTAATACATAGTTTCAAACAAGCTCCTAATGAGACAGTAAAAATGCAGCACGAAGATTTAAGCAATACGTAGCCCAATGCTCTGTGACAGAGAGACCTTCTCAGCAGAAAATGATATCTTTATTTTTAGAAGGTCTAACCAATGGAACATTGAGAATCTTAGTATATGTAAAACGACTACAAACCCTAAGTGAATGTCTTCAAGAGTGCATAGATTTGGAAGACAACTTAGCTGAGGATCTCAAAACCACACAAGATCCTACCAAATCAGAGGATACAAGAAGCAATGAAACTTCTAGTTCGAGTTATGTGGAGGAAGTGACAGAGTTAGTGGCCAAGAAATTAGTACAAGGACAAAGGAACTACCAGAACTCCTCCTTGAGAGTGCCAATGTTAGGAAGTTGCACACTTTGTGGTGGGGATCATCCATCTCATTTTTGCACCAGAGAAGCATTAGGGTTATCACAACCTTACCCTTACAATAGACAACCAACTCAAGCGCCTAACATGTACTCTTATAGTGAGCAGAAGTACATCAATTACAACACCAAAAACTATCCAATGAATAGACAACCACGACCGTTTGTACCACCCCATTGTAGACCATACGAATACCCTCCTACAGAACAAGGCAGAGAAGTTCCTAGGTATAACCCATGTCCAGGATCACGAGGAGCATCTAGACTGTATGAACATGGAGGATATGGCTAACCTCAACTTATACCAGGACAACCACCCCACACACTAGCTCCGATACAAGGGCAGAACCTCGCAATACAAGTCATTTGTCTTGAGTGTGGCAAAGAACAACTCCTGAGAGATTGTCCCGAACATCCCTCTAGTGCACCAAAGGTTACACCCGTTAATGTAGTAGGCCTAGCAAGGGATTCAAGTTCCAGTAGTGATAATGTGGCTCCTATACATGTAGTTACCAGGGTACAAGCCTTACAAAAAGCTAAACTAGCTGAGCAATCAGAGCCAAGTGAATCAGGAGAGCCTAGTAAGAGGAAAACAAGAACTTGGAAGGATACTAGAGAGAAGGCCAATCGTAAATGGACCAAAAAGTTATCCAAACTAGAAGAAAGCCTGAAAGATGCAAAAACAAAAATAGAAGATATTGCCTCTCAAAGTCCCTCGCAGGTCAAAACTCCATCCACACCACCTCATCTCCACCCACCAACCATTGTAACTAGACCACCACAATCAGGGTCTGTTCTTGTAGATCAAACCCCAGAAGACTTGAACATGATGTTCAAGGCATATCAGGCTCGACGTCAAGAAGGGCAAACACCTGCAAACCTAGATAAGAGCTACCCTAGAGCAGACTTGGAGATTGAACGGACAAAAATGTGCACTAAAATGGTGGAACTAGCTCAAGCTATGTTTGAGGCCAATCAATCATTCAATCAAACGAATGCTATTACACCGGGTCTGCACTTCGAGGGCGTACTAGAAAGATTAGAGCAGTTGGTAAATATACCGCAAGTTTCTTTACCTCCACAAGATCAACCAACTATTGAAAGAGAAAGCTCATCACCAAAGGAAGTCTATGTTCCTGACTCCATAGATGATGGAGAACCCCTTTCCATTCCACATCACACTCAAAAGTTCTTACGGGAAATACAAGAAGAGAAATGGGCCCCCTCCCATTCTTGAGATTAATGATCTTCATGACCAATTTCCCTAAGACATCCCATCTATCTATGGAGACCAAATAGAGAAACAAGAAGATGAACAATTAGATTTTGAATCTAATTCTTTACAAGAGTTGCCACAATTCAAAGGCCCATGGGAATCTGAATCTCTCCAGATCAGAGCTCCCACAACATTGGTAAGGAATGGAGACTCGATGATCCCAAGAAACATTGACGCCGTGAAGAACACTAAGGTTCAGTGTCATCTCACGGTAGAGGAGCTGCTCAAAGCAAAAGCTGAGCTATGGAATCATGTGAAGGATCAGGTTCTAGAACTTGATTCCAAAATGCCAACAGCAGACTCTAAGCAGGAAGTCCCAGAGATACCTCTAGACAAAATAGGGGACATGTGTGAGGGTGAAGAAGGTAATACTTATCTTCCAATCACCTACCAAGGTTACACAACCAAAGCAATCATAGATTCAGGTGCTGGTGTTGCTATTGCAACCACCTCCTTGTGGAAGCGATGGGGAAGCCCACATTAAGACCAACTAGAATGAAGCTTCATATGGCTGACGGCCATGTGGAAAGACCTCTAGGATTGCTTGAAGGGATAACTCAAACCACTTGTGGTGTAGAGTTTGAACACACATTTTCTATATGTGACTTTGAAAACGAGATGATCCTAGGAAGACCCTTCCTACGACAACTGCAAATAGTACAGGATTGGGGAACCAACTCCTTATACTTGCAGCGCTTAGGGGTCACAACCAAGGTCAATTTGAAGGATTACACCTTCAGAGATGTACCACCCCGACAGTGGAATCCTATCCACAAGGAGCAAGAAGATTCAATCTCTGTGCATTCTAAAAGTTCATCTGATACATCCTGGATGCATGAATATACTCATTTGTGGATGTGCAAGGTCGCAAAGGAAAAGGAAAAATGCTTAAAGGCAAGAGAAAAAGTAACTTCTCAAGGAGATAGACCAGTTAGAGACCCAGCCTATACACCGATGATATTTCCAAATGAGGAATTTGAGCCTCATGGTTGGGCAGAAATCTTGGCCACCATGGACATTGCGGTCAATGAAGAACAGTGGACACCTCATTGTTATGAGGAGGGTTATGATATTTCAGTGTTCATGTGTCAGCCCTTGTTGGAAGGATGTGACCCTAGTGATGTCATAGAAGAAGAAGAAAACGATGATAATCTAGAGTCCATTGTGATGGATAGTTGCTTTATATCAGAGGAGCACAAAAAGATGGTAGTATTTACACAAAAAGAAGAAGAACCTCTCACAAGCATCAAGATGGTAAATTCAAAGGATGGGAGTGAAGGTAGTCAAAAGAAAAAGAAAAGAAAAGTAGTGAAACAGGAGGAGGAGGAACCATTGTTTGAAGTACCAGAAAATTTCAAAAAATACAAAGTTGAGGACCGAAAAAATTTGGTACGAATGCCTAAGAGAGAGGCCACAACAGGAGAAGCATATGATAACAAAGAAAAGACAAAAAAAATCGTAGTCACCATTGAAGAGAACAAAGAGAGATGTACATACATAGGAGATGACCTAAGTAAAGAAGAGTAAGTAGAGTTGGTAGCGTTATTAAGGGAATACAGGGACGTGTTTGCAGGGCACTATAGAGACTTGAAGGGAATAGATGCGAAAATTTGTTCTCATACGATCCCCATGATAGCAGATGCCAAGCCCACCAAACATAAGCCCTACACATATAATGACACTTATGCAGCCAATATAAAAGAAGAAATTGATAGACTGATTGAAGTTGGATTCATCTATGAGATTGAGCATATTGAATGGGTGTCCCCCATCGTAGTGGTGCCCAAGAAGAATGGAAAGTTACGTGTGTGTATTAACCTTAAAAAAGTTAATGCCGCTACGATAAGAGATAGTTATCCACTTCCAATCACTGAACATTTACTGGAGCGTGTTGTAGGCAAGGAAGTTTATAGCTTCCTTGATGGATTTTCAGGTTACAATCAAGTAGCCATTGCCCCAGAAGATCAACATAAAACAGCTTTTGCCACAGAGTGGGGGATCTTTGCATTTCGGGTGATGCCATTTGGGCTCACCAATGCACCTGCAACCTTTCAAAGGCTCATGTGTCATGTCTTCAAAGAGTTCTTGTGAAAGAGCGTAGAAGTGTATGTGGATGATTTATGTGCTCATTCCCAAGAGCAAAGATACCACATCGCTGAGCTCAAATAGATCTTCAACAAGTGTAGAGAATACCAAGTGTGTCTGAACCCAGAGAAATGTGTGTTCATGGTACGTCAAGGTAAAATCTTAGGTCATATTATCTCTAAGAACGGAATTTCAACAGATGAGGACAAGGTAAAAGCCATAGCGGAGTTGCCGAGGCCAAGGAATGTTAAAGAGGTGCAAGCCTTCATGGGCCATCGTGGATATTATCGTAGGTTCATTCACATGTATGCAATCATAGCTAAACCTCTTTATGCCTTGTTGACCAATTTTGAGTGGAATGATGAATGCGAAAAGTCCTTCAATGAGCTGAAGAGACGCTTGTGCACAGCACCAATACTGACCACTCCTGATTGGAATAAGCCATTCCATGTACACGTGGATGCATCCAATTATGCAATAGGATGTGTGTTGTCACAACCAACTGGTGAAGGGAATTTAGATTTGCCTATAGCATATGTTAGCAAGAAATTGAATGCTGCTGAACAAAACTACACCTCAACTGAAAGAGAAGGTTTAGGCATGGTATTTGCTGTGAAGAAGTTTAGACACTATCTATTGGCCAACAAGTTCAAATTTTTCACTGATCATCAAGCTTTATTATACTTGGTCAATAAACCTTGCAACACAAGACGCTTAGTAAGATGGTTTCTCTTACTAATGGAATATGACTTTGAAGTGGTTGTTAGGAAAGGTAGAACCCACCTTAGGGCGGATCACCTATCTTGCATCACTTCAGGTGAGTCACGGCAAGGAGTGTCCGATGAATTGCCCGACTCTTATCTGTTCAATCTAGAAGTTGTTCCTAAATGGGCAAATAAGTTGGTACCAGTCCTAACCTTTGGACCCACAAATAAAAATGTAAAAACAAACAAAGATGAAATTATAAAATCACAAAAATATCAAATATTGGCAGGAGGTATGTACAAACAAGATACAGAGGGTGTATTAGCTTGTTGTGTCGAGGATGATGAACATAGTAGTTGGTTGCAACAAGCCCATGAAGGGTTGCTAGGAAGTCACTATTCTAAACAACGAACATTGCAGAATCTGAAACGCTTAGGAGTGTATTGGCCTAGTGTGGACAAAGAAATTCATGAGTGGATTAAGAATTGTCCAATGTGCAAAGAGAGACCCCCTGTGGAGCATGCCACCCTTTATCACGTGTCATTAATTCCAGACTGGAGTGCTCCATTGGTAGAATTCATGAGATCGGGAACATTACCCAAGGAGGATAGTCTAGCAAGGAAACGAAGCATGGAGCAAGAGGCTAAAGACTACGCCTTCATAGGAGACAAACTATATAGGAGAGGAAAAGATGGTTACTTCAGATTGTGCGTTCACGAATCAGACTACTTGAAAGTCTTAGAAACTACCCATAGCAGTGTTGCAGGCGGACATTTTGGTCCTGACCGAGTAATTAAGACTATTGTATTCTCAGGACTTTGGTGGCCCACCCTTCATGTAGATGCACATACCTATGTGAAGAAATGTGACACATGCCAACGTGCCCAGTACCCAATTAGAAAATATGAGATGCCTTTGAGACCAATGATGGGAGGACATGCCTTTTCAAAATGGGGTATAGACTTTGTAGGTCCTATTAACCCCCCAGCTAGAAACTCCCATGCAGAGTACATTATTGTAGCCACTGATTACCTTACAAAGTGGGTAGAAGTCAAAGCCACAATGAAGAATGATGCTCAAACAACGGCAAAGTTCTTATTTGAGAATGTGTTCACGAGATATGGATTACCAATAGAGTTAGTAAGTGATAGAGGCACACACTTCTTGAATGAAGTAATCAAAAAGCTTCTCCAAGAATTCTTGGTGATACATAAGAAGTCTGCCCCCTATCATCCACAAGCTAACGGACAAGCTGAGAGCACAAACAAGATCTTATGTAATGTATTGACAAAACTAGTAAATAACAAACGCTCTGATTGGGACAAACAACTTCATCATGTTGTTTGGGCCTACCTAGTTGCCTATAAAACGGTACTCAATGCCACCCCATTTTAGATGGTCTTCGGACAAAATGTTGTGCTATCGTTGGACTTCCTAATCCCAACTTTAAAAGTAGCTCAAGAGCATGAGTGGAATGGACACGAGTTATCCTCCAGGATCTTTGATCTAGAATGCTTAGGTGAGACAAGGCTACGAGCGGCTGCAGGCATCTATGCTGCAAAGAAAAGTCAAAAGGCATACTTCGATGCACATATCAAAGATAAAGGATTGAAAGAGGGAGACCTAGTGTTAGTTTATACACTAAAGCAACATACCCGTAGATTGGAAAAAAGAGGATACAGACCCATGATCATTAATAGAATTTCCACTAGCGGTGCAGTTCAATTGGCCACACTAGAAGGTGATATCTTGCCAAACTATATCAATGGTTGTTGAGTCAAGCTATATCAAGAACCTCTCACGGAAAACATGCTAATGAGACTCAACACTTCCAAGAAGCGAAAAGAAGAAGAGTTAAGGGTTAGAGAAAAAGCACAAGCAGAGGCTAGAGAACGCATTAGGAGAAGTAAGTTAAGATGCCTGGGCCTAGATGTCAATCTTGAGGCCCCAAGATACCACATGGCCAAGTGTCACACATCAAGTGCAATTGCTTCTCAAATAATTGATCGACGTCCATTCGTGACCATAGCGGTAGAACAAGGGAAGAATGCCAGGACTGTGAGAGCCTTGGTTGACTCAAGTGCAACAACTAGTGGAGTTAGACTTTCATACTGCGAAGACCTACAATTGAACATCAAACTAGTAGAAGCCTATCTCATAGGCTTGGGAGGTGTGGAAACCCCTTGTTTGGGCGAGGTGGAACTTCCCATCTACCTTCAAGTTGTTCCAATAAAAGTCAAAATGCTAGTGCATCACGATGAGGACCTTACAAAGCCCCTTGTCTTGGGTCAAGATTGGATTTATGACAATGCAGTCAACTTGAACCTAAGAAGTCAACTTCTTCAAGTTTGGGTACAAGAACAATGCATTACTTTAGAATTAGAGAATTGCATGCTCACAAATCCAGATGTTACACATTCTCTGAGTTATCCAGATGTTACACATTCTCTGAGTTCTTCTAGGACTAATCCTAGCAAAAAAGATGTATGTGTCAAAAGCTGTATGTTCCAGAACAACTCAATTATGGAAGAAAAGGCTCTAAGACAAGCAGACTCCTCCTCCGGTGTAAAGACTAATGTTGTCCTCGCAACTCAACCAAAAAGGCTAGCAAAACAGTACATGACAACTGCCATATCAAATAGACAAAGAGAAGTCAAGACGAAAGTAGCTCTGAGCATGAAGCAGATCTAGGTACGAAAATGAGAGCAACCACCAGCCGTGCCAACACAATTTTCACTCAAGCAAGTCAACCATGCGAAGACAAGAACCAAGCAACCAAGATCAGCTCAACAAGAAGGTCTCCGACAAATTTGGGCACCTAAGAAATTAGTTACAGCTCAACAAGGCCGATTACAGATGTGGGTATCTAAGACTCTCTTACATAAACAACGGCCTATGCTCACAACAAAGAAGCCAAGGAGAGAAAAGGGTAAGAACAGAGCACAAAGAGCAAAAGAAGATAAACTCAACCCTTCGGAAAAAGGAAGAAGACAATCATCAAGGATATGGGTTTGGAAGCCTAAGGTACCAGTAGCATCCACAAAACCAAAGAAAGAACCACTCCAAATACAAAATTTGAGCAACCAACCAAAGATGAAGAAGTCAACAAGGACTTGTACTCAGCCCAACATTGTTTTGAAATGGGTCCCTAAAATCAACTGTCCTTTTAACATCCAATGGATACCTCCAACAAAGGCTGCATCATCATCTACAAGAACATTGAAAGCCTCGACATGCAACAACCATGTGTCTTTGGCATAACCTTGTCTTTTGCACCATTCAGGTCATGCATTTCCAAAGTATGCATTAATATAGGGCCACATTACACGGTCGTGCATAGACACAACTAAGAAATCCCAAGCACATGCTACGCACTTGATATATGTCTAATATTTTATTGATACTAACCTCCTTTCATGTTTTATGGCATTGTTCCAAAAAATAAAAAAGAGAGACAAGAATGTGTGCTTGAAAAATTACATAAAGTGAACCATCAAAAAGGATATCAGCGACATGCAAGACAAGCCAATGGCCAATCACCATGAGGGAAGACACGAAGAGATGAAGATCGACGGACCCTCCACCATGGTAAGAATTGCCTACTGTAACAACACTATAACCATGATAGATTAGGAAACCTCTTCATCAGTGTACCCTTGAGCACTTCGCTCAAGACCCAATTTCTTGCACCAAACTTCTTCCCATGCATTTTCCAAGTACGCATACATAGGCCGTGCACAAGGCACATATTTTTCTCAACCCATGCACTAATGTACTTACCCATCATTAATTATGGGTTACAAGTACTCGGCACAAAAATTATAAAATCTATGATTGGAAGATCCAAAGGATATCCATGCCACAACATCGATGCCTACTATGTAATTCATGGTCAATAGTTGCTCAAAATCAACATTGATAACTCTTAGGAGCAACTAGCATTTTTTGGAAGCTCACAATGACACATTTATGCTGGAATCCAAGGAAGAGCTACATGCAACGGGAAAAACACTTCCATGGGCTAGCACTTACAAACTGAAGAAAAGGACAACGAACCCTGCTATAGGTGGAAGACAGACCGCTCTTGTTGATACATGAAGGATGCTGCCTCTCCAAGCACTACATGGAACAACCACTACAACAAGGGTCTGTCAAGGACGATAGACTCAAGAGGGGGGGGGAGTGTTGAAGCTCAGGGTCAAGGACAAAGCATGGAAGTGCATCAAGGAAGTGGACACACAAGAAGAAGGAGCAAGTAGGGAGCTCCAAGAATCAGATGTCAAATTTTCAGAAGAAATCCCTATAAAAATAGTGATTTTTCATCACTAAAAACCATTGTAAATACCATTTTCCATTTTTGCAACTCCATTTTGTTCAAGCCAAGGAGTCCTCAAGCTTGAGGAGTATTAGAACTATCATCCTACCAATTTTCATAATTTTTAGACTCCTTTTGAGCCCCCAAATAAGCCCTAGAACCTATTTTTTAACTAGGCCGGACACTAGGTCTGGACAGGGCCAAAACCACTCAAAAAACTATAAAAAGGGCTGGAGAGCTCATTTTGGAGGTTGGCTTGTTATAGATTTCAGCTTTGTAATAGAGTTCTCGGGTAATCGAAGTCCTTCCATTGTTCCACTCTTTGCTCTTACTTTGTGCGCATGTTTGTGTATGTGTGTGCATGCTTGTGTGCTTTCACTCACGCACTTGTGCCGTCACTTGCTCTTGGTCTTCATACCAGTCCTCACATCTCCACGTATTGACATTTATGAGGTGAAGCTCCTCACGTTGGTACTTGCCATTGTGCTAGAGTGACAGCTGCGTGTTTGAACACTTTCAAAACTGTAAGTATCATGCTAAGGATTTTATTAGTCATCTTGATAGTTAGATCGGGTACTGTTGCATATCGATGTAACCAAAATTCAATGGTTTTCACCATGTAATCCTCAATCGATAAGTAATTGTGAGTTGAACTTGGAAGCAGTGGGTAATTTAACCATTGTTTATTGAGCACACCACTCTTTTGCATATCCGAAAATTCACATGCTTCTCTGCGACGTGGTGTTGGGCAAAAAGAAAGATTTACCTGTAATAAATATGGTGTTGCTTGCCAGTGCACCTGCAAAGTAGGATTTTTCTCCAAAAAGTTTCTTCTCCATAAAGGTTGTGCAGCTTCAAATTCTTCTTGAGTATAATTGAATGTGTTTTCCTTGAAGTGCAACTACTCATTAGGATCCTTTTGTGTGATCTTCTTTATATATTGTCGTGTTTACTCTTTCAAGAGCCCATACACAATATTGAAGGGCTTCATGATTGTATCCAAGTCTTTCCCTTGAATTTTGGCTTCTTTCATCACTTTGACGACTTCATTTTCAAAATTTTTTGTGAATCGGGACACCAAAAGTGCCTGTTCCTTCTGACCTATTTCTACAGTATATGGCATGGGATGATCATCACATGGTTCCATCATCTGCTCTTTTATTAGAGAATGATAGATCGGGGGAGATAGAGGACATACCTCTACCTCGTCGGTAGGATTCTCTGGTTGTGGCTCTACTAGTGTCCCGATGTTTGCTTTTTGTTCTACTTGAGCTTCCAATTGTACAATACGCTCAATCTTTTCTTTAACTTTATGAAGGGCTGTCTGGAGTGCATCTTTAGCCGTGAAAGCTCATTGCCGATTTTTGCTACTTGATCCGCATTTTCATTATAAATTACCAAGAGTTTTGCTTCAGTAGCTTTGAGTTGTTTGCTAAGCTCATTTGTGTCTTCTATGTACTTTTGTTTCCATTCTTCTTTTATGTTTTGCTCTTGTTTCAGCAGATTTGCATATTTTGCAATCTGATAATTCAATTCCTTCTGGTCAATTGCTGTTGTCTCTTGTTTATCTATGGTTGGTCGTAATGCAGTGCCTTCATCAGTTCTTTATTCCTGTTGTGTAGATTATCATTTTCCTCCATATATACTTTGAGCTGCATTTCTAACAGATTGCTTCTAGCTTTCATTCTCTCTTTGTTCGCTTCATTTGCTTCATGTTGTCTTTGTAGCTCCATCAGTTGTTCCGGGAGCTTGTGATTCTGCTCCATTAATGTAGTGCATTGGCCTCTGACTTCTATTATTTCCGTCTCTTTAGCTAAAACCACTTGTTGAGCTTGGATCAACCGCACAGATAACTGTTCACTCATCACTTGAGATTGATTCTTTTCTCGCATGGCTTTGTCATAATCTGCGTCTGTTTCCATCATTTGCTGCTGCGTATCCATGGCCGTTTGTATGATTTGTTTGATTATTGGTTTGAGTTGAGTAACATCGACATTTAACCATGTTGTTAGGATGCTAGGTTCTTCCCCTGTTGTAACATCTTTTCCTTGTGCCACATGCAATGTTGTGTCGTGGGGCTACCGAAGCGTTCCGACTTCGTTAGGCTAGTTAGGCTTATATCTCTAAAAAGCCTCATCAGTCTCCCGGTTTAGGAGTAGGTCTATGCTCTTATTGTCTTGGGGAACCCACTCTGGCATGATAATTCTAGTGAGGACCGATTTGCCTCGGGGAGTTTAGGCTCTCTTTCTATGTTCCCTTGCTCTATGTCACCTATGTCCGTTTTTGGGATCACATTACCAAATTCGTCTGTCCTATCTGGGTAATTGGTGACTACATACATGGTCCCTTCTTTGTCCAGGTAGGCACCATTTTCAAACTTGACTGCCGAATGTTCTAGTCCAATGGGTTGATCTGGGTTTTTGATATGGACCACGGATCTTCTTAGGCCGTCCCCATAGATGCAAGCACCTAATGGGTTGGTCCTAAGGTATTCCAATTGAGTCTTATAAGGGCCTTCAATCCTTTGTAAGAAAGCCACACCTGAACTTCCTGTGGGTCGCTCCATACCTTCAGATATCTCTGATTTGCTAGTTTCAGAGTTAGGGTAGTGCGGATAAGCACTCAACTGTTGGACCTAAGATCTAGCGGTGTGAGTGACACTCACCTGTGAGGACCTAAGGCTTTGTCTATCTCTCCGTAGATGTCGTCTTGATCTAAGGTTCATATGCCTGATTGAAGAGCTTCGATTTTACCCCAAGTACAACCTCGTTGCGGATTCTTTCTTATCAACCATTGGATTCTTCTTAGTTTGTTATTGTGTTTATGTTCTTGTCTGATTTTGCATCATCATGAATTACTTGAGTGATTTTTCGCACTTGAATTTGATCGCAATAAAATTAGTTCTTTCTTTTAAGGTTGTCGGCATATGCACAGGTTATCTCTTGACTTGAACTTGATTACTTAGAGGGCCTTCAACTTGTCTCGTGCCTATCGTCGCCCTAACTTACTTCCAATGCTATGCGTTCTTAGCCTGAGCTAGGAATTGACTGAGGGAGTTGAGATAATTTCCAACCTCACTTGCTTATCCCTTGCTGGTTGGTGCTCAAGAACCCCATTCTCAAGCTTGCAGAATGCCCTTGCTTTGGATGTCCTCTAGTGCTCTCAATGGACCTGTAAGAGGTTAGCTCAAGATTTAAATTCAAATGACATAACAATTCATTTTCAATAATGTACTTCAGAGTCCAAATTGCCCTTGTCTTTATGGCCAACAATCCTAGAGATCCCTCAATTTTCTTCCCCCTGGATATGGTCAACTTCATATGAGGAAGTTATGTCTATTCAAGGCTCTAGGGCTAAAACAAGATCACAACAGGTTAACAAGCAAACAGGAATAGCTCACAGTGTGTTCTTAGGCTTGAATATGTTCTAATGACCCTTATTTTTTCCCAATTTTTTGACCAAAAATAAGTGTAATATTTTTAACCCTAAAAATATGTCGAATTCGCCCATCAATCGCGATCGAGTGGTGGTGACATGGCCGAAAATTCTATCAGTCATGGTGAAACGATTGTTGACTGAGTCGGTCGCGATCGATAGGTCCGTCGGGGCTGTCGGTCCCGATTGATGGGTTGGTCACGATTGATGGGTCGATCACGATTGACACGTGGCGATTGATGGGTCAGTCGCGATTGATGGGTTGGTTGTGGTCAATCGGTCGTTGACTCTTTCGGTCATGATCGATGTATCGGTCGCGATTGACAAGTCCGTCGGCAAGTGTTTGTCGTCGTTTGTCAGTTGCGATTGATGTGTCAATCACGATTGATAGAAAACTGAGGCATTTCAAAATTTTAAACACACTTTTAAGATGCCCTAAGCCTATACATAATGTTTATGGACTTGGTTTAGCAAAATGGTCAATTTTTTTGTCGATCGCGATTGACAGAGGTCAACGCCTCACGACCTGCACAATAAAAAATTTTACCTGCTAGAGCTGGTACAGCTGCTCGGGATGCTGATTCCTATAGAAAATCTCAAGAAACATACAAAAGCACAAGCATGCAAACGCTCTCTCACTCTCTCTCACAAGTGAAATGAGGGGAAATGGTATGGGAAAGGTGATATGACCAAAAAACTGAAAATGTTGCGATGATGGAGCTGGAGTTGGGAGATGGTAATGATGATGGTGGTGATGAAGATGGTGAAGAAAACTAAAGGAAAACAAAATTTGGTGTAGCTCACTAATGAGTAGCACCTCCTTTAATGTCAATCCGGGAAGACATGAGGATGGTATGAAGACCTCGAACAAGTGATGGCACAAGTGTGTGAGAGAGAAGCACACAAACATGCACACACACATACACACACACGCACACAAGGCAAGAACAAAGAGAGAGACAATGGAGTAACTTCTATTGCAAAAGAGTTCTCATACAAGTTCAAATCTACAAACAAGCTAAACCCCAAAAATGAGCTCTCTAGCTCTTTTTATAGTTTTTGACTAGCTTTGGTCCTGTCCAGACCTAGTGTCTGACCTAGTTAAAAATTAGGTTTGTAGCCTATTTTGGAGGCTCAAACGAGCTCTGAAAATTATGAAAATTGGTACCTAAATACTACTAGTACTCCTCAAGCTTGATGACTCCTTGGCTTGCACAAAATGGAGTAGGAATAATAAAAAAATGGTATTTACAATGGTGTGGAGTGACTAAGATCACTATTTGGGAATTATTGTTTCATGGAAAAATTAAAGGGCATATTTGCCAGATCTGTGTTGACTGCTTTGCCTGCTTCTTCCTTGCTCTAACTCCCTTCTTTGGCTTCCTTGTCTTGTGGGTCCTTGGGTTCCCTGACTGCTACCAACACACAACCACCAGGTTTTGAAGATGAAGAAACAGCAGGGTATGTATGCAAGCTTAGGAAAGCACTCTATGGTCTCAAGCAAGCTCATAGAGCTTGGAACCATAGGCTTGTTACCTATTTGCAGGATCAAGGCTTTGTCGCAAGCAAGGTAGTTTCCTCTTTGTTTGTAAAGAAGAATAAATCAGAGGTCATCTACTTATGTGTTTATGTAGATGATATCATTATTACAGGTAATGATTCTGATGGTATCAAGCAGGTCAAGGCTCAATTGATGAAGGAATTCAAAATCAGTGATCTAGGGTTGTTAATGTTATATTCTAGAGATGTACATGCTTGGAGGAACGAGAAGTTCCTTGCTCGGGGGATAGCCAAGGACAAAAGCCAGAGAGTCATACGAGGTACCTACTCATGATGGCCAGATGAGTAGAGGAACCTTAGAGAGAACTCTAGATGGTGACTAGGCAAGGACTATAAATAGGCTACGAGGTGAGTCCCATACATGTCATTTGCCACTTCTCACATTTGGTATCAGAGCGACGATGGCGAGCTTGGAAGTGATCTTGAGAAAGTGAGGGGATCATCATCTTTGTATGGGGAAAACACAAGCGATGATGGCGAGCTTGGAAGGAACCTTTCGAAGATCGCATCTTCTCCAAACATGTGTAGCTCATGGAGCGAGAAGGAAAACAAAAAAATAGCTTTTCGGCTTGCGCACAAAGCAATATGCACATCATAGGCAAATGTATACTCTTTGATTAATCTAGAAGTGCATACGCATTGTGCGGCGCATGGGATTTGAACCCCCAATCTCCGATAAGGAGGCAAATGATCTAGCCGCTAAGCCACATCAACTTTCGAGCTTCATGATTTTATGGCTAGACTCAAAAATCTGATGCGCACGGTCAAGAAATAGAGAAAGTATGAAAGATAAAGGGAAAGAGAGAAAAAGATAGAGAGAGAAAAATATAGAGAGAGAAAAATAGAAGAAGTGAAGAGAGAGAAAGAAAGAAAGAGAAGAGAGAAAGGGAAGAAGTAGAGATAGAAAGAAAGAGAAAGAAAGAGAGAGAAAGAGAAAGAACAAAAGAGAAGGAGAAAGAGAAGGAGAAAGAGAAGGAAAGAAAAAGAAAGAGAAAGAGAAGAAGAGGAAGAGAGAAGATGAAAGTGAAGATTAGAGAGAGAAGGAAAAGATTAGGAAGAGAGAGCAAAGGAAAATGATGGTTAGTATACCTTCCTTCACTTAAATGGCCATAAAACTCTCATACGAAACCCAAATTGGAAGGAAATAGACTTCAACAGCTTTCCAATGCATAGCTGGAAGCTATCATTGGATAATAAAAAACCACCTATAGGGCATTTAATTCTCTGTATATCTCTTCAAAGAGGTATGCTGTCCACTCACCTAGCTCCATTGTTTTGGCCATAACTTCCTCATAGAATATCCAAATCAAGAAATTCAACTTGGTATAGATTCTAAACTTCAAGACCTTTCTTTTGAAAGGTCATAATCCATATTTCACCCATTGAAATCCATCTCTACACAAGCTTTTAGATGGCTGTTGACTAGCTAAAAACTCTTTTTGAGTGATTTGAGTGTCCAATTATGATAATTAGGAATTTCTAATAATATTTTGAACCATTTTGGATAGGAATGAAATGCTTTTCATACATTTTCATCATAATTTTTCTCTCAAATAAATTCATTTGAATACTTCTCGCATCAAAGTTTATAATTTTACATTGTATTCTCTTCCAGTCTTATGAAATCAACATTGGAATGTGCATGAAAGCTAGTTTTTTTACATGAATTTATCTATGCAAATGAAGTTACACTAACTTATGTTGATTCATAAAAGCATGCACAGATCTTGTTTGTGTGTTTTAGATTGAAGGCGGAAAAAGACATGGTTATGAGGGCGTGTAGTGCCCAACAACACATTTTGGCAAAGTTTCTTATCTGCAGGTTTTTGGAGTAAAGAAAGTGGTTTGTCAACCACAAGGCTGATGCCTATCATTGTAATGATTATTTTTTTTTTTTCAGGCTTCATTTTCTTGGCAAAATGCTGCCGAAAATTTTGTAGCCACATGGCGTTATATGCCATGTGAGAACTAGAGTGATGTTATGTTGTGTGAGAGAGGAAGTCTTATGTCTGCATAGCTAAACTCATATAAATTGATTGAAGTAGAGAAGAAAAAGCATGAGTGAATGCATGCATACATAGATGATATGATTGCTAGAAAGTTGAAATGCATGATGCATTTTCTGTTTATAGAAGATCACTTTTATGTATCACCATGATGAGTTAGGGTGAGCACGAGGTATGTGATAGAGGTATCATGCATAGACTAATTGTGCCTTTTGAGAGTAAAGGACAAGGTATATACATCAAGAACAACTAAGATGTGTTTTTTATTAGTAATGCATGAGCACATGAATTGTTTTTTATTAGTAATGCATGAGCACATGAAAGCTAGTCTTTTTACATGAATTTATCTATGCACATGAAGTTACACTAACTTATGTTGATTCATAAAAGCATGCACAGATCTTGTTTGTGTGTTTTAGATTGAAGGCAGAAAAAGACATGGTTATGAGGGCGTGTAGTGCCCAACAACACATTTTGGCAAAGTTTCTTATTTGCAGGTTTGCCAACCACAATGCTGATGCCTATCATTGTAATGATTATTACATACAAAGTGGCAACCAGAACAACTCCTTTTAAGTTGGCGTATGTATTGGAAGTCGTTGCTCCGATGGAATTGGTGGTTCCCAGTCTACATGTGGCCCTTGAACAGAAGCTCTTACCGGAAGAATCTTTTCCCTTTCGATTGGAGGCTTTATGGTCCTTGGATGAACAGCGTCTAGAGAGTTTCCTGGTGATGCAGGAAGTGCAGCTGAGACAAGCCAAAACCCACGATCGTTTCCTGTTTATTTCCTATACCAAGTGGAATCATCCAATTTTTGGGTTTTGTATGAGAGAGTTTTGGCCATTTAAGTGGAGGAAGGTATCTTCCAAATTTTAACAGCATATAGCTACTACTATTTACTTATATTGACATAAGTTTCATAGTATTTGGACATTTTGATTGTTCACAATAACCAAAATACTAAGCCTCTATACCTGCAAAATTTTAAAAATTTGCAGAGGCTAACTTTTACTCATTTCTTTATATCTCCTAGATGGAGTAACATTTAATCTTGAAATTTTATGCACCATGTGGAAGTGTGTAGGTAATTCTAGAAACAAATATCATTCAATTTGAGTAAACGAGCTAAGAGAAACAAGCACCTTTAGGTGACATGGTCTCTGGTCATTTCATAAATTCCAGAGGCTGCACTTTGATGTGCACAGATTATTTGACCTATCAAGTGATCTCTAAAAACAATGAAAATTGGTATTCATAAAGTGCATCTATTAAGATTTCATTTCCAGCAAAAACCATTCCATTTGGATCTACCAATTAAGACAAATGCCCTTTGTAACAGGCCTATGTCATTTGTTTCAGGCCTCTACCTCTACTAGCAGCACTTTTAGTGCAGAGGTCATTCGACCTATTTAAAAAGTCTCCAAATTACTTGAAAATTGAACAACTTAAAGATAATACTAGGAGCTACTTGCCCTCCAAATGTCAATAAATTTGGGCGTTCCCTCAAAGATTAGCATCCAAATCTCTATGAGGCTGCTACCTCACTAACTATTTGCTGAATCATTTTTTTTAATCTAAAAATGCCGAGACATGTTAATCCTTATGATTAAACAAAATCATTCATTATCTTGGATGTATTATGACATGGAGATATATCCATGCATATAATGATTGTCTAGATCAATACAAATCAATTAACCATCACAAATTAACCCGTTGAAAAATCAACTCTTTACATAGTATCCACATTTTAGTGAAAGTGAACATCTATGGATGTCATCCTATTCATTGTGCTTCTTGCACATTCATTAATCTCATCACAAAAAATCACATACAAGCACTTAATACTTGTATTGATGATCATAACCATAGCACTCTTGTGCGGACTCGAGATAAGTGTCTATATCAAGTACATAGACTTGCATGAAAAACAATTCATGTGCTCATGTGTTACTAGTAAAAAACACATCTTAGTTGTTCTTGATGTATATACCTTGTCCTTTACTCTCTAAAGGCACAATTATTCTATGCATGATACCTCTATCACATACCTCATGCTCACCCTAACTCATCATGGTGATACATAAAAGTGATCTTCTATAAACAGAAAATGCATCATGCATTTCAACTTTCTAGCAATCATATCATCTATGTATGCATGCATTCACTTGCGTAGCTTGAAGCTATCATTGGATAATAAAAAACTACCTATAGGGCATTTAATTCTCTACATATCTCTTCAAAGAGGTATGTTGTTCACTCACCTAGCTCCATTGTTTTGGCCATAACTTCCTCATAGAATATCCAAATCAAGAAATTCAACTTGGTATAGATTTTAAACTTCAAGAACTTTATTTTGAGTGGTCATAATCCATATTTCTGCCATTGAAAGCCATCTTTGCACAAGATTTTAGATGGTTGTTGACTGGCTAGAAAATCTTTTTGAGTGATTTGAGTGTCTAATTATGATAATTAGGAATTTCTAATAATATTTTGAACCATTTTGGATAGGAATGAATTTCTTTTCATACATTTGCATCATAATTTTTCTCTCAAATAAATTCATTTGAATACTTCTCGCATCAAAGTTTATAATTTTGCATTGTATTCTCTTCCAGTTTTATGAAATCAACATTGGAATGTGCATGAAAGCTAGTTTTTTTACATGAATTTATCTATGCACATGAAGTTACACTAACTTATGTTGATTCATAAAAGCATGCACAGATCTTGTTTGTGTGTTTTAGATTGAAGGCACAAAAAGACATGGTTATGAGGGCGTGTAGTGCCCAACAACACATTTTGGCAAAGTCTCTTATTTGCAGGTTTTTGGAGTAAAGAAAGTGGTTTGTCAACCACAAGGCTGATGCCTATCATTGTAATGATTATTATTTTTTTTTCAGGCTTCATTTTCCTGGAAAAATGCAGCCGAAAATTTTGTAGCCACATGGCGTTATATGCCATGTGAGAACTAGAGTGATGTTATGTTGTGTGAGAGAGGAAGTCTTATGTCTGCATAGCTAAAAGCATATAAATTGATTGAAGTAGAGAAGAAAATGCATGAGTGAATGCATGCATACATAGATGACATGATTGCTAGAAAGTTGAAATGCATGATACATTTTATGTTTATAGAAGATCACTTTTATGTATCACCATGATGAGTTAGGGTGAGCATGAGGTATGTGATAGAGGTACCATGCATAGACTAATTGTGCCTTTAGAGAGTAAAGGACAAGGTATATACATCAAGAACAACTAAGATGTATTTTTTACTAGTAACGCATGAGCACATGAATTGTTTTTCATGCAAGTCTATGTACTTGATATAGACACTTATCTCGAGTCCGCACAAGAGTGCTATGGTTATGATCATCAATACAAGTATTAAGTGCTTGTATGTGATTGTTTGTGATGAGATTAATGAATGTGCAAGAAGCACAATGAATAGGATGACATCCATAGATGTTCACTTTCACTAAAATGTGGATACTATGTAAAGAGTTGATTTTTCAACGAGACAATTTGTGATGGTTAATTGATTTGTATTGATCTAGACGATCATTATATGCATGGATATATCTCCATGTCGTGATCCTTCCAAGATAATGAATGATTTTTTTTAATCATAAGGATTAACATGTCTCGTCATTTTTAGATTAAAAAATGATTGAGCAAATAGTTAGTGAGGTAGCAGCCTCATAGAGATTTGGATGCTAATCTTTGAGGAAACTCCCAAATTTATTGACATTTGGAGGGCAAGTAGCTCCTAGTCTTATCTTTAATTTGTTCAATTTTCAAGTAATTTGGAGATTTTTTAAATAGGTCAAATGACCTCTGCACTAAAAGTGTTGCTAGTAGAGGTAGAGGTCTGAAACAAGTGACATAGGCCTGTTACAAAGGGCATTTGTCTTAATTGGTAGATCCAAATGGAATGGTTTTTGTTGGAAATGAAATCTTAATAGATGCACTTTATGAATACCAATTTTCATTGTTTTTAGAGATCACTTGATAGGTCAAATAATCTCTGCACATCAAAGTGAAGCCTCAAGAATTTATGAAATGACCAGAGACCATGTCACCTAAAGGTGCTTGTTTCTCTTAGCTCGTTTGCTCAAATTGAATGATATTTGTTTCTAGAATTAGCTACACACTTCCACATGGTGCATAAAATTTCAAGATTAAATGTTACTCCATCTAGTAAAGAAATGAGTAAAAGTTAGCCTCTGCAAAGTTTTTAAATTTTGCAGGTATAGAGGCTTAGTATTTTGGTCATTGTGAACAATCAAAATGTCCAAATACTATGAAACTTATGTCAATATAAGTAAATAGTAGTAGCTATATGCTGTTAAAAATTTGGAAGAAATTGGACATTATTTGATAGGTCAAATGCTCTATTCGTCTCAGGCCAATCTCTGGTGAGGATTTTCCAAAGAGTGGTACATGTGTCTGATGAGCATATGCTATTTTCATATTAGAAACTCCAATTTCAAAATTTTGTATTGAAGAAGCTACTATGATATACCCAAAATTCAAGGATTTTGGAATTCATCTTCATAGTTAGAAGATATTATAAAAGTGCAACAACATTGTTTCTAGGCTCACCTAAGCGCAGGTGTAGAAGAGATAGAATTATACTTTTGAATGAGTATTTGATTTCATTTTGAATTGAAATTTTGTCAGGCCAAACTACATAAGTTTATCTATATTTGGGCACAAAGAAAATGAAATTTGGAATTTTTTTGATCAATCTAAGGGCTTCAAGAAGATGACCCTGTACATTTTTTAGAGTTGGTCATCAAGTGTTCGACTCTTCTAGTAAAATGGTTATAAAACCCTGAGCAAATATGCAAATCAATTTATTTGTGCCTAATGAAATCTTGAGAAAAGATACATAAGGCTGGAAAATTTCATGCATTTTGCATGAGTAAAAGTTAGTTAAAAGTATGATTTAATATGCTATTGTTGGAAATTGTTTATGCAGGAGACATTGCTGAAAGGAAAATATTTTCTACAGGTTTTTTATGATATTTTTTGATATGGTGTGATCACCATGGGCTAGACATGCCCTACATACTTTTTTGTTGATCATTGGTTGATGTTGACCATTCTTAGTAGGACAGAGGAGACTCTGTCGAAATTTTCAAAAATATATATAGTGCCATGAGAGCATGGAACAGGAGAACTTTGCTAGTTGTTCTCATTTCATATAATTGGATTCATACAAGTTGTATACATTCCAATTTATTGTAAGTTAATATTTGATTCAAATCACATGAGTTGGTATCTGATGCAAGTTGCATCCTTCACAACTCTAGTTGAGATGATTTATTATATAATTTCTCATTTCTCAACTCAAGATGAGTTGATGTTAGAGATAGTATGAGTGATAGAGTCATAGGAATGACTCTGTTCTTTCCATCGAGGGAAGGAAACACTTCAGGAACATTTCATGATTTCATCTATTATTATTCATGCTTGTGAGTACTCACCGATCTATTCTTGTATTTTTTTGAGTGAAGTGTTCGACTTTAATCTCATATATGCATCTATGTGGGGTATAAAGTTTGGTGGTATGGGACATCAAACTTTGTATTCTACCTAGGTGTAGGATAGATGGTATGGGAGAGGTTTCAGAGATTATATTTTGATAGGATTTGGAGTTCATTTATATGATCTTTTGGTATCATCTTATTATTAGACAATAGAGGGGTAGTTGAGACAGTCACTCTATATGTGATCGCAAACAAGGCAAGTCCGCAGGCTAGTAGCCTAGAAGTGGAAAGGCAAGGTTTGCACATAAGAACTATGAATAGGCAATTGCATTAAGAAGAAATTCATAGAGTACGTACTACTTTATTTGATATGCCTTAGGTTAGGCCATGGTTCATACATAGTGTGTATGAGGTGAGCTAGATGCTTAGCCTAGTGGGCTATGAGTGTGCACACATCTACTTACCATTTTTCAGTGTATTTGGTGGACTCATATTATGATCCTCATTATATCTAGGAGGTGCCATATTATTACAGTAGTTTGCTTGAGACACCTCATTTCTTAGTTAGGAATGATTTGATCATAGTGATGATCAGATGGTGGTCAGAGATAAAGCAAGTTTCATCCACTTGGAACATCTTGCATGTTATTATTGAGAAGGCGGTGGTAGTTCCACTAGTTTCTATACTTTCTTAGCATGTCTTCACTTGGCATGATGGATTTGATTCCAGAGAGTGGATTAGGATTTACTTTGTATGGGAAATATTTTGATCCATACTTTGGATTATCATATATGATAGATCTTGATTTTGATCCATAGTTTGTATATTATATATGACACATCGAGCTTTTGATCCATAGTTTGGATTATTATATATGACACATCGAGCTTTTGATCCATAGGAGATCTTGGTCCATAGTTTGGATCATTGACAGATTGACATCTTGTTCCATAGTCTGGATCATTGATAGATTATCATCTTGGATTCACAGTTTGGATCATGATGAGATTTTCTTCAGTTTTATTTCATTACAGTGAGTAAATCAAGAAGATTTACTTGAGCGTAGAGATAAAAAACTACTTGGAAAAGACTTCCATTTCTTTTTAGTATTATTCCACAGAGAGTTGGACATAGTCACATTGTTTTTGGATTAGCATAATAGTAAATAGTGGAGTAAGTGATTTTGCACAATTATACCATATGACAAGCTATCAATGGGTATTCGAGCGAGACAAGGGCAAGTTGCCAAGGTTTCTACAGGTGACAAGCCGTCACAAGTTAGTGGTCAAGGTGTAGGCATAGGGAGTCCAAGGATATTCTGAGTACTTATGCTGTGCACATAGGGACTCATTGGGCCTCAGAGGGATTCCTATAGTATGCCCAAGGCAAGGAATACTATTTATGGATGGAAATGCTAGATAGGAAGCAGAGAGATGAGTGGTCCTCTTTTTGATTATCTAGTATTTCAAACATCTAGCACACTCTACTCTTATTATTTGGAATCACAGATTTTGATTCCCAAGTTTATAGCTCCTTCTATATCATTGAGGAAAATGATCTTTAGAAGGGGGAGAGAGTGTTATATTCCAGAGATGTACATGCTTCGAGGAACGAGAATTTCCTTGCTCGGGGGATAGCCAAGGCCAAAAGCCAGAGAGTTCATACGAGGTACCTGCCATATGAGTATAGGAACCTTAGAGAGAACTCTAGATGGTGACTAGGCAAGGGCTATAAATAGGCTAGGAGGTGAGTCCCAGACATGTCATTCTCCACTTCTCACAGTTAACCTATTTCCTTGGCTTAGAACTTGTGTATACAGATTCAGGTATACTCATCACACAAAGGAAGTACATACATGATATGTTGGTAAAGTTTAAGTTGGAGAACACTAAAGTTGTAGGTATTCCTATGGAGATCAATCATATGCTAAGTTTACATGAAGGTGAACTACTTGAGGATATTACAGGGTATCAACAACTTGTGGGTAGCCTTAATTATTCTACTTTGACAAGAGTGGATATTGCATATGTTGTAAGTACATTGAGTCAATTCATGCATGTACCAAGGAAACCACACATGGAAGCTACAAAGAGGGTGCTTAAGTATCTAAAGAGTACAATGAATGAGGGGTTATTCTATCCCTTCACTTCTGACATAGATATAAAATTATATTCTGATGCAAATTGGGATGGCTCCAAGGATGATAGGAGGAGCACTTCAGAGTACCTAGCTTTTGTAGGTTCAAAACTCATATCATGGTCATCCAAGAACCAACCAACTGTGGCCCTATCCTCCACAGAAGCAAAACATAGAGGGTTGGCAAATGCAACTCACGAAGCTATGTGGCTCAAGCAATTGTATGCAGATTTGGAGATACACTCCTACACTCCAACTATCTTTGGAGATAACACTAGTTCACTTCATTTGTCTGCTAATCCTATGTACCATGCCAGGACTAAGAACATTGAAGTGCACTATCATTATGTTTGAGAGAAATTGCTTAGCAAGGATATCCGGAGCTGAGTCTCATTTTCCACAGCTACTAGTGAGAGAGCACAGAGATCAAAAGAGCATCACAGAGAGAAAGCACAAAAAAAGCAGAAAGGAAAGAGATTGAAGTTAGCAGGAAAGACAAGCCGCTTCGAGACATGACAAACCTAGAGTGGTGCCTCCAATATTTAGAAGAGAAAAATGCCACTCTACTTGTATTTGGAGGGGCCTATGGAGGGAAAAGATGATGATCTAAAGTTTTTTCAATACGGTCTAGTTTTTAAGGTGGACTACGAGGATGAAGACTCAGATAATCTTTTGTTTCTGGTGGAGACTACAAAATTTTTAAGGAATGCTATTTGCAAGATGGAACTACATTGCCCATATTGTCTGTGCCAAAGAGGCTTGCACAAATTTTCAGGCAATCTGAGGATCTAATTGTTGATATTTTGCCATGGATAAAGGGGAATATCATGCCGGCCCAGCAATTAAAGCCGATGTCTGTCAAGTCAAAGGGTAAACAACCGATACAAAACAAGCCCTAGAAGAAGTTGACCAAGCACACTGATGTAGAATCAACAGAAAGCTTAGACTCCGAGGATGATATCATTACCCCAGGTGGAGACCTTACATTAGGCATTTTGCTTAGTGAACAAAATAAAATTAGAGAGGATATTGTCAAGAGGAAGTTTGTGAGGAAGGGGCAACTTTTCCACCTCCCTATAACCATCATTCATAGACCCCCCATTGACCCACTTACAAGAAGGAGGCCTCTTGAGATAAGGGAGCCCCATAACCCTCCATGTGCGAAATCTCAAGAAGAAGATGAAGATCAATCCTCATGCAACTATTGTGCCATTCTTGGTAATGGTCGATCCAAACGAGTGCAGTTCGGTTAAGGAGTTTAATGATAGCTTGTATGAGGATTACACATATTATGTTATTGGAGGATCACACTCAATAGAGGCCAGAAGACAGCTTGTTAAAGAGCATCCAACTACATACTACTTCAGGTATGCAGAGTGTAAAATCTATGTTGGTTTAACTACAGAGGAGGCAAAGCTCTTAGCTTGGGACCACAATAATGACAATGATTATAGACAGAAAATGTCATCCGTTGAGTGTATCCATTTTGTCCACCATGAGTATGCTGATGCACTGAGAGCAGATGGTGGTAGGATTCATCCAAATTTGAGATAACAGTGGAAAAGGAAGGCAAAGCTAGATTCTCATATGGATGTCAAGGGAAAAGGAAAGAAGTTGGATCTATCCATTGAAGAAGTTGATGAAGACATGAAGCTCACACCTTGGAGAGCTCAACAAGGCATTAAGGATGATAATATGATAATTTTGACATTATCAAGGGTCATTTCGAAAGAACTGAACCTTGGTCGTAGAGCTAAACAAGTAGGTAGAATCTTATCAATAAGTGGTTTCCATTGCTTTTTCAATAACTTATCATGTAGCTTCAAACTTCACAATGCAGTCACAAGATTTATATGAAGATTCAGGAGGTGATGAGGAGGAGGCTTGGATGCTTCACATGGAGTGAAGTCTAGGCAGAGTACCCAACCACCTCCTCATACAAAGCATTATCAAAATATTTTATATTGTTCCATGATTGGGTGATTTCTCTTTCTCATTAGAATTTAGTAAGATTGTGTTTGTCTAGTACTTGGTGGTATTCGATGCAAAGCATTGAGCTATATGAAGAGACATTCTAAAACTCGATGCTAGGCATTGAATTTCACAAGAATTTTGATGCTAGGCATCAGGTTTCAATATAATTCCAATCCTAGGCATCGGCTCTCACTACAATTCCAATGTTAGGCATCAAGTTTGAGCATAGAGTCAATGTTAGGCATCGCTTTTCATAAGTATGTCCCGTTTTGTTCTGATTTCAATTGCCTATCAAAGATGTTATCCATTTATTTGATGCCAAGCATCGGCATCATTCATGAATGTGGCACTTTGTATCAATGGTAGAATTGACACTCCTTTCTTTGTAGAAACCAAAAAAATAAGAAGAGTGGTGAGGCCAATGAAAACTCACCCAATGAAGACTGTCCTGCTACCTTCCTCACACATATCCAAAGGGCAAGGCATGAGAACTCCAGAACAAAGTCAAAGGAGATGGAGTTCGAGGATGTGTCCTCTGAATTAAAGTGTTTTTCAAACCCCATAGACCCTCTAAGGACACTGTATTACAATGTATTTGGCGATGATGTAAATGACATGTGTACAGTAGTTCCTAGGAACATTATTCCCTTCTCATAGCAGATATCCCATATGGGTTTAGGATGGCCTTGTTCCATTAATGATGATGAGCCATTCAAGCACCCACAAATACTAAACATGGTAATAGATTTTGCTAAATTGACAATGTCACCACTCTGGAGGATTTTCATTTTCCATAGCAGGGACCAATTCTTCTCCGTCTCAACAATATTAAAATTAAGGTGTCATGTTGTAGAGTATCTTAGATGGTATTTGCTTTGCTTTTTGTCTCTATGTTGAAATTTCATGTCCCCTTGCACTTACAATTAATTGTTCTCAGGGTAAAGACAAACATAAACCACACCCCAAGCCATAGGTTGGTTAGTGCAACCGAGTGCCTTACACTCGATTACTATGAATAGTGAACAGTGTAATGAGAACATAATTTCAAATGTTCTAATGTTCTCTACTATTACAAAGAAACTTTGTCATGTGGTAGGGGACAAGACTTTGGTTAATCCTTATCAAAAGTCCCAAAAGCTTATAATGAGGTTGATCCACTTGTTCTTTAATGATGATGATTGGGTCATGGACTTATTCTTTAGCACAAGTAATTGTAATTGCAATGTTGCTCATCGACATCTCTTTTGCCATCACCACCAATTGATCTATTTGTTTTCAAGGACGAGTGCTCAAAATGTTCAGCCATTGCATTGTTGTAGAGAAAGATGAAGCCCAAATCAACTTCATTAGGATGCGGATTAATGGCACTTACTGAACAAGAAGCTATTCTTTCCACTGTGGGATACAAAACTGAAGCTTTTGAAGCATTTCATGTGTTTCTTCTCAAATTAAAAAGAGAACAAGTCTTTGTTCTCGTTTGTTTTGACTCAATTTTCCTTATTAATATGTATGGTGAATGAAATATGGTGGAAGATGCAAGAAAAATCTTTAGAAGGTGGGTTTCAATCACTTCAAGTATATGGAAGAAGTGTTAAGCTTATGAAATGTTTATCAATAGTTGTAGAGGTGGCTGCTACTAGGGCAAGGAATTGACAAAAGTATTACTCAAAGCATCCATGCATTTTGCAATTTCTTTTGACTGGAATTTTTATGTTCGGAGAGAAATCCGTGATTCAAACATTAGAGCTTCTTATGCTAGCTTTTTATGCAAAAAAAAATTCAAATGCGCCTTTATCTAGTAAAGGTGAAATCTAAGACTCAGTTAATATCAGTGTAGACAATGGATAAAGCGATCTAATGATGCACGAAAGAAGGAACATGCATTCAATGTAGATGCTTTGGATCTAGGATAAGAGAAGGCATCTGTAAATATGGAATTTCAGCATAACAACTTATGGCTTACTATGGGGACTTGATGCATGTTTTTTACTTGAGTAGAATTTCTCATGTGCCCGAACTAAGGAAGAAGCTATGATTGATGCATGAATGACATCACAGAAAAGTTCCTATAAGGGAGAGCTTCCTTAGTTCCAAAAGGGAGAGCTTCCTTAAAGATGTTTTTTACTTGAGTAGAATTTCTCATGTGCCCGAACTAAGGAAGAAGCTATGATTGATGCATGAATGACATCACAGAAAAGTTCCTATAAGGGAGAGCTTCCTTAGTTCCAAAAAGTCAATTGTTCGCTCTTGGCTGAGGGATAAAGGAGTTTTAAAAGGAGAATGAATGTGTTACTTACATCAGCAAGAAAGATGGTTATGTGATGAAAAATGGGCATGCCACTCAAGAAAAGGGGGGATGGTTTGTAATTGTTGCAATGAAGTGTTTACCTTGTCTAATTTTGAACCACATACAAGGAGTAAGCTCCATAGGCCAAGTGCCAATATATTCCTTAATGATGAGAGATCAGTATCAGATTGCCAACTTGAAGCTTGTGCACTTCAGGATGGTAAAGAGAAGGAAGGTCCTATGGAAATTAATGATGATACATGCAGGGTTTATGAATTGTTAAAGAGATAGTTTTATATGACCATTGTCCATCAACATCCCATGACAATTAGGGAAAGACCCTTAAGACTGCCAGCGTCCATGTGATGCCTTTGTACATAATGATATGAACGACATTGAGGTATTCTGGAGTTGCCTCAACACCTTTTGTGTGGTTCAAAAATCAACCATGCTAAAACTGCTTTCAGAGCAATCGGTGGACCTCCACACCAGCTGTTGTTAGATCAGGGGTGTCAAGTTATCCCTAGAGGTCAAGTCTTCCGTCTCCTTGGTATTCCGATGGGCTTTGACATCTCAATGGACCAACGGTGGAACTGAGTGCTATCCAAACTGGATAGCAAACTAAATCATTGGAAAGGTATGCAAGTTAACTTGGCAGGGCGTGCAATGGTTGTTAACACATTTATGCTTTCTATGACTATTTACTTTATCTTGTGTTGGAGACCTAAGGAGAAAGATTTGGCCAAAGTGGAAAGAATCTGCAGAAACTTCCTATGGACTGGGGACCCCAATAGGAGGGGGATTCCCAAAATCAAATGGGAAACTTGCATTAGCTCAAAAGACTCAGGGGGGATTGGGTATTTCGGATATCGATGGGTTTGCTGACAAGTTGGCGGCAAAGTGGTTGATCAAGGCTTGGAGCAATAGTGAGTCCTCTTGGGCTAAATTGATCTTCAAAAACATGAAAGAACTTACCTTAGTTGGCCATCCTGGTTAGAAGGACATAGGGATCCTCACGCTTTTGTCCCCCCCCCCCCCCCCCCCCCCCCACCAGGTGTCCCCTAAAGGCTCTAGCCTAGTGTGTTCCTTATGGAAGAGTTGGAACAAGGCCAAACAATTCATCAGAATCAGTGATGAGTGGAAGTGGGCAGCTGGGATAAGACAAAATGACTCTATCTGGTTCCCGAACATCGGCATTAGGGGGTGGAGTCTTGGAACCTCCAAACTGCTAAGCGACTATGGAACAAGGGGTTCAAACAGTGGAAACAGCTGGAAACAAGAGAGCGGCCAGTGGATCAAGTTAGAAGACTTAGAACTGAGTCGTAGAGTTACCCTCGAGGAATGGACTCTTCTTCAAGGCAGGTGTCTAGCATGGGACTGCTCAACTACCCGCCTTCTCTGCGGACAGGGTCTTCCTTGCCTGGAGGGCCTCAAATGGAGCAATGTTAAGAAAATATCTAGAATCCCCAACTTCAAAGAGAACTTAGATGTTCATCACACTCTTAACAAGATGTGGTGCCTTTCTTGGACCAAACTTCGATGGGAACTTAAGTTCATGTCTATTTGGCACCCCCTAATTGAGATCAAAAAGTCTATTCTCATGTGGCAGATCTTGCATAAGGGTATTTGGCCCAATGCAAAGACTAACAAAATTTGTGGTGTGCCTCCATGGTGCAAGCGTTGCCATCGATGCATCGAAGATTTAGTTCACCTTTTCTTCGATTGCCCCAAGTCACGTGTTATCTGGCATCACACGATGCGGGTATTGAGACTCACGAACCAAATCAATTGGCAACAGGTGCTGTTAGGTGAGGCAATTGGCTGCTCATCAAGGCTGTGGAATGCCATCAGAGGTGAGACTCTTTGGAAGATTTGGAGGGAGCGATGTGCTGTCAATTTTGGCCAAACTCCAAAGGAATGGTCGATTGAGAAATCCTTCTTTCTTCTAGGTAAAAGAATCTCCCGGGATAAGAGATCTCCACCGTTTAGACATCATTGTATTTATCTCCTAAAAAATAACAAGGTTT
This sequence comes from Ceratopteris richardii, assembly GCA_020310875.1. Lineage (NCBI taxonomy): Eukaryota > Viridiplantae > Streptophyta > Polypodiopsida > Polypodiales > Pteridaceae > Ceratopteris > Ceratopteris richardii. The sequence goes on along the minus strand of CM035432.1, from coordinate 76,453,180 downwards.
CACGACATGGGTCCCACATGAGGGAGATGATAGATTTGTTCGCCTCATTTATAATGCCCTCTAGCTTACCGAACTTGTCTCCTCCATTGTGGGATTTGGGGTGTCCCATGAGCACTAGTCCCATTCACTTGTAACTTTTCTCCTTTATTTTAATTAAAGTTCGGGAGAATAGGCCAAGGCCGAACTTCCTTTTATTAAAAAGAAAACATCGCATGACAATTGCATTAGCTTGGAGATTATTCCGAAGGGCGACTGGTATTGTCCTTGATGTTGTTGTGAAAAATATGGAAGTAATCAGCTTTCTGTGCATGACATTGACAGTTCGATGCAACGATATGGACAATGTGAACTCGAGTATCATCTCATTTATGCGCAGGGGCATGATTCTATTCCAACTCCTCACTCACTTAGAAACAACTCCTCACTCACTTAGAAACATCACCGTGATTTTGAGATAGCACATGCAACTCCTCACTCACTTAGAAACATCACCGTGATTTTGAGATAGCACATGCAAAGAAATATTTATAGCCTTGCGTGCTTTGGCTTATCGGGTCGGTCCGTCTCACTTCGCATGCAAAAGGAGGAATGTAGAGAAGGAGGAGAATGGCGCTGAAGATGCTGGTGAAGTATCTATAAGCAAGGTCCGCGCTCTTATGGAGCCCTTCACCAAAGAGAAGATAATAGATGTCTTCATTCAAGCTACACTAGCAGACTTAAAGCTACACAATAAAATTAAGAAGCTAGCTGATAAGGATCCAGCCCATCGAAAACTTTTTGTAAGAGGCTTCGGTTGGGATACGTCTATTAATTGTGGGGGACTGTTTTTGAGACTCATGGTGAGATTGAAGAGTGTCTTGCATGTTATGGAATTCAAGGTCTCGGGATGTATAGATCGTTACATGCTTCAAGTCAAGGGTATGCATCCTGGTAGCTAGGTTTAAGCTCAGCCAATCCATCTCAACCTTTCTCTTGATACTTTGGAAACTAGCTGTGAATTGCAAAGGTCTCGTGGCGTTGAGCTTTTTCTATCGAATCCATGGATTTGATGCTCTGAATGGGGAAGCTTGTGATTGTACCAGCTGGTTTATGATTCTTGCAAGTCTAAGTCAGTTGTTCGAATGGTGAAGATGGATATTGTTTTCCTACGTTATCCTTCAAACTTTGCCCTCCAACTTTGTGGTTGTCTTCACGTTGGAAAATAGTTTTTCATATCTTATGGGTATTTAAGACAATTTGAGCAGAAGATGAATCCTCTAACTTGGAAAGAACCATCAATCCTCTAACTTGGAAAGAACCATCAATCCTCTAACTTGGAAAAAACAATCATGTTTTACTCTTGATCCTTTATTGATTGATGCCAATAATGCAACACCAGCATGACAACAGCTTACACAACATCTATTCTTGAATACCAAGTGGTTTTCCACGATGATGATACCAAGACTATGGATGCGATCAATAATCTGAAGACTAAAGGCCATGTAATGCATGATGCCAATCATCCATGCAGGGCTAATGTTGCATGTACATGGGGAATTGCACGAGCCTGAGCCTGACAGGACATGCATTCCTCTGGAGTTTGATATCTATGACACAGGGCTTATGTATGGGACAGGGGACCAGGTTGAAGTGTTTCCAGAGAATCTACCAAAAAATGTTGAAGATGCTGCAAAGCTTCTTGGTTATAGTCTTGACACTAAATTCACCTGACATGCTGATGATGAAGATGGGTCTCCTTTGGGAGGTGATTCTCTCCTCCCCCCTTCCTTTCCTAGGGCCATGTGACTTAAGGATAGCACCTCGTATATCCGAGCTTCATGGTTTTGTAGTTATGATAGCAAAGGATGCAGCGGATGCAATAACATTGCTGCAATCTCTAGTCAGAAATTAGAATAATGTTTGACAATAGTCAGTTGGTAGTAAAAGCTTGTGTAGGCTATCAAAGTCTCAAAGATTCACATTTAACAAGAGATGCATAGAAAATACTACCCTCAAGTATTAACTATGCTTCCCAAGGTGTCAAAACAACAGAAGCCCTTTGGGTCATTCACATCCTTGATGAAAATCATGGATTGTGATCATTGAGTAGATTTTTCTATTGAATTAAAGTGGATAAAAACTGAACAAAGACTTCCTACTCAATCTTCAAGTGTAAATATTGATTTGGGGGCAATCACAGAACATCAAGGAAAATACGATGACATACTGATAAATAAGAACCAGGTTTTTTTATCTCACAGCATTGTTGCGGATGAGCTGTTGGATACACCAATTATGCTTTCACACCTTTTATGCCAGTACTTTAAGTACGGAATGTCATCTCATATGAGCAGAATCGGAGCATGCTTTTCAGAACAACACTTAAAGATGAGGTTGCCTCAATGGACTTGGTTGATAGCTTTTCGAATAGGGAATGCGTTAAATGAATGCGCAGGCTGATCAGGTGGAGCAGGCCGAGAAAACAGCATCCGTTTTTACAAAGGATGGAGATCGGCTTAATAATCTTTATGATATGCAGTGCATGTGGTATGAACTTGCTTAATAATCTTTATGATATGCAGTGCATGTGGTATGAACTTTATGATATGTCCCAGAAGCCTCGTTTAGTGGTTGAATCCCTCGCCTCTTGAGGCGGGGGCGTGGGTTCAACCCCCCTGTGCTGCGGGACACCTGAGCCTTCGGGCGTGTAAAACGTGTTGCTGCCTTCGGGCGTGGAAACTTTGCAGTGCCTTCGGGCCGTTTACCCAGTGTTGTAAGTCCTTCCCGGTCTGAGTCTAACCCCTGTTCTTGTGGGATAAGGGGGGTCCCATGGGTACTATGCCCTTCCTTGTACAGTTGTAATTTCAAAGTTAAAGTCCGGGGGAGTAGGCCTCGGCCGAACCTCCATTTAAAAAAAAAAACTTGCTTCAACATTTTGATAGAAGGCATGAGCTTGATAAGGTGCTTCAGAAGATCAAAAAGGCCAACTTGCATATGCCCACTGTGATTGGCTTGTATTTAATAAAGAGAAGGAGCTTCAAGCATGCTCGAGACTTACTAGTAGCTGCAAACGCTTGCACGATACATTGATATGATTACTCCTCCATGCAAGGCTTCCTTAGATGCATTGGCAGCACATTCCTCAAGAGATGCTGACCTGGATATGCTTGGCTTCTCTGCTTGACAAGGATGAATATTCACAATGGATCACAGCTAGTCAAAGAAATCTCTTGGAGGTTATGGCTACATGACTACAAGCTCGATATTATTCTATTTCTTCTTCCCCTAGGTTTGCACCAAATGAGATTCATGTCATCTGCTCATTGCTTTATGGGATGATCCAGTAGTGGTCGGTTTCCACTTGCTGTTTCTCCATGACTACAAGCTCGATATTATTCTATTTCTTCTTCCCCTAGGTTTGCACCAAATGAGATTCATGTCATCTGCTCATTGCTTTATGGGATGATCCAGTAGTGGTCGGTTTCCAACAAAAAATTGAGCCTCCTGAATTTTTTTTTTTTTTAAATGGAGGTTCAGCCGAAGCCTACTCCCCCGGACTTTAACTTTGAAATTGCAACTGTACAAGTGAATGGGCATAGTACCCGCGGGACCCCCCGTATCCCACAAAGCAGGGGTTAGACAAGGTTACAACTGAATGAGACATGGTTACAACTGGGTTTAACTGGCCTAAGCCATAACATGTCCAGCCTGGGACTTGAACCCTGGACCTCCGCCTCAAGAGGCCAAAGCTCAACCAACTGTCCTACAGGACGTGGACAGCCTCCTGAATTTTGGGAAGCTGCTTTACTCACGTCTTAACTACCCCTTCGCTCTAACTTTTGTCAGACTCCCTCCCGACCCTTGTCAGACCCAGTACCCCAACCCTCTGCGCAGTCCCACACTCCTCTTCCCATCGCCCCTCCCCACATCCTCTGCCATATATAACAAACCATCCCAACCCCCCTCCCCCCCCCCCCCCCCCCCCCAAAAAAAAAAAAAACAAACACACGTGCATTTTTTCGACATGGGGTCAAAAACGTCGATCCTCCCCTCGTGTGGAAAGATGGCACTCGACCTCCTCGTGCACAAATTCTTTTACAAAAAGGGCCTTTGTGCCAATGGAAGGGGTTGGAAAAGAAGAGAGTGGAAGACGAGTTACGGAAAGTAATTAGATATTGTTGGGAGGTGCAAAGCACGAGAGAGAAAAGCAGATGAGACTATGAGAAAAGCCATGGGGCTCAGTAGCTGTGAGGCATGTTCTGGTGGACATTGATGACGAAGGAGAGAACAGTGGTTGAGCGCTCAATCTGGCACTCCGAACCTGAGCTGAAGCAAAGAAGAACGAAGAGGTTTCATGTCAGGACGGGAGCAAGAGCAAGAAGGTGGTTAAGCAGCAGAATCCAAGGCAGCGAGTGGAGAAAGAGGAGTTTCTTCTTTCGTGGATGCAAGGAGAGTCGACAACACATAAGAGGAAATCTCTCTTCTTTTCGGAGAAGAAAAGAGCACTTTTCTCGTAGTTGCAAATACTACTTCCTCTAGCAGGGAAGCATTTCAAGAGGATAAAATGAAGTATGACTGCTAATGTCAGCTCGCATAGAGAACATGAGAACAGTGCAAAAGATGTCGAACTAAGCACACCTGCAGAGGAGGAAATTCTCAGCTGTTCTGTCGGAGGCAAGTGGCTGAATAACTCTACTGAATCGAGGAAAGAGGTGAATTGTGTGAAGAATCTGATAGTTGTGTGGAGTTCGTAGGACTGAAAGAGTGGGAAGCTTACTTGTGCAACATCTCATCAGGTTGATTCAAATGTAGGAGCTGAAAACTTTCTGCATATAAACTTGGACCTATTCAGATTGACACAATTGCAAGCATAATTAGAAGAAACAATAAATGATGGTTGTTGAGGGTGAATGTTCTTTAACTGTAAGCATCCTTATGTAAATATATGAACATAGAGATTTGATTTTATGTTGGAGCATAGCTTGTTTCTTGCTCCTTAGTATTCGTGTGTTCTTAAAAGACTGTGGAAGTCAAAGAGCAGCATATCCAGATATAAATGTGTTTGTAATGTGTTCTTGAAGTTGCACTAATTTGATTGGCTTGAAAGCATAGACATTGATGTTGTACATAGGTTCCATACATCGGTTGCACGTGTCTGATTACACATACACTTATCAGAAGCGATCGTGTAAAAACCAGTAAGGAATTCAACTCTTCTGCTCTAAAACTATGATATAAGTAAAGGTGCCTATGTCGCAAATGATAGGAGTGCTAATGGAGAGAGATAAATGTTAAAATGAAAACCTTTCCCAATAAGATTTTAATGATAATATTAAAAAGGGATGGAAAAAAAATGTAATGCTTGAAGTGTGTTACCTGACAGAAGCAAGGTTCCAAATCCCGTACTGAGGAAATCGCAAGTGATACTAATGTGCAACCTAAGGTTTGTGATAATGGAGGGAAGATGTTCAATCTCTTATTGATTCTGAGCACCTATACTTGAACCCCAAATATAGAGTTGTGTGAATATAAATTACAGAAAGTTGTGTGCATCAGCTAACAAGTGCTCATAAACACCTTGCGTGTAAGGGACCCCTTGCGACTCAGCTGCGCACTTCATATAGGTTTGCTTGTATTTATTCTGTATTGCACATGCATAAGTTAACATGCCTCAGTGAAAGAAACGATGTCTTCGCAATTGCGAGTAGATAATCTATTTCGCCCGACGCCCCACTAACTTGATGAATGAGTCTTTCAAATAAACAACGAGTACCGACATATTGTAGAGATGAATACGTTCCAACTATTCCATGACTTCACCTCATGAATGGGTATTTATGTAAATTGGTTATGCACCTAACATCATTATATTTTTAAAATAAACGTGGTAGTGAGAACAGCTCAAAACACACTTGTCCCTTGAGACTGTGACTGGAGGGGTGTCGACGACGTCCTAGATGAAGTGGAGACCTTCTCTGATACCAATTGTTGGAGTTCGAGATCTGTGGAAGCACTCGAACAACACAATGAAGAAGAAGAAGCTTGGAGCACAACACACAATACATTCATACTGAATGTATTACCAAGAGAATGTACAAAGATAGTGACCTCTTAGGGTTATAGATGTATGCACAAGCCAAGACAGAAAACGGCTTAAGAGGGAAAAAAGTGCCTTGGAGGTCCTAGTGTGTTCACACACATCACTACCAAAATATATCAACATCATAGACGAGGGGCAGAAATTAAGGATCTTTCTTGCAACCCTCAGAGACGAGGCGACCAACTCATGGAAATTTGACACCTCGAGGGGGGGACATATCAGATGCTGAAGGATGTCTTTTTGGCAAAATTCCGGAGGTAAGGTTTTCAAGATCGATTCGCCTAGCAAATGGAGTATATGCAACAGAGAGTGAATGAGAGTATAGATCATTACATACAACATGTGGAAACACTAGTTAGGAAAATTGATGCAAATGCTCCAAATGATGAAACCTTGAAAAGAAGGTTCATCGCAAGATTTAGAGACCCCACAATGAGGAGAGCCCTTATACGATCCTATGGAAGGACTAGGAGGTGCACCCTTGAGGAATCAAGCCTACAAAAGCGCGACTGTGACAATATTGGCTTTTGTCACGGCCACAAGTACGCAGGGTGAAATTGAATTTGCACTGGTAGAGGATATGATAATGGAGTTAGTAACCCAAGAAGTGAAAGCTTCGACTCTTACTCAAGAGACATACAATGTAAAGCATGAGGATGTTCAAGACCTCAACCAAAGTGTTTTTAGATCTAATATATTGTGTGGAAAATGCCACGGCTATGGCCACATAGCCACAAAATGCCCCACGATCGCACGATTGCTTATTGATAGACCTCCACCCAGAAGATTCTACACCTTTTGCAACAAGCCGAAGCATACCGAGGACCAATGCTATCGAAAAAATGGCTTATCGAGGAGGAAGCATGCGATCTCTGAATGAAAGAGAGCATCCTTACATTGAACTACCAGCTTAAAGTGAACCGCCTATCCCTCGTTTGGAAACAAGACAATCATATGGGCATGGTGCTCAAGGCCAGGGGGTGGCTACCCTAGGGAAGCAACACAAGAACGGAGAGGAGCTTCTCCGATTCAATGTTGGAGATGCGGAGGTGATGGACACATAGCTCGAGTGTCTCCAAAAGTTCGAGGGAGATTTTCTTTAAACACTGAGCTCTCCAAAAGTTCGAGGGAGATTTTCTTTAAACACTGAGCCTTATATGGATTTGCACCTACAGTTATCTAACTCATGAAGCACGAGAATGGGGGAGTATGAGAACCCAATAGCTTATAAAGATGACTCAGATCAAGAGTTGCTAGGGTGGTTGACAAATGCGAGTCAATTTGAATGCTATATGATGAATATAGACTCAAGGAAGGCAAGACCAGCAGTTCCTAGATATAGGAATCCCAGAAGATCAATCAAACCCTAAATCGGCAACATTATTGGAAGTAAGACAATTGAAAGAAAAAATTGTGGCCATGGAAGTTGAACTCTAGAAGAGGCGCAAAGACTTCGAAATAATGAAGAAAAGGGAACAGAAAGCACAAGAAATGATTGCAAGAGCTGAACTGAGGAAACTACATCCAATTGAAAAGGAAAAGGCTAATGATTTACTGGCCAATAATGCATGCATGTTTGGTGAGCATTTTTGGATTAGAGCAATGTCGAGAGGTGTAAAATACTCGAGAGAAGATAATGGGGAGAAATGGGAAATCTCCTCAGAAGGGAGAAATGGGAAATCTCCTCAGAAAAGTTCTTGATCGTAGAGCCTTCGCATGGGCATATAGCGACATGAGAGGAATCGATCTGCAAATTTGCCAACATTACATCGATTTAGAAGATAGAGTAAGGTCAATATGCCAAAGACTAAGGAGATCGAACCTTGTTTATTCAGAATTAATTAAAGCTGAAGTGACCAAGCTACTGGAGGTAGGATCTATATATCCTATTGCATTCACTGGATGGGTATCGTCGATCATGGTTGTTTTGGAAAAGAATAACAAAATTTGAATCTGCATAGATTACTGGAAATCGAATGAATGACCTAAAAAGAATCACGTTCCCTTACCCGTCGCTTACCAAATCTTGGATAGAATAGTTGGCCATAAATTGTACTCTTTCTTAGACGGCTTCAGTGGATATAGCAAGGTCCTGATCTATGAAGAAGATCAACCAAAGACCACTTTTACCACTGAGTGGGGAACATGTGCATACCACGTCATGCTCTTGGGTTTGTGTAATATATCGGCCACATTTCAAAGGGCTATGATAGCCGCATACTCATACTGAGATTATCTGCAAGACTGGATGGAAATCTTTCTAGATGACTTCACCATCGAAGGGGACGATGAGAATATGACTGTGTTGATATATTTAGATAGTGATGTGTGTGAACACACTAGGATCGCCCGAGCACTTTTTTCCCTCTTTAAGAGGTTTTTTTTCCTCGGCTTGTATATACGCCTATCGTCCTAACGGGTTACTTAATCTTTGTACATTCTAGTGGTAATACATTCAGTATTGTGTGTTGTGCTCCAAGATTCTTCTTCTTCCTTGTGCTTTTCGTGTGATTCCGCATACGTCTAACTCAAACAATCGGTATCAAAGCATGTCGTCGTTTCATCTAGGGCATCGTCGACATTCCTTCAGTCACAGTCTCTGAATCGTATGAAATTTGGTTTGCATACTCAGGGTGATTAGGAGATCAAAACAGCTTTGCTATGCTATGTGGTTCCGAAATCGCGATCTTAGCTCGTTTCGACCTCCGAACGCACTATTGCAATGCTTGTGCAGGCTATTTCGTCTTTTTGTGCCAAAGATATATACATGTTTCGATTCGTCAGTATAAACGTCTCGAAGTATGCTATAGGCCTAACAAAACTCGTTTGGGTAGTTCTATTCAACTTTTTCAGATACAATCATTTTCCTGCATCAAGGTATTTTAGTCAGTGGCCATGGCTAAAAGAAGTGATGTATTCCGTATGTTGGTTGTTGAGGATATGTTGGATGGTACCAATTATCCATTGTGGGCTTATATGATGTGTCATGTATTGGTCGCAAAAGGATTGTGGAATATTGTGCAGGGTGTTGAAAAACGTCCTATTACACCTTCGAACACAGGTACTGCAAATACAAGTACTGAAGCTGATGCAGATGGTGTCGAAGATGGTGATATTCTGCAGATTCGTGTTCGTGCTTATGTTTCTGTTGCACCTACCGAAGAGCAAATTCGTTGGGATGGCCGAGATGCTCAAACACATGCATTGATAGCTTTATCTGTCAAACATGCCATTATTCTTCACATTCGCTCTTGAAGAATAGCTAAGGATGCTTGAGATACACTTACCACATTGTACCATGCTAGGAATGAGGCTCGTGTTTCTTACCTCCGAAAACAGTTGGAGAGTGAGAACATGAATGAATGTGATTCTATGAACAGTTTTCTGACAAAGATCAAGGATTTGAAGGAACAGTTGACTTCTGTTGATGAAGTCCTTCCTGACAGTTCACTTGTGTAGATTGTTCTGAATAGTCTTCCCGACTTATATCAGAGTTTTGCTTCTTCTCTTCGTTTGATGATGAAAGGTAATCCAAATGCCTTTACATTTGAAGAGTTAGTTTCTGTTTTGTTTCAGGAAGCTCAGTCTAGGTAGAATAGGTCTATTATGCGTGTTTGCAGATCAAGCTTTCTTGACTAATCAGAAGCGCAAAGGAAAATGGAGCTCTTCTACTAGTATGCAGAAATCTGCTAATTCTGCATAATCGAAGAAGGAAGACAAAGATGAAAAGAAATCAGAAAAGCAGAAATTGTTTTGCAAATATTGTAAAGCAAATGATCATGTCATTAAGAGCTGTCCAAAACTGGCTGCATAAGAGGCAAAGAAGAAAGAGGTCGGAATGGTTGTTGTAGAGGCCTCTACATCAAAAATAGAGTCTCTACACCGAAAATAGAGTCTTCTAATCTTGGGCAAGACGAAGAATGGACGTTTACTACTATTCGCAGTTTTGACCAATCTTCTTATGAGGATTGCATGTCTGCAGTAGACTCATATGTTTGGTACTTCGATAGTGGAAGACCAAACATATTACCTTGCAGTGCAGTTTCTTCTCTTCACTCGAGCCTGCCCCTACAGGGAATACTGTTACATGCGCCAAAAACTCCTCTTATCTTGTTATGGGAGTTGGTAAGATCATTCTGACCACTACGGATGGTAGTTCTTTTACATTATCAGATGCTTTATTTGTGCTAGAGATCAAGAAGAATCTGTTATCAGTTTCGTCTTTAAGATTTGCTTGGTTGTGAAATTTGTTGATGACAAATGTATAGTTCATGACTTGACAAATGGTGACGTGATTATTGCTTCTGACATTTTATCTCATGGGCTATATAAGCTCATAGATTATGAAAAATTTGTGAACGACTCAGCAAGCATGTGTAGTACATGATTCTCAGGCTATGTCAGATGCAAAGCTTTGGCATGCACGCTTTGGTCATCTGAATTTTGCCAGTTTGCTTTGCCTATTGAAATCTGAAATGGTATCCTCTTTGCTCAAACTTGAGGAACCTGGTAAACATGTATGTGAAGGCTTTACTTTGGGCAAGATGAAGCATTACTCATTCCCAAAAGATGGTTCTGTTCGAGCTACACAGAAATTACAGCTTGTTCACAGTGATGTCTTTGGTCCTATGCAGGCACTCTCTTTTGGGAACTATCTTTACGTCGTTACTTTCATTGATGATTTTTCTAGGCATGCATGGGTATATCAATTGAAAGCAAAGTCCGAAGTGTTCATGTGCTTCAAATAGTTTTTGGTTTTGGCTGAAAATGTGTCAATATGTAAAATGGGCACCGTCCGGTCTGATTGGGGGGGGGGGGGGGGGGGGACGGAATATATGTCTTCTAACTTTAATGCATTTTTGGCTGAACGTGGGATAAGACATCAGTGTACAACGTCGTTTACATCCCAACAGAATGGAGTTGCTGAACGGAAGAACAGGTCACTCATGGAGATGGCGAGGTATATGGTCAAGAGTCAGGCTTTACCACATAGTTTCTGGTTTGAGGCTGTTATGTGTGCAACATATGTACTTAACAGGTGTCCCACTAAAGCATTACAGTCTATCACTCCATATGAGGCTTGGCATGGTCGCAAGCCATCTCTTGCTCATCTGCGTGTTTTTGGTTGTCTGGCATATGCATTAGTGCGTGAACAACATTGCAAAAAATTGGATGATAAAGCATTGAAATGTGTTTTCGTTGGGTACAGTTCTGAAAGCAAAGGCCATCGTCTATATCATCCACAAACTAAACGCATTTTGGTTAGCCATGATGTTGTTTTTGTGGAAGATGCTATTCAACCCTTACTTTCATGTACGAAGGAGACATCTGTTAGCTCCAAAGACATGTATGATATTTTGCTGTCTCTTTTTAGAGGTGGACAGTCTAGTGCTGGTCCTAATGAGGAAACTTCTCAGCCTTTGCAGGTTTCATGTGATGATGAAGATGATTCCATTCAGATGCAGATATACATGATGCATTTGTTGATGAGAGAGCTCATATTGAGCAGGCAAGATATTGGTGGCCAACCCTATTCAAGGATCGCTATGCTTATTGTAAAAAGTGTGACAAGTGTCAAAGGATGGGTAAGCCTACACTGACATATGTAGCTCCCCTCATCCTTTTGCTCTAAAGCCTTTCGAGAAATGGTGGATTGACTTTGTGGATCCTATGGATCCTCTCTCAAGACATAGATGGATCACATACATCTTGGTATGCACTGACTACATCACATAATGGGTAGAAGCCAAAGCTCTTGAGACCGATCGAGCCATCGACATTGCGAAGTTCCTTTATGAGTAGATAATTGCCCGATTCAGATGTACCTTGGAGATAGTAAGTGATAGGGGGTCGCATTTCATCAATGAACTGATTGAGGATCTGATGGAGCTATATACAGTGAAACACAAAAAGAGCATGCCATGTTATCCAAGGACAAATGGTCAGGTCAAAGTCACCAACAACATACTTGAACAAATCTTGAGCAAGACAGTGGCTACTCATAGGAGAGATTGGGTTGAACGGTTTCTAGAAGCTTTGTGGGCCTGTGAACATCTTATCATGTGACAACTAAATGCACTCCATTTATACTGGCCTATGGAGAAGAATCCATTTTCCCAATCGAAAAAGAAGGCTTGACATTGAGGGCCACCATCAAAGCTAGATTGGGAGAAGAGGAATCATTGAAAGAAACATACACTGAGTTGGTCAAGATAGAGGAGAAAAGATTGTTAGTGCAACAAAGCCTCGAGGCAATTAAAAGAAGACGAAAGGACATACATGATAAAAAACTTACAATGTATGCAATCAAAGAAGGTGATTTAGTGTTGGTTTATGATAGTAAATATTACAAATTTCTCGGGAAATTGTAGACTAGGTGGGTGGGCCCATTCAAGGTAGTGGAAGTGAATCCAAATGGCTCATTGGAGATACAAGACATAGGCAAAGGAAACACTCCAGTAAAAGTCAATGTGCCTCGTGTCAAACCATATTTTAATTAGGAGATGAGAATGAAACTGAGCAATAAGCAGGGAGTGAAGGAATTGTACCTGAGGAGGAAATTTGTATATATGTGTATATATTTGTCTTGCTTTTCTTGTAGTTAAATAATTGGTACTGTTAGTTAAAAAAAAAAAACTAAATTAATAAATCAAATTTATTTTCACGTAGGATTATTAGAAACTAGCATTGATCATCAACTTTGAAACAAGACTGAGTAGGGATTTTTTGAGTAGGCTTATAGTAGGTAACGGTAAAGAGATGATCGATCTATCAGTTTTCATGGGTTTTTTTTTTTTGTTTTTTTGTATGCATGATGTGTGGGGAGGGTGAGATAGATGATCCTTTCTATCTCTTCCTAACTTTGAGGACATGGGAAATAAAATGAAAAAAAAAAGTGTATATATGTGCACCAGTGCATTATGGCGGGTTAGCAGGCAAGTGGAACCATCTTGGCCGGGTGTTCAAGGCCATGAGCTGCAACTAAAAGTAAATAAAAAGAAAAAATCCCACTCCTGGGGGAAAGAAACAGAGAGGGGGACGACGACAATGGCCCGAAAGGATGTGTTTTTGCATGTATGGGTCTACTGGAGATGTATGGATCACAGGTGGCAAGTCTAGGTGGATCAGGAGCAAACACCTTATATGGTGGAGTAGCTAGTTCAGAAGGACCTCAAACTGGAATATTACAAGCTTCAGATCAAGTGTATGCATCCTGTCAGCTAGGTTAAAGCTCAGCCAATTGATCTCAACCTTTCTCTGGATATTTTGGGAACTAATTGTGGCGTTGAGCTTTTTCTGTTTGTGGCGTTGAGCTTTTTCTGTCGAATCCATGGATTTGGTGATGTGAATAGGGAAGCTTGTAATTGTATGAGCTGGTTTATGATTCTTGCAAGTCTAAGTCGGTTGTTCGAATGGTGAAGGTGGATATTGTTTTCCTACGTTGTCCTTCAAACTTTGCCCTCCAACTTTGTGGTTGTCTTCATGTTGGAAATACTTTTTCATATCTTATGGGTCTTCAAGACAATTTGAGCAGAAGAGGAATTCTCTGACTTGGAAAGAACAATCATGGGTTAGGTTACTCTTGATCCTTTATTGATTGATGCCAATAATGCAACACTAGCATGAAAAACCTTACACAACATCTATTCTTGAATACCGAATGGTTTTCCATGATGATAATGCCAAGACTATGGATGTGGTCGATAATCCGAAGACTAATGGCCATGTAATGCATGATCCCAATCATCCATGCAGGGATAATGTTGGAAGTACGTGGGGAATTGCACAAGCCTGAGTCTGCAGATCATGCATCCTCTGGAGTTTGATATCTGTGACACAGGGCTTATGTATGCAATAGGGGACCATGTTGAAGTGCTTCCAGAGAATCTACCAGAAAATGTTGAAGAGGCTGCAAAGCTTCTTGGTTGTAGTCTTTACTCTAAATTCACCTTACATGCTGACGATGAAGATGGATCACCTTTGGGAGGTGATTCTCTCCCCCCCTTCCTTTCCCACGACCATGTGACTTAAGGACAGCACTTGCTATATCCGAGCTTCATGGTTCTATAGTCTTGATAGCAAAGGATGTAGCAGATGCAGTAACGTTGTTGCAATCTCTAGTCAGTGCAAAGTTTGACAGTAGTCAGTTGGCAGTAGGTACTAATAACCTGTGTAGGTTATCAAAGTCTCAAAGATTCACATTTACAAGAGCTGCGTACAGAATACTACCCTTAAGTATGAGCCATGCTTCCCAAGGTGTCAAAACAACAGAAGCCCTTCGTGTCATTCACATCCTCGATGAAAATCATGGATTGTGATAATCCAGACTCCAGTAAATGTTGGTATTGAATTGAAGTTGATAAAAACTGAACATAGACTCCTACTCAATCTTCAAGTGTAAATATTGATTTGGGGGCAATCACAGAACATCAGGGAAAATACGATAACGAATTTATAAATAACAACCATGTTTTTTATCTCACGACATTGCTGCAAATGAGGTGTTTGATACACAAATTATGCTTTCAAACCTTTTATGCCAGTACTTGGAGTATGGAATGTCCTCTTATATGAGCAGAATGAGAACATTCTTTTCAGAACAGCAGTTGTAGATGAGGCTCGCTCAATGGATTTGACTGATAGGTTTTTGAACAGGGAAAGTGTTAAACAAATGCTGCAGACTGATCAGGTGGCAGGCCGAGAAGACAGTATCACTTTTTACAAAGGATGAAGATCGGCATAATAATCTTTATGATATGCAGTGCATGTGGTATGAAGTTGCTTCAGCATTTTGATAAAAGGCATGAGCTTGATAACTCGCTTCAGAAGATCAACGAAGCCATTCTTGCATACGCCCACTGTGATTGCTTGTATTTAATAAAGGGGAGGATCTTCAATCATGCTGGAGACTTACTAGCAGCGACAATGCTTGCACGATACATTGATCTGATTTATGGGGTGATCTAGTAGTGGTCGGTTTCCAGCAAAAGCTTGAGCCTCCAGATTTAAAAGAAAAAAAATTAATTATTTATTTATTTTTTAAATGAAGGTTCGGCCGAGGCCTACTCCTCCAGAATTTTTGGAAGCTACCCCCCTCACTTCCTAACTACCCCTTCACTCTAACTTTTGTCAGACTCCCTCCGTGACCCTTGTCAGACCCAGTACCCCAACCCTCTGCCCAGTCCCCCACTCCTCTTCCCACTCCCCCCCCCCCCCCCCCCAAAAAAAAAAGTCCCCTGCCATATCTAACAAACCAGTTCCCTCCCACCACCCATCACGTGCAATTTTTCCATGTTGAGTCAGAAACTTTGACCCTCCCCACGTGTGGAAGGACGGCAGTCGACCTTCTGTGCACAAATTCTTTTACAAAAAGGGACCTTTGTGCCAATGAAAGGACTTGGAAAATTAGAAAGTGGAAGACGACTTATGCAGAGTAATAAAATACTATTGGGAGGTGCAAAGAGAGAGAGAGAGAGAGAGAGAGAGAGAGAGAGAGAGAGAGAGAGAGAGAGAGAGAGAGAGAGAGAGAGAGAGAGAGAGAGAGAGAGAGAGAGAGAGAGAGAGAGAGAGAGAGAGAGAGAGAGAGAGAGAGAGGGAGAGGGAGAGGGAGAGGGAGGGGGAGGGGGAGGGGGAGGGGGAGAGAGGGGGAGAGGGGGCGGGGGGGGGAGGGGGCGGGGGGGGGAGGGGGAGGGGGGGGGAGGGGGAGGGAGGGAGGGAGGGAAGGGGGGAGGGAGGGAAGGGGGGAGGGAGGGAAGGGGGGAAGGGGGGGAGGGGGGGAGGGGGGGAGGGAGGGAAGGGGGGGAGGGAGGGAGGGAGGGAGGGAGGGAAGGGGGGGAGGGGGGGGAGGGGGGGAAAGGGGGGGAAGGGAGGGAGGGGGGGGAAGGGAGGGAGGGAGGGAGGGAAAAGGGGGGGGGGGGGGGAGGGAGGGAGGGAGGGAGGGAGGGAAGGGGGGGGTAGGGGAGGGAGGGAGAGAGGGAGGGAGGGAAGGGGGGGGGGGGGGGGGAGGAGGGAGGGAGGGAGGGACGGAGCGAGGGAGGGAGCGAGGGACGGACGGAGGGAGGGAGGGAGGGAGGGAGGGAAAGTGGGGGGGGGGGGGGGGGAGGGAGGGAGGGAGGGAGGGAGGGAGAAGAAGGGGGGGGGGAGGGGGGGAGGGACGGAGCGAGCGAGCGAGGGACGGACGGACGGAGGGAGGGAGCGAGGGAGGGAGGGAGGGACGGAGCGAGCGAGCGAGGGAGGGAGGGAGAAGCAGACGAGACTCTGAGAAAAGCTATGGGGCTCAGTAACTGCGAGGCATATTTTTGTTAGTAGCAGAATTTTTGTGGCATACTTCCACAAATACAAAGAGGTTCCATGTTAGGATGGGAGCAAGAGCAAGAAGGTGGTTAAGTAGCAGAATCAGAGGCGGCAAGTGGAGAGGAGTTTCTTCTTTCGTGGATGCAAGGAGAGTTGAGAATGCATAAAAGGGAATCTCTCTTCTGTTCGGAAAAGAAAAAGGCATTTTTCTCTTAGTTGCAGATACTACTTCCTCTAGCAGGGAAGCATTTGGAGAGGATAGAATGAAGTATGACTGCTAATGTCGGCTGGCATAGAGAACATGAGAAGAGTGCAAAAGATGTCTAGCTAAGCACGCCTGCAGAGGAGGAAATTCTTAGCTGTTCTGTTGGAGCTAAGTGGCTGAATGACTCTAGTGAATCGAGGAAAGAGGTGAATTGTGTGAAGAATCTGATACTTGTGTGGAGTTCGTAGCACTGAAAGAGTGGGAAGCTTACTTGTGCAACATGACCAAACTCCACTTGGATTTGACTGAGTTCAAAGACTCGAGTGGCTTTTCTTGGTCGAATCTCCAAGCGGGCGAGGACCTGAGGAAAGCTAGACTCGATAGATGCTACATCTCCCAGAGTTTCACTCAACAGTGGGGTCACCCTACCATCACGCAACGCACTGACCTCACTATCTCTGATCACTACCCGATCGTTATCACTTTTCAACCTTCCAACAAAATCCGCAAGGCTCCGTGGTTCCATGCCAACGCAACCACCTTCTCTATTCCTTCTGTCCACCAAGAAATTGCCGATGTGTGGAAAGTGGCGTTCGCCGCTGGCTTGGCCCCTGCCAAGTGCTGGAGAAGTGCGGTCGACAAGTCTCGCAAGATCATGATCAGAACTAAGAAGATGCTCGAGACTGTGCGGCGGGCTCGTAGGGAAGCCCTTTACCACAGACTCTGGCGGCTCGAGGAGGAAGTGAACAAAGGAAAACAACAAGCCCAGAAAGGCCTCAGGAAAATCAGAGCAGTATTGAGATACGAGGAAGAATTACAAAGGAAAAACTTGCAAATCTTCTTCAAGGAGTGGTGGGCTGGCAAAGCCGACAAACCCACCAAAGAGATGTGTCGTATCCTTAAAAGGAAACACAGCAGAGAGTCGATCCCCCTACTGCTAGACCCACATGGCAATGTTTGCAATTCGGAAGAAGAAAATTTTGGCATCATTGAGGGGCACTTCACGAGACTCCTGGGAACCTCGAACCCCCTTTCCCACCATAGAAGGGACTGTATGGCTGCCATTTCTAGGGTTTCCCCCCGGAGGATACCACCCAACCTCCACTCCCTTCTTCATGCCCCTATCTCGGAATCAGAAATCATTGAGGTCATTGATGCCCTCCCCCTCGGTAAAAGCCCGGGACCCGACGGACTCACTAACGAGTTCTTTAAATCCTTCAAGCTGGTGGTCGCCACCCCCCTTCGGATGGTTTGGCAAGAAGCGCTAAAGTTTGGTGCTCTTCCTTCTTGTCTAAATAATGGAATTATCAAGTTGATACACAAGAAGGGGGAAAAGAACAGAATCGAGAACTGGCGGCCTATTACGATGCTCCAAACAGGATACAAGATCATCGCCAAAGTCATTGCCAACAGACTCTCGTGCCACCTGAGATCGTGGCTTAGTGAGGACCAAAAAGGTTTCATCAAAGGCAGGTCTATCCTGGAAACCATTATGGATATTTGGGAAGGTATTCAATTTGCAAATGAGTCTAATCAAGATGTGGTTTTCCTCAAGATCGACTTTGACAAAGCCTACGACAGGCTAGAATGGGACTATATTCTGCAGTCGCTCCAAGATCTCGGACTTAGTCAGAAATTCGCCAAGATGATCGCGACCCTTCTCGGAAACGCAACGACCCAAATTAACGTTAACGGCAAACTTTCGAAGGCGATCCATCTTAGAAGATCGATTAGACAAGGATGCCCTCTGGCCCCCCTTCTTTTTGCCATCGCCACTGAGGGGCTGAGCAGACTTGTGGCTCATCATGTGGAGGCTGGCAATATCAAAGGCCTCCGGCTGCCTCACGACCACAGTCAAATCATCATGAGACTTTTTGCTGATGATATGAACGCGTTCGTCCGCAATGATAGTACCAGCCTAGAGACTTTCTGGAGGTGCCTTGCTACCTTTTGTGATGCCTCTGGATCCAAAATCAACCACTCTAAGACCGCCTTCAGGGCCATTGTGGGACAGCATCCTGGCCTTCTCACTGATCATGGCTGTCATATCATTCCGCAGGGCCAAATCCTTCGGCTTCTTGGAATCCCCTTGGGGTTTGGCGTCTCTATGGAGCAGCGATGGAACTGGGTGTTGGCTAAACTCGAAAACAAACTTAACTATTGGAGAGGTATGCAAATCAATCTCGCTGGGCGTGCGATGGTTATCAACACGTTCCTCCTCTCTTCTACCATCTACTTCCTTTCTTGTTGGAGACCGAATGAGCAAGGCCTGTCCAAACTGAATAGTATTTGTAGAAACTTTCTTTGGACGGGCGATCATAACAGAAGGGGGGCAATGGGCCATCTGCACTAGCCCGAGAGATAGCGGGGGGCTTGGTATCCTGGACATTGGGTGTATGGCTAACAAACTGGCAGCCAAATGGATGATTAGGGCTTGGTGCAATAGGGAGGCCTCGTGGGCCAAGCTAATCTTCAGAAACAAGAATGAGTTGGCCCTCACGGGGTTCCCGAACTGGAAGAATCTTGACATCATGACCCTGCTTTTCTCCCCGATCCCCGTCTTCCCGAAAGGATCCAATCTCGTGTGCTCCCTTTGGAAGGGCTGGAATAAAGTCAAAAGCTTCACAAGAATTAGTGAGGACTGGAAGTGGGCGGCCGGAATAAGACAAAACGACTCTATCTGGTTTCCGATACATGGCATCCGGAGTGTGGAGCCGTGGAACATTCAAAATGCCAAGAAACTATGGAACAAAGGATTCAAAAAATGGAAACACCTCTGGAAACATGACACCAACAACTGGATCAACTTCGAGGATATTGACCCTCGCACAAACATCTCCTACGAAGAATGGAACACTTTGCAAAGCAGATGCCTCGCTTGGGATCGGCACAAGACGCGCCTTCTCATGGGACATGACACACCGAACTCGCTTGGTCTCAAATGGCACAACGGAAATAGCCTACTCAAAATCCCGAACATCAAAGAAACGGCTGACCTCCAGATCAGCCTCAACAAGAAGTGGTGCCTGTCTTGGACGCGGCTTCGGTGGGACATGAAATTCATGGGTATCTGGCACCCCCTTATTGAGATTAAGAAGTCTGTCCTCTTATGGCAAATTCTTCATCGAGGAATTTGGACCAACCATAAGGCTAGCAAAATTTGTGGGATCCCTCCTTGGTGCAAACGCTGCCACCGTGCTATCGAAGATGTCCCACACATCTTCCTTACTTGCCCCAATTCCTACAGAATCTGGCAGACGGTTGGAATGAAAATCAGACTTCAAAAACAGCTTAGTTGGAAACAAGTCCTTTTGGGAGAAGCGATCGGCTGCTCTGCGACACTCTGGAACGCCATCAAAGGGGAAGTCCTGTGGAAAATTTGGCGGGAGAGGTGTGCTCTCAACTTCGGCGATCCCCCCAGGGAGTGGTCGATTGAGAAATCACTATTCCTCCTGGGCAAAAGGATCGTTAACAGTAAGAAGTCCCCCCCCTTCAGACACCATCAAGTTCTCCTTTTGATCAACAACAAGCTCAAACCCAAGTGGGCCCCGCATGAGGGCGATGAGAGGGTGATTAACCTTCTCTGTAATGCAACCTAGGATTCAATCAAGTTTCCCCTGCTTTGTGGGATTTGGGGGGTTCCGTGGGCACTAGTCCCCTTCTATTGTACCTTTGTTTCTTAATTTAATTCAAGTCCGGGAGAGTAGGCTATTGCCGAACTTCCTTTATATTAAAAAAAAACATCTCAGGAGGTAGATTCAAATACAGGAGCTGAAAACTTTCTGCATATAAACTTGGACCTATTTGGATTGTTGGAATTACACACATAATTAGAAGAAACAATAAATGATGGTTGTTGAGGGTGAATGTTCTTTAACTGTATGCATACTTATGTGAATATATGAACGCAAATATTTGATCTTATATTGGAGAATAGCTTGTTTCTCACACCTTAGTATTTGTGTGTTCTTAAACGACTGTGGAAGCCAAAGAGTAGCATATCCAGATATAATGTGTTTGTAATGTGTTCTTGAAGTCGCACTAATTTGTATCGACTGGAAAGCATAGATAATGTGTTCCATACATCCGTTGCACTTATTTGATTACACATACACTCATAAGAAGCGATCATGTAAAACGAGTAAGGAAATCTACTCTTCTGCTGTAAAACTATGATATAAGTAAAGGTGCATTTGTCGCAAACGATATAAAGAGTGCGAACAGAGAGAGATAAATGTTAAACTGAAAAAGCTTTCCCAATAAGATTTTAATGATAATATTAAATAGGGATGGAGAAAAATGTAATGCTTGAAGTGCGTTACTTGACAAAAGCAAGGTTTCAGTCCCAAGTCGCTTGTCCCGGTGGTTGGGCCTCTTGTCTCTTGAGGTGGGAGCGAGGGTTCAACCTCCACCAGTACCATGTAAGGGACATGTTTAACATGGAAAGTTGTATCTTATGGCTGATGTGCCACCGTCTGTTTTGCCCCGTGGTAGTTGTGACCGCAGTTCAACGCAGCTATGTAAACCCCTTTTCTTGTGGGATAAGAGGGGTCCCATGGGTACTATGCCCTTCCTTGTACAGTTGCAATTTCAAAGTTAAAGCCTTGAGGAGTAGGCCTCGACCCAACCTCCATTAAAAAAAAAAAAAAAGCAGGGTTTCAAATCTCGAACTGAGGAAATAGCAAGTGATACTAATGTGCAAGCTAAGGCATGTGATAATGGAGGGAAGATGTTCAATCTCTTGTTGATTGTGAGCACTTGTGCTAGAACCCCAAATATAGAATTGTGTGAATATAAATCATAGGTAGTTGTGTGCATCAGCTAACAAGTGTTCATAAACACCTTGCATGTAAGGGACACCTTACAACTCAGCTGTGCACTGCCTATAGGTTTGCTTGTATTTATTATGTGTTGCACATGCATAAAAAATTAACAAGCCTCAGTGAAAGAAACGGTATCTTCGCAACTGTGAGGAGATAATCTATTTTCCCCCCATTAACTTGATGAGTGAGTCTTTCAAATAAACAAAAAATACCGACATACTATAGAAATGAATACATTGCAACTATTCCATGATTTCACCTTATGAATGGGTATTCATGTGAATCTGTTATGTGCCTACCATCATTATATTACTAAAAAAACGGGGTAGTGAGAACAAAACAATACGCACTCGTCCCTTGAGACTCATAGCGATTCTACTTAAAAAAGGACCCATAGAGAAGGAGAGAGAGGGAAGAGGGGGAGTGAGTGTGAGTGTGTTGGTATATGTGAGCATGGGAGTGAGTTTGAAAGAGTATGTGAACGAGTTTGTCGTTGAGTTGTCTGTTGGAAAGTGTGCGAGTGGTTGTATGTGTGAGTAACAATATGTGAAGCTCTAAGTTTGAGGGTGTATGAGTATGTGTGTGAGCTTGTGGGATTTACTTGGTGTGTGTCGGAGTGGGGGTGATAGGATGGAGTGAGTGAACAAATCAGTGAGTGAGTTAGTCTTATGATTTTTGAATTGCGTGTGCGAATATGTGATGGTGAATATGGGAGTGTATGCTCAGGAGGGGAGCATGAGACTAAATGCATGTAAGTGTTGGTCCATAGGACTAGATGTGTGATAGTGTGTATGACTAAGAGTTAGTGTCGGTGTGTGTAAGTAAGTACACGAGGGGAGTGTTGGAATAGTGATAATAAGTGAGAAAGTGGGGATTGGAGCTTAAGAGGATAGAAAGGGACAGATGGATTGAAAAAAAGTGTGCCTAGGTAAGGGGGGTGGAAGAACAGGTGTGTTGGAGTGAGGAAGGAAGAATGTTCATAGCTTAGAGAGTGAGGATGAGAATGATAAGGATGGTGTAACAACCCGTGGGCAAGAGTCCCCCCCCTCCCCCCTCGTGTTTTTCTATCCAGAAACATTTGGTGCTTGTGGAGTTTACCATGCGGCGCCAAATTGTGCGCAACTACAGGGCTACATAGTGAGCCTCCGTAGACCAAGATCAAGCGACCCTCAAGCGAACCGTGCGAACTATGTGCCATAGTCCCGGGCTAGTCCCCTTGGCACCTCCTTCTCAAAAGTCCATGCTATGCCATCGGGAAGTCCCTTGTAACGCGTTTGCCCGCGACATTTAACGCGGGACGGCTACGACCGTTTTCATTGTGACTTGTTTTCTTTCTAATGCAAGCTATCTTTTCATTCAAGCAAGTGAAACACACTCAAGCAAGTCATCCCATTGACGGGCTGATGTGAGTCACCGAGCGAGCCCGGGGTGCTTGCTTCCTTTTTCGCCACATTTAGTATCAGAGCCTTACTCGATCAAAGCGGCCTTGGAAAAGGGAACGGACAGGTTGTCACACTAGTGCTGGGAGCCTCGTCTCAACGTCCTGCTTAGTACACCGCAATGGAGGGTGAGAATGAGGACCAATTTCTAAGTGATGTCGAGCCGCGTGCGGGCCTCCACAGAGAGGTTGGAAAAGAGAAAAGACGTAACAAAGGGAAGCGGCCATAGACACCGCTGCCCACACAACACAACTACGACTTAGTGATTCCGGAGAAGAAAAAGGATGTATCTCCCATGGAATGGATGGTGGCTCAAGAGGACCGCATCGGCCAACTTGAGTCTAGTATCACCGACCTAGCTCAGATGTTAAAGGGAAAGTTTGATACTAAGGAAGACAAAGAAGATGTGAAACTGCTAGAGCTTCAACAAGGTGAGAATTCGGGGAGAATGTCTCATCAAGGCCGTAGGCCACACACATGACGACGTCAACCTGTTTCTTGATGAGAAGATGGGAGTAATTCAGACTCATATGGACGGTTCAAGCCATGCCCACCTGAGAAATTTCGAGGTAAATGCAACTCCCTCTCAGTCTCCAAACGGCTGCGAGATATGGAACAATATTTGGAGTTGCAATGTGTAGGCAAAAGGCATTGGGTAAAGATTTCCGCATCCTTCTTGGCCAACGATGCATATGCCTGGTATCTTGCGGAGTCCGTACGGGAGGAATTCAGTTCATGGAGGCACTTCAAAGCATCATTCGAGGAGTACTTTATTCCTCAAAACCAATCTTTCAAGTTAAGGGACGAATGGCAAGGCCTCAAACAAGAAGAGCCTCTATCCGAATACATCAAGAAGTATAGAAGGCTCATGCTGTAGATCATGGAGATGCACGATCTCGATCGGCTACATGGGTTTATATACGACTGTAGTGTTTGGACAAGAAGGGGAATAGAGAAACAATAATCTGGCACTTGGGAAGAAGTCATTGTAATGACTACGAGAGGTACCAAGATGCAGAGAGCAACAGGCGAGCGTAGAACATGTGAAGGACAGAAAACGTTTCACCAAAGAGAAATTAGCAGGGAATGGCAAACATGAGTAACACCACTCACCCTGCACCTACTCAGAATACGGGCAATACACAAGTCTCACGGAATAATAACAACTATGGGAATAACCAACAATGGGCGTTGCCAACGTCCCAATGGCAAAGGAATTATCCTCGGCCGTTCTGTAGAGTTTGCGGAGGGAATCACTGGACACATCAATGCATCCACAATAACAACAATACGAGGGTACAAATGGCTCAAATGGAGGAAGAGCCGTAAAGATGCAACATGAATGTGATCCTCACAGAGTTAGACGACAATGAAGATGAAGCACATGCGACCAATGGAATTCCACACGTAGGGACTATGACGGCTTCTCCAAGTTGCTTGCGTATGGCCCTTCGTATAGTACAGAACATGTATTTTTGGGGAATGTTTGGAAATACTCGAAAGGTGGTGCTAGTGGATTCAGGCGCTACACATTATTTCATGTCCCCAGAGTGTGTGATAAATTTACAATTGGCATTGAGTAAACTTCTTGATATGTCAATCACGTTTGCTCAAGGCCGAGACGACAACGTAAAGATTGCTCTTAATGTTCGTATGATAATGGGAGAATGGTCAGCAAAGTTAGACTTCTTGGTAGCCCCGGTAGATGCATTCAAAATAATAGTCGAGCTATCACTGATGGACCATTACATGGTGAGCATGTTAGGCAAGGGGATAGACAAACTCTTGCTTGACATGCAAGGGAATATTTTGGTTGTGGATTATCATCGATCACCCAAGAGAAAGGGCTACGAATGTAGAAGTACCAAGGGTGATTCAAGCAAGTCAGATCAAACAGGATCAAAGCCACAAGATCCAAAAGACACCATATCTCCACCTCCGTTGTCAAAGGAAGAATATGACTAGCAAAGGAAGGGAAAGGCACCAATGCAACAAGAGAGTGTGCCATAAGGTATCAAAGATAAAGGGAACTCGAAAGCTAACAAGACGTTGAGCTTATAGGTAGGAAAGATAAAGTCAATAGCCGCGGTTACAAGAGCAAAATAAATGCAGCGCACGCAAGCACCCTAACTGCTAAGCAAACAGAGAAAGCGGTTAAACAGGGTGCCGAAGCCCACCTGTGTGTGCTAAGATATAATCCGATTGACATAGACGAGAGTGAAAACTACAAGGTGAAAGTCGAAGATCAACGCATACTTGAGGTACTGAAAGAATTTGAAGATGTTCTACCAAGCCATCTCCCAAGTGGGCTGCCTCCGTTAAGGCAAGTCCAAGGATCAAAGTGATGCCGGGCCAAGCCCCGCCTGCCAAGGCACTATACAGGATGAATGGAATGGATCTAAAAGCGCTAAAAAGGAAACTCGTGGAACTGGAACAACAAGGGTTCATCCGACCGAGTAGTTCATCCTACGGTGCTCCAGTCTTATTTGTTAAGAAGAAAGACGGGAGCATGTGGTTATATAAGGACTATCATGCCTTAAACAAGATCACTATCAAGACCAATTATCCAGTTCTAGTCATGGATGAGTTGATAGATCGATTGGACCAATCAAAGTTTTTCACGAGAATAGATATGAGATTTGATTATCACTAGATCAGAATAGCAGAGCAAGACATTGAAAAGACCGCATTCCGCATATGCTATGCGAGATATGAATGGCTAGTCCTGGCTTTTGGACTCACAGGTGCACCAGGTATGTTTTCAGAGAAATGAATGACGGATTTCGAGACATGCTAATGAATTTTTTATTATTTACATAGAGGACTTGTTGATCTACAACCAGACTTTTGAAGAACATTTGGATCATGTAAGTGTAGTGCTACAATGCCTAAGAGAGAGGCAACTTTATGCGAAGCTTGAGAAGTGTGAATTAGCCATGATGTCAGTTGAGTTCTTGGGTTTCATTGTATCGAATAAAGGGTGATGATCGACCCTCACAAAATCAGAGCGATGTGAGAATGGGCACCTCCACGAACAGTACAAGGAGTAAGAGAATTTATTGGCTTCTGTGAGTTTCCACGCAAATTCATAAAAGACTCTAGCAAGATTGCAGCTCCACTTACAGAGTTAATCAAAGGAAAAGGTTGCTTTGTGTAGGGGCCTAGAGAACGAGATACCTTTGAACAACTTAAATAGGTGATGTGCGAAGCTCCTGTGTTGAAGTTGCGGTTGATAAAGAGTTCAAAATACATACAGATGCATCTTGATTAGCAATCGGCGGGGTCCTTATGCAAGAGGGATTCGCATTGGCTTACGAGTCACATAAGTTTTCTGTACAGAGTTAAGATGGAGCACTCATGAGAAAGAGATGCTCATGGTGATCCTCTATCTAAGAAAGTGGCGTCACTATGTGCAGGACAAACATACAAAGATTTACATTGACAACATATCATTGAAGTATTTCTGTACTCAGCCAAAGTTATCTCCTAAGCAAGCATGCTCGCAAGATTTTTTGGTCGAGTTTGACATAGACATCATTCATAAACCAGGTAAACAAAATGTGATGCCTGATGCTTTGAGAAGACAGCCTACGTTGGTGGCCTTGTCCATGACTGAGAGCAAGATGAAAGACATGATAAGAAGACTTCAACAAACGGACCCGGAGATACAAAGAATCATGAAAGACGTACACTCGGGGGTAGGTAGTAAGCGAAAGTATTCAATCATGAACAATATGGTATATAGGAAAGGGAAAATATGCATTCCAGAGAATGCCGAAGTTCAATGTGCACTGCTATGGGAAGCCCACGATTGCCAACTTGCAGGGCATGGCCGACAAAGGAGAAGCTATGAACATTTAAAAGAACATGTGTTTTGGCCCAACATGAAAGCTGATGTAATTGAATACGCACAAACTTTCCCAACATGTCAACTGGTTAAACAACAATGATAGTAAGATCTAGGACCACTAAGGCTACATTTTTTATATTATTGGGACAACCATGGTTGGTACAAGCCAATTATGTGCATGATTGGTGCATGGGCTTTATCACCATTGGGCCAAAGTTTGATCGTGTGTAGAGCCGAGTTTCTTCCAATCCAACTACCAAGAGATTGGTGACAAATAATGAATTGGAGAAAAATGCAAACGAGAAAGAAAGTTAGGAAGAAGTTTGAGCAATATTTTTATTGAACACTAAGCCTTATAAGGATTTCCTTCAAGATGGATTCAACCTATAGTTATCTAACTCATGAAGCATAATAATAGGGGAGTATGAGAACCCAATAGCTTATAAAGATGACTCAGATCAAGAGTTGCTAGGGTGGTTGATAAATGCAAGTTAATTTGAATGATATATGATGAATATAGACTCAAGGAAGGGCAAGATCAGCAATTCCCTAGATGTAGGAATCTGAGAAGATGAATCGAACCCTAAACTGGCAACACCATTGGAAGTAAGACAATTGAAAGAAAAAATTACAACTTTGGAAGTTGAGAAATCCATTGTTTGGCAAGAAATAATTGCGAGAGCCGATCTGAGGAAACTAAATCCAATTGAAAAGAAAAAGGTTAATGATTTACTAGCCAATAATGAGTGCATGATTGGTGAGAATTTTCATTTAGAGCAATGTAGAGAGGTGAAAATGCTCGAGAGAAGATAACGTGGAAAAATGGGAAATCTCGTTAGAAAAGTTCTTGATTGTAGGATCACAATTGCATGGAAACGTGAGAGAAATGATAAAATTAGTAGAGAAATGATAAAATTAGTACTAAAAAGGTACAACACAACCTTCACATAGTTCTAAGGGACCTGAGAGGAATCGATCTGCAAATTCGCAAACACTACATCGATTTAGAAGAGAGGGTTGGGCCAATATGCCAATGGCTCAAGAGATCCATCCCTGTTTATTCAGAATTAATTAAAGTCAAACTGACCAAGCTACTATAGGCAAGATTTATATATCCTATTGCATTCACTCAATGCGTGTTGTCAATTGTGGTCGTTTTGAAAAAAAGGATAAAAAAATTTGAATTTGCATAGATTACTAGAAATTGAATGAACGAACTAAAAAGGATCACTTTTGGTTACCCTTCACTTACCAAATCTTGGATAAAATAGTTGGCAATAAATTGTACTCTTTCGTAGATGACTTCAGTGGATATAACTAGGTCCAGATGTATAAGCAAGATCAATCAAAGACCACTTTTACTACTGAGTTGGGAACATATGCATACTGTGTCATGCCGTTCAGTTGTGTAATGCATTAGCCACATCTCAAAGGGCTATGATAGTGGCATACCAGGATTATCTGCAAGATTGGATGTAAATATTTTTGGATGACTTCACCATCCAAGGGAATGATGACAATATGATCATGTGGATCGAAGCCATTTTAGAAAGAAGTATTGAGAAAGACATCATGTTGAATCTTTGGAAATGTAAGCTTGGAGTGAGGAAATGACTAATGGAACATGTGATTTCTGAGCAATGGATTTCTTTGGATGAGGATAAAGTAAAGAAAATTTGACAACTCCCATCTCCTCAAAACTTGTGATAGCTCAAGGGATTTTTGGGATGCTAATTATTATCAACGATTTATACTAAACTTCACCTTGGCAACTTCACCTCTAACACAACTTTTGAGAGAAGATCAACAATTTCAATGGATGATGGAGTGCCAAACAATGTTTGATTCCATAAAAGATAAGTTGATGAATGCACCAATCCTGGTAGCACCTGATTGGATAAAGGAATTTCATACGCATACAAATGCATCTCATGGTGCGGTAGGGATAGTACTTGGTCAAGCCGATGAAAAGAAATTGGACCACCCAATTTATTATGCAAGTCAAAATCTTAATAGTGCTAAAAGAAACTACACTACCATAAAAAAGGAATTCCTATTGATGATCTTCATAGCGAACAAATATAGACATTACCTAATGGGCAAACACTTGACATTTTATGTGGATCATGAAGCCTTGAAAAATATAATAAAAAAACTGGAATTAGTACGACATTTAATGAGATGGATGCTTCTTCAACAAGAGTTCCACTTCACAGTGGTAACCAAGCCAGGGAAGGCTCACATATCGATGGATCATCTGTCCCAAATAATAAATAAAGAACTCATCTTAGGAGTACTCGGCGAACCCCCTAATAGTCATCTATTCCATCCAATATCCTATGGTATGTGGATCTGATAAATTTCATGTGCACGACCAAGTATCCCTCTGTTGAGAGCAGTATGGGCACCCAAGGACCGACTAGACAAGGAAGCCAGCGGAGAGAGTCAGAACAAGGTGAAGGAGTAAGTAGACAAAGCAGCCGACGCAAATCTGGCAGATAGGCCCTTCAAATTTTTTCCAAATCAACATCTTTTAACAGTGATTCTTATCACTAACAATCATTGTAAATACCATTTCATATTTTTGTAGCTCCATTTTGTGCAAGCCAAGGAGTCCTTGAGCTTGAGGAGCCTTAGAAGTACTTACATATAAATTTTCATATTTTTTAGACGCCGTTTAAGCCCTCAAATTGGCCCTGGAACCTAATTTTTAACTAGGTCGGACACTAGGTCTGGACAAGGCCAAAACCTAGTCAAAAACTATAAAAAGAGCTAGAGAGCTCATTTTTGAGGTTAGATTGTAATTGAAACAAACTTGTAAGAGCTTTATGAAAGTAATCTAAGAACTCCATTGATTCTCACTCTTTGTCTTGCCGTGTGTGCGCGTGTGTATGTATGTATGTGCATGTTTGTGTGCTTCTCACTCACGCACTTGTGCCGCCACTTGCTCGAGGTCATCATACCATCCTCACGTCTTCCCGGATTGACATTAAAGGAGGTGCTACTCATCACTGAGCTACACCAAATTTTGGCGCCGTTGCCGGGGAACGAGCTTTGAGGACGAGCGTGTGATGGTAAGACGTAGATTGGAGACATTGGCGTTGTAGGTAATTTCTCTACTTTTCCTATTTTTCTCTTTCTTACTTTACCACCATCATCACCATCATCATCACCACCATCTTCCACCTCCACTTCCATCATCGCGAAAATTTCAGTTTTTTGATTATATCACCTTCTCCACCTCATTTCCCTCATTTCACTTGTGAGAGAGAGCGAGAGAGCGAATTGTTGTGTGCTATTTTCTGCATGTTCTTGGAGTGTCTTGCAGGTTTTAGCATCATCATCCCCTCCAGCACGTCGCGCAGGTACGGAAATGTGCAGAACTGTCTCGCAGTCGCCGACTCCTGTCGATCGCGATTGACAGAAATTTTCACTTTTTGGTAAATCTGAGTGCACCACAGTGGACTAGAGACCCTGCACACCACATTCCCACAAAAGTTTTTGAAAATTTTGCAAAATTTCAGTCCATCGCGATTGACAGCCCTGTCCATCGCGATTGACTGCCTGTCCATCGCGATTGACTGCCTGTCCATCGCGATTGACAGCCCTGTCCATCGCGATTGATTGCGTGTCCATCGCGATTGACTGAACCCCTGTCCATCGCGACCGACTGCCTATCCATCGCGATTGACTGAACCTCTGTCCATCGCGATTGATTGAGTGTCCATCGCGATTGATTGAGTGTCCATCGCGATTGATTGAGTGTCCATCGCGATTGATTGAGTGTCCATCGCGATTGACTGAACCCTCTGTCCATCGCGATTGACAGCCCTGTCCATCGCGATTGACAGCCCTGTCCATCACGATTGACAGCCAATTTTAGCCAAATTTTTTAGGGTTTGTTAATTGAAGAGTTGGGCTAAATTTGGGCATAAACATTTTACTCTAGAGCACATAAGGAGGCCTTAGGAAAACAACTTGGGGAAAACCTGTTGCACAGTGATCCTGTTTGAACCCTGTCTTAACCATAGAACCCTGAACGGTCATAACTTTCTCATACGAAATCCGTTTGCCGTGATTTTTGTCTTATTGGAAAGCCCGCAGGGAGTACAACAAAAACATTGACTGGTTATGGTTAAATTAAAGTCAGGAATATTAGATAGGGTATTTTTAAGTTGACCATACCCAGGGGGAACAAAATTCAGGGATCTCTAGAATTGTGTCCAAAAGGTCATAGTGCAAATAGGTGAAGTGTTACATGAATGAAAGTGATTGGTTCTGTCTTTTGAATTTAAGTCTTGAGCTAACAGTGGACCTTTTACAGGTCCTTTGAGAGCATCGAAGGGTACGCAAAGCAAGAGCAAGTGCAGGCTTGGGCACGCGCGTCCTGGGCACACCAGGGCAACAACACAAGGAAAGGAACTCAAGGTTGGAAAACCCGCAACACTCTCTGTCAATTCTTAGTTTAGGCTAAGTGCGGGTAGTGTTAGAAGTAACTCCAGGCAACGATAGGCACGAGATAAATCAAAGACTATCTACGAAATCAAGTTCAAGACAAGAGAGAACCCGTGTGTGTGAACGACAACCTTAAAGGAAAAGAACCTAACGTGAAACGACCAAACTAAAGTGCGAAATTAAACTCAAGTATTCCTAACGACGTGATATCAGACAAGAGTATAAACACGATAATCAACATAAAAAGGGGATTAAGTAATTGGTACAAAAGGACTCTGTAACGAGGTTGTACTCTGGGCAAAAATTGGGCTACTTAAATAGGCATATGAACCTTAGATCAGGACGACATCTAGTAAGGGATAGACAAAGCCTTAGGTCTTCAGAGGCTAGTGTCACCCACACTGCTAGGTCTTGGGCCCAGCAGTTGAGTCACCACTCCTACTACCCAAGTTCTGAGACTAGTGAATCCGAGATGTCTCAAGGTATGGAGAGACCTACAGGAAGTTCAGGGGTGCCATACTTGCACAGGGTAGAAGGCCCTTACAAAACGCAGTTGGAGTACCTTAGGACCAACCGATTAGGTGCCAGCATCTATGAGGACGGCCTAGGAAGATCTGTAGTACAGATTAAGAATCCTGATAAATCCATTGGATTAGAGCACCCAGCTGTCAAGTTCGAAAATGGAGCATACTTGGACAAAGAAGGAACCATATACGTAGTCACCAGTCACCCAGATAGGATGGACGAATTTGGAAATGTGATCCCAGAAGCAGACTTAGGTGACCTGGAGCAAGGAAACATGGGTGCAGAACCTAGAACCCCTCGAGGTAAATCGGTTCTCACTAGGATTATCACACCGAAGTGGATTCCCCAGGATAATAAGAGCATAGATTTGCTCCTCAATCGAGAGACTCATGAATCCTTTTGGAGATACAAACCTGATCGGCCAATTGATATAGCAACAATCATGATATATGAGTTTAAGGATCCTGATAGCCCAGGTAGAGTGACCTACTTAGATCACGCTTCGGAGAGGATCTTTGTGGTGACAGAAAATGATAGGCATGCTTACACTTGGAAGGGTGAATTCGTTTTCCCCCAACCAAGATCGAATGTATCCTATGGTCACCCTGGAGCTGGAACATCCCAAGCTCATGGAATGCAAAGAGACAGAAGTAGAGATAGACCAGAAGTAAGCTTTGCCAACCCTGTGGGCAGAGAAAGAACGAGGACGGAGACAAATAGAGTTGAACCTGAGATACTTAGAGCTCACAGGAATCAAAGAAATGTGGATGAGTTCCCTCTACCACGACCTAGAGAGCACACAAGGACTTTGAGACCGACTCAGCTCGTTAAGTCCATGAAGAACTACTTCGATGGCACCAGAGATCCATACGATCATGTGGCTGAGTTTAGGCAAGTCCTGAGAGCTGAACAAGTGGAGGATCTATTCACGCAGTACAATGCCTTTGGTCTGACCCTTAGGAACACTGCCCTGACATGGTTTCAGCCATTAAATGAGAGGCAGTTCAGGAGCATAGACCAACTCCTAGAGGCTTTCATTATCGAATTCTCTAAGAGTGGCATAAGGCATAATACCTCCTCGCTGATTCACAGCTTCAAGCAAACCCCTCAAGAAACCGTGAGACTTGCAGGAAGAAGATTTAGGCAATACTTAGAAAGATGCCCTGTATCGGAGCTACCCACACCAGCTAAGCAAGTGGCTTTATTCTTGGATGGATTGCTAAGTACCAAATTGAGATCTTATGTGTACTTGAAGGACCCTAGTACCATAGAAGATTGTGTACGCATGTGCATCGATATCGAGGATAACCTAGGGGAGGAGTTAGAGCTTTCCAAGATATACAAAGATGCGGATAGTGCCTCTAACCTCTCTTCCATGCAATCCACATCAATTGAGGAACTTGCAGAGAAAGTAGCTCAGAAATTAGGTGTAACTAGCAAACAAATCCCAAGGTTTGCCCCTGTGAAAAGGTGCTATACTTGTGGTGGCGACCACATGGCGAACGTATGTCCCATTATGGCTCAGCCCCAAGTAAATCCTAGTAGCCAGTACTGCACCATAGAACGGAGGTACACCAATCACACCGCACAAGATTGCCCCTACAATAAGCAAACAGTTAGGCAAACTTACCCTCAACCTTATCCACCGCAAGGAAGATACCAGAACCAGTACCCTCCACAGCCATATGGCAGGCCACAGCAACCTTATCAGCAACCATACCAAAACCAACAAAGACCTCAGCCTGTGCTAGCACAACAACCCCCAGCTCCAGCTAATGTGATTCCGGTAAAGTATGCTGTTGCAGAAGAAAACCTGAATAGAGCTATAGTCCCTGTAACACCACTGCTTTCTGAAAGTGATCCCAGTGACCATAGCTTTGATTCTACACATGTTGATAGTCCCCAGGCTTACTACATGCAATCTCCTGAACATGGTGAGTCCTACTATAGTGAAGAACCGAGTGAACCTAGTTGGGAGTCAGATTACACAAACATCATGTATGCAAACCCCAACCCTAGGCCTCAACCTAGGCAAGTAAGACCTCCATTCCCAAGAGGACCATGCTACAGATGCCAAGGAGATCACCTCATTCGTGATTGTCCCTTACCTCCACCTACACAACCCCAGTGAGTGACGATCCAAGGCTTTTGCCAAGATTGTGGAAAAGAGCATCTCTTGCGAGATTGCCCAAAGAACCCCAATAATATGCCAAAAATCACGCCTATCAACGTTATTGGGTTAGTGGTAGATTCCACAGGAAGTGTCACTTCCACTGCTCCCGTACAGGTAGTCACTAGAGCTCAAGCATTGCAGCAAAACCAAGGGGTAGACCAGGAAAAGAGCCCAACAGCTAGTGAAACTGAGAGCATAACGAAGAAAAGGACTAGAGCTTGGAGAGATAGCCGTGAACGTATGAAAAGGCAATGGGCAAAGAAGATGAGTGAACTTGAGGAAAGTCTACGAGAAACCAAGGCCAAAATCATCGAGATCACATCCCAACCGCACTCTCACACATTCCCACCGCTACCATCCCCATCACCCTCCATCCCTCCACCCCCTAATACACCTCACGTAACCCACCCACCACCCCAAGCAGGATCAGTATTAGCTGATCCCACTCCCGAGGACCTTAATATGATGCTTAAAGCATATCAGGCCAGAATCCAAGAAGGGCCAAACGTGACTGATCATGAAAAGTGCTACCCTAGAGCAGAACTAGAGTTAGAACGAACCAAAATTTGTGCCAAAATGGTGGAATTGGCTCAGACCATGTTTGAGGCCAGTCGCCTATTTAACATCTCTAGTTCAGCGAAGACACAGTTGCACTTTGATGGACTGTTAGAAAGAATAGAGAAGCTGATTGCACAATCAGAAAAGGAACCCGCCTCTCAACACAAGGACAAGGCAAGTGAAAGATTAAGTATTCCTGCTCAGGAAGCTTATGTGCCTGAAGCCTATGTGCCTAACTCTACGGAGCCAGACACATCATCTTCTATGAATCGATTCACACCAGAATTCCTACGCGAGATTCAAGAAGACAAATGGGCTAAAGAGAGTGAAGTCCCTCCTCCTATTGAACTTGTGGATGATGCACACGATCAGTTCCCACAAGACATCCCATCCATTTATGAGGAGCAGGAGAGCACCCACTCTCAGGACAGACTAGACTTTGAGTCTAACTCTCTACAAGAACTACCCCACTTCACAGGCCCATGGGAAGCTAAGTCTACTTGTATGAGAGCACCCACGGTCATGGTACGAAATGAGGACTCAGTCTTACCTAGGAACAGAGAGGTAGTGAAAAACACTAAAGTGCAGTGCAGTCTCAAGTTAGAAGAGCTACTCAAGGTTAGACCTGAATTATGGAAACATGTAGCCAAACAAGTACCAGAGATAGCAAAACCTCGTTCCCAGGTAGGATCACATAGGACAGTGCCAGAAATACCCTTGGATAAGATAGGAGATATGTGTGAAGGTGAAGAAGGTAATACCTATCTTCCCATTACTTACCAGGAGTACACCACCAAGGCAATTTTGGACTCAGGCGCAGGAGTTGCAATTGCCACCACTTCCCTGTGGAAGCGTTGGGGCAAGCCAGCACTCAGGCCAACGAGAATGAAATTGCAGATGGCAGATGGTCATATTGAGAGACCCTTAGGATTGCTAGAAGGAATAACTCTCACCACTTGTGGTGTTGAGTTTGAACATACATTTGCTATATGCGACTTCAGCAAAAATCATGCCTATGAGATGATTTTGGGAAGACCATTTATGCGACAGTTGCAAGTGGTACAGGACTGGGGAACCAACTCCTTGTATTTGCAACACTTAGGTGTTACAACCAAAGTAAATCTCAAAGATTACTCTCATAGAGATGTCCCTCCCATCCAATGGAATCCCATCCATAGAGCCAAAGATGATACGGAATCGGTGCATTCCATAGGATCAGGATCCTCATGGATGCAGGAAGACACCCACTTATGGATGTGCAAAGTAGCAGTAGACGAAGAGAAGAGAGAAAAAGCCAGAGAGGTAGGTGCAAAAGAAACCCATAGATCAATCCAAGACCCAGCCTATGCACCTGTAGTTTTTCCAGACGAAGAATTTGAACCTCACGGTTGGGCAGAAATCTTAGCAACAATGGACGTAGCCATCAATGAAGAACAATGGACACCCCACTGCGATGAGGATGGCTATGATATTTCAGTCTTCTCCATAGAGCCAATCATGGGAGAGGCAGTTCTAGAAGAATGCGAACCTAGCTCTGATGCATTTGAGGATGCAAGTGACTCCGATCTAGAGTCAATCATTATGGACCCACCATTTGCATCAGATGAAGAATACTTCCATGAAGTAGAATTTCAACCCCAGAGGCATGGAGAGATTACAAATGATGTAAGATTAGCAACACACGTGACCCCGAAGGAAGAAAGGAAGAAACGAAAGAAGAGAGAAGTCTCACCAGAAGAGGAAGAATCTTTGTTTGAGGTCCCTGAAAATTTTAAGAAGTATGAGATAGACGACAGGAGAGTCATGATAAGAATGCCTAAACGAGAGGCACAAGTAGGAGAGGCCTATGATAACAAAGAAACCACCAAGAAAATAGTAGTGGCCCTAGAAGAAGGAGAGGAGAGATGCACGTACATAGGCCATGACCTAACAGAGGAAGAAGAGCATGCGTTAATTGCCTTGCTAAGAGAATACAGAGATGTATTCGCTTGGAGTTACAAGGATTTGAAAGGTGTTGACCCGGACATATGTTCACACACCATCCCCGTGACTTCAGATGCCAAACCCTCTAAGCAAAAGCCCTATACATATAACGATAATTACGCTGCTAAGATCAAAGAGGAGATAGATAGACTGGTGGAAGCTGGATTTATCTATGAAATTGAGCACACTGAATGGGTATCTCCCATCGTAGTGGTGCCCAAGAAAAATGGAAAGCTGCGCGTATGCATTAACTTGAAGAAGGTTAATGCAGCCACTATTCGAGATAACTATCCGCTTCCCATCACAGAACATCTCTTAGAAAGAGTGGCAGGCAAGGAAGTCTACAGCTTCCTTGATGGATTTTTGGGTTACAATCAAGTAGCCATAGCTCCAGAGGATCAGCATAAGACGGCCTTTGCCATAGAGTGGGGCATTTTTGCCTTTAGAGTAATGCCATTTGGGCTTACCAATGCCCCCGCAACCTTCCGGAGACTAATGTGCCATGTATTTAAAGAGTTCCTGAGGAAGAATTTAGAAGTCTACGTTGATGATCTTTGTGCTCATTCCAACATTAGACAAACCCATATCCCTGAACTCAGACAAATCTTTGACAAATGTAGAGAATATCAAGTCTGCCTGAACCCAGAAAAGTGCGTTTTTATGGTCAGGCAAGGCAAGATTCTAGGACACATAGTGTCAAAGAATGGCATATCTACTGACAAAGAGAAAGTGAGAGCTATAGCAGACCTACCTAGGCCAAAGAATGTCAAGGAAGTACAAGCTTTCATGGGGCATTGTGGTTATTACCGACGATTTATACACATGTATGCTGTCATTGCAAAGCCCATGTACGGACTTCTGACTAACTTTGAGTGGACAAATGAATGTGAGAATTCCTTCCAGGAGCTTAAACGAAGATTATGTTCAGCACCAATCTTGACCACACCAGATTGGAATAGGCCATTCCATGTTCACGTGGATGCATCCAATTATGCCATTGGGTGTGTACTTGCTCAACCTACTGGTGAAGGTAATATGGATCTTCCAATTGCCTATGCCAGTAGACAGTTGAATGCAGCTGAACGAAATTACACCACTACGGAGAGAGAAGGCTTAGGCATGGTATATGCAGTTAAGAAATTTAGACACTATTTGCTTGCAAATAAGTTTAAATTTTTTACTGATCATCAAGCATTGCTATACCTCGTAAACAAGCCATGCAATACAGGAAGATTAGTGAGATGGTTTCTCTTGCTAATGGAATATGACTTTGAGGTTGTGGTAAGGAAAGGGAGGACTCATTTGAGAGCAGATCATCTCTCTAGGCTCACATCTGGAGAAGCCCCACAAGGAGTGTCGGATGACCTTCCTGATGCTTACTTGTTTAATTTGGAAGTTGTACCGCAGTGGGCTAAGCCATTGGTACCAGTATTGACATACGGGCCTAACCATCCAGTGGTAAACACACGGAATAGAGAGGTTGTAAAAGCCCAAAAGTACCACATCATGGCAGGAAGCATGTACAAGCACACGGATCAAGGAATCTTGGCTTGTTGTGTGGAAGAGGACGAGTACAATAAATGGTTGCAATTAGCACATGTAGGTGCATTAGAGCAACACTATTCAAAGCAACGAACCTTACAGACGCTAAAGAGACTCGGAGTACATTGGCCAACTATGGAAGCTGATGTCCAAAAGTTGTGCAAGGAATGCCCAATCTGTTGCACTAAACCACCTGTGGAACACGCCACTCTTTATCAAGTATCCATTGTGCCAGATTGGAGTGAACCTCTAGTATCCTTCCTGAGGACAAACACATTCCCTCCAGACATGACTCTGGCTAGGAAAAGGAGTTTAGAACAAGAAGCCCAAGATTACTCAGTCATTGGTGATAATCTATACAAGCGTGGTAAAGATGGTTACCTGAGACTGTGTGTCCATGAGAGTGAAGATCTTAAGATCTTGGAAACTGCTCACCAAGGTGTAGCAGGAGGGCACTTTGGACCAGATCGGGTGATCAAGGCGATACTATTTGCAGGTTTCTGGTGGCCTACCCTTCACATGGACGCACATACCTATGTGAAACGATGTGATGTCTGTCAGAGGACTCAGTATCCTATACGTAAAGATGAGATGCCACTGAAACCTATGATGGGTGGACGTGCGTTCTCTAAGTGGGGAATAGACTTCGTAGGTCCTATTAATCCCCCAGCTAAGGGTTCTCATGCGGAATACATCATTGTTACAACAGACTATCTAACTAAGTGGGTAGAGGTAAAAGCCACGACGAAGAACGATGCTCAAACAACTGCCAAATTCTTGTTTGAGAATGTATTCACAAGATATGGGCTACCTATAGAGCTTGTAAGTGATAGAGGCACTCACTTCTTGAACGAAGTAATTGAGAATCCACTCCAAGAATTCTTAGTAATACATAAGAAATCTGCCCCCTATCACCCTCAAGCTAATGGACAAGCTGAGAGCACCAATAAGATCTTATGCAATGTACTGACAAAATTAGTAAACACTAAACGCTCTGATTGGGACAAACAGCTACACCATGCTGTTTGGGCATACCGAGTCGCCTATAAAACGGTACTCCAAGCTACACCCTTTCACATGGTATTTGGCCAAAACGCGGTGCTACCCTTGGACTTCTTGATTCCTACATTGAGAGTAGCACAAGAGCACGAATGGACGGGTCATGAACTCTCCTCTAGACTTTTTGACCTTGAACGATTAGGAGAAACAAGACTGAGAGCAGCTGCAGGAATATATGCAGCTCAGAAGAGACAGAAGGCATACTTTGATGCCCATGTGAAGGATAAAGGTTTGAAAGCAGGAGACCTAGTACTAGTATACACGTTGAAACAACATGCGAGGAAGCTAGAAAAGAGAGGCTACGGACCCATGATCATTAATAGGATCTCCACAAGTGGAGCTATGCAATTAGCCACATTAGAAGGTGATGTTCTCCCAAACTATATTAGCGGATGCAGAGTCAAGTTGTATCAGGAACCCCTCACGGAGGAAATGCTCAGCCGACTCAACACCGCTAAGAAACGCAAAGAGGAAGAAAAGCGAATTCGAGAAGAAGCTCAAGCAGAAGCTTTAGACCGCATCAGGAGGATGAAGTTGCGAAGGCAAGGTAGAGATCAGCCTAGAACAAATGACTATGCAGATCAAGGATATCATGTGGCAATGTGTGAAGTCGTAGGGACAAGCTCACATAGGATAACTGATCGACGTCCTTTCATAACCTTAGATATAGGACAAGGAAAGAGTGCAAGGACTGTAAGAGCCTTGATTGACTCAGGTGAAGCCACTAGTGCTGTTAAGTTGTCTTATTGTCAAGAGTTGCAGTTAACTGTCAATCCTGTGGAAGCATATCTCATAGGATTGGGAGGCGTGGAAACCCCTTGCATGGGCGAGGTGGAACTTCCCCTCTACATTCATGATGAGACAATGACAGTTAAAGTACTAGTGTGTCAAGATGAGGACCTCACGGAACCCCTTGTCTTGGGTCAAGACTGGATCTATGACCAAGCAGTCAACTTGAACCTAAGAAGTGGACTTCTTCAGGTATGGGTCAATCATAGTAGAATTACAGTAGAGTTGGATAATGGAACACTCAAGGAACTAGGAAAGGCACAGACTCCTGGTCCTTCCAGGAGTACACATGAAGATGACCATGCTGTTCTTGTCCAAAACTATGTGTTGCAGAGGAATGATGGGTGCAAAAAAGGAGTCAGGGATGCAACGGAACTCCCTTCTTTTCCAAAGGCCAGAAGGAGGCAGCAACCAAAGGTGGATCCAAGGAAGAAGAAGCTGAGTACTACCTATGTTGGAAATCAAAAGTACCTGCGCAGCAAAATGTCGCAGCAAGTGAAACAAGTGTGGGTGCGGAAAGGCGAACACCCGGTTGCACTCAAGCCAACCACACGGGCAAAGCCTCTTATTAGTAGCCAACAACACAACACTAATAAGAAGTCTTTCAGAAGTTCTTCTGCTAACATGAAGTCTATTTGGGTGCCTAAGGCTTGTTTGCGGGCTCAAATAGCTACACCAAGAACACACCCTACACAACATGATCCATTCACTCGCACAGCCGGCATCCACTCGCTTTCAACACTCACGAACACACCCTGGCCCATGAGCACGAACAGAATCACTTGTAAATGGGTCCCTAAAAGGCCTCATGTTCAAGCTGACACCCCTATAAAGCTCTCGAGAGTCTCTACGGAACCAAGAGCAAAACCCATCCACTGCATTTGGCAGCCCAAGACTTGTAACATACCCCCGGACCCCAATTGTAAATCCATGACCACCTACTAACCGCTTCACTCTCACTTCACATCATTCCGCTTAGCTCATAGGTCTACCCAATTCCTAACTACACACACTAGCACCGAGCACTTATTAACCCCTAACCACTCCCGAACTTTAAGTTAATGTTGTAACAAGGGACACTGTGTCATTTTTGTGTCCATTGCAATGTTAGCATTTATTCATATATTCTCACAGAACCAGCTGCGAAGTTTTCACCATGGCTGAGGCAGCAGGAACTAGCTCTCACACAGAAACAAGCCCGCAAGTGGTGGACTTAGACAGCTTACCCGTTTTGCCTGAGACAAATGAAAGACCAGAAGAATTGCAGGCCGTCAAAATCATACCTATTGCGGACCCTCCGCGTGGCCACACCATGCCCGTAGGAAAGACTTCCCACTGGTTTACCGAGGTGGCAGGACCCTTGGGTGAAGGAACGTACCTATGGGAATCAGAGTTGGACTTCAACGGGAAGCAAGGCAGATACCATTTCTTTACAAGAGAATTTGAGAAATTACAAAATGCAGAAGGTCTACGTCCGATATGGGAAAAGGCAGGATTGAGTGCCTATTTCAGTGCACGACTCCCAAAACCTGACTTCATGCAATGCTACTATCTCATCAACACCTTGACTCCAAACCAGAACCCAAAAGGTGCAAGCTCATTTGTGATTCCATCTCTGACAAAGGGGAATGAGCTCAAGAGGTTCAGGCTATCAAACAATTTGGTGAGAGAGGCTCTAGATATGCGCGGAATGCATATTCCTACAGAGAAGGAAACCCTAGTACCGGATTACATGAAAAATCGAAGTCTCACCAAACTTAAGGACATGGTATCCATGACGCCTAATATTGCAATACACCTTCGCATGTGCATGCAACACTTTGCTTTCCCGGCACAAGATAGATTCACCATGCCGCCCAAAAAGATTTGGTTTAGTTTGTATCTGGCAGAGACACAGAGCCTCACCATCAACTTACCCCACTGGATAATTGATCAGATACACCTAGCTCACAAACGATGGCCGCGGAAATAGGTTTTATATGGTTGCTGTGCTCTGACGAGAATCATTTATAGGTGTTTGGCTTATGACATTCCGATCTGTTGGAGCAAACCAATCACAAATTGGTGATTATACAGATCTTGGAGAATGCTTATGGTCAGAATAAAGCAAAGGAAGACATTTGCAAAAATGAAGAAGAAGTCAGAATGTTGTCTTGTACACATATGTACATATAAGTGAAGAATCTTGTAAGCTACCATAGTTAAATCCTTAGGATGATGAGGAATAGAGTCATAGACGCGAGATGAGTCCAAAGTCATGTATATATATGATAATTATGACAAGAAATGTATGAGAGAAAGTAATAGAGTCATTTTGTAGATGACAATTTTGAGGAGGATGTGTAGAGAGTTTTTTCCCAGAAAATAGCGACGGGTTTTTCTCTGAGTGCTCTCTGTCTGATCATGTGGATCAGAAATCCTTTTGTACACATCTAATTGAGAAGCTAATGAAGCTATGTCTAGAGTTTCAGAATCTAATTCCTCTCCTACTGTGAGAATGATCATTAGGAACATTCATATGTAGAATGTGAGAACTGAAGCCAAAAGTAGCGCACTTTTCCGTCTCAGTATTTTGACCAGATCTGAGTGTATACTGTAAAGTTTTTGATGAGTGAGCATTTAAAATTTAAGTTAGAAGATAAGGAAGCTATGGCTAAAAGCATTTAGCAAAACGGGTTCCAGATTGGGAGAAATCAAGTTAAGAAGTTGGCTATGTCGAAGGCGCAACTTCTGAGAGTCATTTTCTG
Source organism: Ceratopteris richardii (assembly GCA_020310875.1). Taxonomy (NCBI): domain Eukaryota; kingdom Viridiplantae; phylum Streptophyta; class Polypodiopsida; order Polypodiales; family Pteridaceae; genus Ceratopteris; species Ceratopteris richardii. The sequence goes on along the minus strand of CM035432.1, from coordinate 76,410,657 downwards.
ACATGTATTTGATCTTAATGATCAAATTAAACTTTTGGTGATTAGTTTTGAGAACTAATGGCTAGTATGATTGCGCAAAGGTATTGCTAATACTTGTGCATCATTTACTTGAAGAAATTTGAAGATTTGTGCAGGTAAAGAAGTTGATATCTGAAGCAGACTTTCTGAAGTTGACATTTATTCACTCAGAGAAGTGTTACTTGAAGTTTTGGTAAAAAAGGAACATTGTTTGTGTAAAGTTTGGTTTATAGCTGACATAGAAGTGTTCTTAAGTCAGTGTAGATCAAACCTTTGGAGATTTAAAGGTCTCCAACAGTGGTATCAGAGCTAAAGGTGAAGTACAAGAGAAGAAGAGATAATCGAAGTTCCGACTGGTGCAGATATTGAAGATCTTCCAAATCAAAGGAGGATAAGGACAAATTATTGAAGATAACTTGCAGAAGTTCATAGTACAAGTTCGAAAGAATCAAGAAGGACAAAGAATATATCAAAGGTACACTTTCTCTTCATAAACCATAGTAATTGCAGATACATGAAGTCAAGGATGGGAGAAAGCTTGCAGATTGATAAGCTAGATAGGGAGAACTATCCAGCATGGTCCATGAGGATGGAAGCACACCTCATGAGCAAAGACCTTATAGCATTTATTACAGGAGATGAAGAAAAACCAGAATTTGCAGATCCAAGTATTCCTACTAGGGAAGAACTTGCAATGTTGAAGACTTGGATGAGAAAGGATGCTCAAGCAAGGAGCATCATCTACATGGCTGTAAATGATTACCTTCTACCTCACATCAGAGGTTTAGAAAGTGCCACAGATGTTTGGAATGCCTTGGAAGAGCATTTCCAAAATACAACTAAGTCAAGGAAGTCCTCACTATGGGCTGAGTTCACAACCTTCAAGAAGAAGAGTTCACAATCAATTTCAGATTATGTGGCAAGGATGAAAGATATTGCAGATAGCTTGGGAGCAGTGGATGAAGATATTGAAGAAGAAAAGTTGGTAAGACAAATACTTACAGGTCTAAGAGGTGATGAGAAGTGGAAGCCTTTCATCTTGTCCATAGAATTGTCACTTGATCACTTTACTCCTGATCTTAATCAATTGCTAGGACACATGCTAACCTTTGAGCAGGATCTTAAAGGAGACAATGATAGAAGTACAAGTCAAGCTATGTACTCCAAAGACAAGAAAAAGAATGGCAAGGGAAAGCAATCAAATGATGATGAAGGGAATTCAAATCAAGCCAACTTCACAAAAGGGAAGACAAATTTCAGAGGTAAAGGAAGAGGAGGTAAGAACAAAGATAATGCTAAAGCTTGTTGGATTTGTGGCAGAACAAATCATTTGGCAAATGATTGTTGGTATAACAATCAAAGTGGAGGATACAACAATCAGAGTTATAGTCAAAGAGGTAGAGGAGGCAGAAACCAAAGAGGCAATTTCAGAGGAAGAGGTGGTAGGACATCATATGGTAGAGGAGGTGGAAGAAACTTCCAATCTCAGTCCTACAACAATAATTATTACAATTATGCATCAGATCAGAAGGATGACATGACTCTTATCTTGAATGCAACTCATGAATCAATGGGAGAAGATCAAAGAGTGTTTTATATTGACTCAGGGTGCAGCAACCATCTGAGTGGGAACCTATCCTTGATGACTGATATGGAAGCAAGGGTGAATGGACATACAGTCCAAACAGGTGACAATACCAAACATAAAGTGGAGAGCATTGGATCAGTGAAGACAAAGAGTGGAAGTACACTTCTGAGTAAGGTACTTTATGTTCCTACTATTCCTAAAAATTTGATAAGTGTAGGGCAAATTGTGGAGAAAGGATATGAGGTAAGATTCACAAATGATGGTGTTTATGTACAAGATCCAAATCAGGGATACAGAAACATAATTGCAGGTAAAAAAGAAGGAAGATTGTTCACTCTCAAAGTTCAAGGTAATGTGGGGCATGCACTATTTACCTATGGAGGTCAAAAGGTGTCTGAATTAGACCTATGGCATAAGAGGCTAGGTCATTTCAATGAGAGAGCTATAAAGGAGATGTCAAAGAATCAGGTGGTGCTTGGATTGCCAAACATTGAAGGGCAACATATGGTGTACAAGTGTGAAGCTTGTCAATTAGGTAAAGCACATAAAAGTTCTTATAACAAATCAGGGTACAAGTATTCAAATATGCTTGAATTGGTTCATACAGATGTATGGGGTCCCTCAAGGGACTATAGCATAAATGGATCCAGATATTATGTGTTGTTTGTTGATGATGCAACCAGGTGGATTACTTTGTATGTAATCAAGGACAAATCAGAAGTCTTCAAGACATTCAAACATTTCCATACTTATGCAGAAAGGATCACAGGACAAAAGCTAAAGAGGTTAAGATCAGATGGAGGGGGAGAGTATTTCTCAAAAGAGTTTGATGATTATTTATGGAATGCAGGTATCAAAAGAGAAGTGACTTGCAGGTACTCCCCTCAACAAAATGGAGTAGCAGAAAGGAGGAATAGGACTCTTGTAGAGTTTGCAAGAGCCATGATGAAGGAAAAGAATTGTCCAAATTACTTATGGGCAGAGGCCATTAATACTGCAACATACCTTGTGAATAGGTTGCCTTGCAAAGCCTTGGATGGAGGAACCCCTTATGAAGCATGGTGGGGTAAGAAGCCTAGTCTTGATCATTGTAAAGTATTTGGATGTATTGCATATGCTTATGTTCCTTCACAATTAAGACATAAGCTAGAACCAAAAGCAGAGAAGTATGTGTTTATTGGATATGATGATAGACAAATGGGTTACAGGTTGTGGAGTCCATCCACAAAGCAATTTCTTGTTACTAAAGATGTGACATTTGATGAGCAAAACATGTGGTATACAGGATCACCAAATGAGTATACAGGTGTTGAAGAAATTCAAAGAAAAGGAAAGGCAAAGGTAAAAGTTTGTGAAGAAATTGTTGATGAAGTTGACTCTAGATGTAGAGTGCAGGATCATGAAGAAGTAGGGCCAAGATTTGATCCAGAATCAAATGAGGCTGAAACTTCAAGAAGTGCAGAAATCAGGAGATCTACAAGAGAAAGGAAAGAGCCTATAAGGTATAGTTATGATACATCTTTCCTAACAACAAAAGATTATGCCTACATTGTGAAAACAGAAGAAGATCCAACTACTTATGAAGAAGCCAAAGGTAAACAGAATTGGGAGAAGGCAATGCAAGAAGAGTATGATGCTCTACTTGAAAATGAAACTTGGGAACTAGTACCAAGACCAAAGAATCAGAAAGTCATTGGATGCAAGTGGGTATATAAAACAAAGAGGTTTGCAGATGGTAAGGTGTCTAGATATAAGGCTAGACTAGTGGTTAAAGGTTATGCCCAAACTTATGGGGTAGATTATGATGAGACCTTTAGTCCTGTTGCTAAGATGTCTACAATTAGGACATTGATTGCTATTGCTACTTGCAAGGGATGGAAATTATCACAATTGGATGTGAAGAATGCATTTCTTAATGGTTACATTGCAGATGAAGTATATATGGAGCAACCAGAAGGCTTCATGGAATCAATTGGATCAGATTATGTGTGTAAGCTCAAGAGAGCTTTATATGGGTTGAAGCAAGCCCCAAGAGCTTGGAATTACAGATTGGTCAAGTTCTTGAATGAATGTGGATTTCAAGCATCAAAGGCAGATAGTAGCTTGCTAGTGAAGGCAAGTGAAAATGGATATATTTACATGTGCATTTATGTTGATGATATTATTGTTACAGGAACAGATGCTCAAGGAATCAATGAACTCAAGAAGCAAATAGAGAAGGAGTTTAAGATAAGTGATTTGGGAAACTTATCTTATTTTCTAGGAATGCAGATTGTGTATACTCAACATGGAGTATATGTTTCACAAGAGAGATACTTGAAGAATCTTTTGATCAAGTTTAACATGGAAGATTGCAAGACCTCAACCACTCCATTGGAGGTAAATCATAAATTGAGCAGGTATGGAGGTGAAGAGTTCAATGACATGAAGAAATATCAGAGTTTGGTAGGTAGTCTAATCTATGCTACCTTGACAAGACCAGATATATCATATGCAGTAGGTGTGTTGTCACAATTCATGCATTGTCCAAAGAAGACTCATTGGATTGCAGCCCAAAGGGTACTCAGATATATCAAGGGAACCCTAAGTGAAGGTTTGTATTATGGTTTCACTTCTGACACAAGAATCAAAGTGTTTAGTGATGCAGATTGGGCAGGTGACTCTGATGATAGAAGGTCTACTCATGGATATCTATGTTATGTTGGAGACAAGTTAGTGTCTTGGTGTTCAAAGAAGCAACACACAGTTGCTTTATCATCCACAGAGGCTGAGTATAAGGGAATGGTAGAAGCTGCAAAAGAAGTGATGTGGTTGAAGACCTTGATGAAGAGTTTTGAGTTTGATCATAGTACTCCAATAATTTTTGGAGACAATATGAGTTCTTTGTATTTGGCAGCTAACCCTGTTTTTCATGCCAGGACTAAGCATATAGAGATACAGTATCATTTCTTGAGGGAAAAGGTACTTGATAAAGAGATTGAAGTGATGTACACTCCAACAAAAGAACAAGTGGCAGATATGATGACAAAAAGCTTGGATGGACCTAAGCTACAGAGATTCAAGGAGATGGCAGGAGTGAAGAAGAATGGAATAATCACAATTAGTGATTGAGGGGGAGCTGTTGGAGCAAACCAATCACAAATTGGTGATTATACAGATCTTGGAGAATGCTTATGGTCAGAATAAAGCAAAGGAAGACATTTGCAAAAATGAAGAAGAAGTCAGAATGTTGTCTTGTACACATATGTACATATAAGTGAAGAATCTTGTAAGCTACCATAGTTAAATCCTTAGGATGATGAGGAATAGAGTCATAGACGCGAGATGAGTCCAAAGTCATGTATATATATGATAATTATGACAAGAAATGTATGAGAGAAAGTAATAGAGTCATTTTGTAGATGACAATTTTGAGGAGGATGTGTAGAGAGTTTTTTCCCAGAAAATAGCGACGGGTTTTTCTCTGAGTGCTCTCTGTCTGATCATGTGGATCAGAAATCCTTTTGTACACATCTAATTGAGAAGCTAATGAAGCTATGTCTAGAGTTTCAGAATCTAATTCCTCTCCTACTGTGAGAATGATCATTAGGAACATTCATATGTAGAATGTGAGAACTGAAGCCAAAAGTAGCGCACTTTTCCGTCTCAGTATTTTGACCAGATCTGAGTGTATACTGTAAAGTTTTTGATGAGTGAGCATTTAAAATTTAAGTTAGAAGATAAGGAAGCTATGGCTAAAAGCATTTAGCAAAACGGGTTCCAGATTGGGAGAAATCAAGTTAAGAAGTTGGCTATGTAGAAGGCGCAACTTCTGAGAGTCATTTTCTGACATGTATTTGATCTTAATGATCAAATTAAACTTTTGGTGATTAGTTTTGAGAACTAATGGCTAGTATGATTGCGCAAAGGTATTGCTAATACTTGTGCATCATTTACTTGAAGAAATTTGAAGATTTGTGCAGGTAAAGAAGTTGATATCTGAAGCAGACTTTCTGAAGTTGACATTTATTCACTCAGAGAAGTGTTACTTGAAGTTTTGGTAAAAAAGGAACATTGTTTGTGTAAAGTTTGGTTTATAGCTGACATAGAAGTGTTCTTAAGTCAGTGTAGATCAAACCTTTGGAGATTTAAAGGTCTCCAACACGATCCAACGGGCCCTAATGTGGAATCGGGTAGAGCAGTTTAGAGGGAGGACATCCACTGGACCCCCTCCTAAGAAGATGAGAGGCACTGTCCAAGTCCCATGTGCTCAACCACGTGGAGCCACCCTAACACCAGACGTCACCCCTCCACCCCGAAGAGTCCGACCATTCACACTCCGACTTCCAAGACGCAGCACCGATGGTTCTACCCTGATATTCCCTCCTATCCCAACTGATCTTGAATTTCCCAGTGGTGCACCTTTAGAAGAGCTCACTAATGAAGATTTCGAACAATTATTACAAGATGTAGAGCTGGAGGCAGAAGAGGCACAACAAGCAAAAAACGTGCAAACGCAGGCCACGACCTCCCAAGCACCTGTCACACCAGTTGAAGTGGATGAAGAGGATGACGGAGATGAAGAGCAGGAGGAAGATGAGGAGGATTATAATCAAGAGCATCAAGAGGAGCAACAAGAAATGCCGAAACTTGTAGGTGCACCAGCATATACAGCTCAACTACGAAGGTTATACGACACAATCAAAGCAGTACAAGAAAGGCATCAACTCTCTCTTGTATCCGGTCAAGCTTTGATGCAAGAAATGCTATCAGACGAAGGGGTGGACCAACATTTCATTGACACCCTCAAATTAGTGTCAGAATCTTTAGGAGTTCCGGAGGCTGTACACACTGCAGTCCGCCAGTCCGTAAGGTATGACAAACGCAGAGTTGACACGTTACCACGAGCAGGTAAGACTATCATGATACCCGTCACAGAACAAGAAGTACCCATTGAGACAACAGCCACCCCCACAACCACCACTGACCTCTCTGCCGAAACCTTCGTTCAGACATCACCCATCTCACCCCAGCATCCTCCATCACCACCTTCTCCACCCCCACCACCACCTCCCACCATGGAAGAAACGACAGTCATCACCTCTACCTTCACTTATAACCCATCCTCATTCAAATCATTCTCATTTCGAGAACCCACCTCACAAGACACCCTCTTCTCCTTCGTCACCAATCCCTTGTACACTTCGTCCCTTCTATCCTCTGAACCCATGACTGACCATCCCATAATTCCAAGTGTAGTTGGAAACCCAGCACCCACAGAAGGCACCCTGTGTTTCCCTACCTATCCCCCAATTTGGGTACCTCCATTCCATGACCCTCACTTCCCATCTGGCCCCTACACCTCTTTCAACCTGACCGCACCACCCCAATACCCGTCCTTTGTGGAGTAGTTCATCCGCTCTCCAATGTTTCAGAGGCACATTTCTCCGATGTTCGCAACGACATCAATTTTCACGAACACCACACTCACTTCACCTACCATACCCACCTACATGGTAGCCCCTGTACACACCACTTTGTCTGACCCAATGGACATTTCACCAAGCATAGCACCTCCCCCCACGATTCCACCATCTCCCCCTCCCTTACCCCCCACCTCACCACTCACATCATTGGCACACACAGCATTCACTACCCCCCTACCCAATCCCACCTCCCCTGCACTTCAAACTTTTCCCCTTGCATCTCATAATGTAAATAGCACGTTCAACACCTTACTTCAGTGTGCACATCAACTACAACAAGAGTACCATCAATTGGAAGAACGCACTACGGCCCTCCAGGCAGAATCTCAACGTCTGCAAGCTAGGGTCAACACTCTTGAAGCTGACTACCAAACGCTCCTAACCGAGCATACCACCTTACAGCAGGCACACTCCGAACTGGAATCAAAGGCATCAACAGTGGATGACCAAGCAGTCAAGGAACTAGAAACAGTGCTTCAAGCGCAAATGATCTCTAACGCTACACTCAGACGCAACATTGGGCTATTAAGGAAGCATATGGCCGCAGCACTAGAAGAGAACAAACGACTTCAACAACAAAACCAAGACAACTTTGAAGCGGCTATGGAAGGAACCGTAGGAGCAACCATTAGCCCTACCAGATATAGAGCAGTCCCATCGGAAGACATTCGCATCTTGCTTGAGGAGCATGCAAATTTCTTGGAGTCATATGAAAAGTTAGAGACTGAATGTGCAGATCTAAAGAAACAGATAGCCAGTGTCCCCACAGCTCAACAGGAGCCGGTAATCTTACAACACTCTACAGAAGAAGTAGAGACCCTCCGGAAACAGGTGGTAGAACTCCAAGCACGCCTCTTACCATATGAAAGGCCACCCTCGCCCATTGAAGAACCAGAACCTGAAACAGTTGTGGAAATCCCCGTCGATGACAGCTATGAAGAGCCATACGAGCCTATGCCGACACCCGGTGGTCGAACTACGGAGGAAGGACAAGACACTTTAGAAATTCAAGTTCCAGATTGGGTCAAAAGGGTCGAGAAAGTGGGTAAGACACATGATGATCGTGTGGCCGTGCAAATGCAATCTCTCACAAATCTGGAAGAAACTGTCCTTCGGTCTTCCTACTTTCAAAACTTATCCCACCAACGGTTAATCACAACATCAGAGTCGCAATACATGCCTTATTTTGTCTTACTACATGATTATAATGCAGAAGTCAAAAGACATACAGGGAAGGAGCCCACATTCGCCACTCAATTTGAGATAGGGGATTTACCGACAGATGCACGTGCTGGCTCGATCTTCCAACCTAATTGGCGTGCACGTCTACTAACTGATTACCCAAAGATGATGAGCACCTGGGCAACCATGCCACTATATATCAAGTATAATCCATGCTATTGCCCAGTGGTACGTCGCAGATCCTGGCAAGCATTTGCAATAAAGGTGCGCAACAATAAAGAATGCTCGGCTTGGGTTAACTATCCATATTTTGCTCCACCTCGAGGGACCCCAACCGTAGCCTACATGATATCAACAATTCGGCACTGGTCTACACGTCTAAATAATGTACGTGACATAGCAGCAAAAATGTGTACGAAGATATTCGAGCTCATGACACTCTCAAGGTAACAAGGATTTAGTCTACGACATGAGCCAGACTCCCTCGGTCACTATAATCTTTGCCTGGCATGCACGAATAAAGTACTTGCCCGCATGCTTCAAGCAGACATTTGAGGAAATGTTCTCTACGGGATTCTGGGAATACCATTCCGAAATTTTCATTCCCAGACCCACACATTTGCTACATCTATTCGCAGTAGAACAAGCGATCCATGCAGATCAGTTACGTCTGCCACATCCGGACATTCCAGGACCAATCGATTGGGATCGTATGATGAAAGATTTGGCCAGAGGACTACGCATACAAGAACATCAGCTTGCCACTCAGGTTGTGGAATATTACATCCAACACTCCCAGCAACAAGGGTCTGTCAGGGACGACAGACGCGAGAGAGGGGGGGGTGTTGAGAGCAGTATGGGCACCCAAGGACCGACTAGACAAGGAAGCCAGCGGAGAGAGTCAGAACAAGGTGAAGGAGTAAGTAGACAAAGCAGCCGACGCAAATCTGGCAGATAGGCCCTTCAAATTTTTTCCAAATCAACATCTTTTAAGAGTGATTCTTATCACTAACAATCATTGTAAATACCATTTCATATTTTTGTAGCTCCATTTTGTGCAAGCCAAGGAGTCCTTGAGCTTGAGGAGCCTTAGAAGTACTTACATATCAATTTTCATATTTTTTAGACGCTGTTTAAGCCCTCAAATTGGCCCTGGAACCTAATTTTTAACTAGGCCGGACACTAGGTCTGGACAGGGCCAAAACCTA
>CM035432.1:76056196-76396196 GCA_020310875.1 Ceratopteris richardii | reverse complement strand
CATATCTTTTCAAAAGTACATAGGAATTTGTTTAGTGTCATTGGAAAGCTAAGAGGGCCTACAACTCAACTCTGAAGCAAAAGAGGGCTAGTACAAAGTAGGGATTGGCACCACCTACTCATTTCTTGGAGTGTCCATCCATCTTTCCCAACAGTGGTATCAGAGCAAAGCTAAGGTAAAATGGGAGGTTGTTTTCCTTCTTTCATTGATAAATTAGATAGAAACAACTACCAAGCATGGTCCTTGAGGATGAAGACATACTCGCAAGGAAGGAGTCTCTATGGATACATCTCAGGAGATGAGGAGATGCCCATATTCAGAAGCAAAGGACAACCTACAAGAGAGGAGCATGAAAGACTCAATACATGGTGTGCCAAGGATGCATTAGCAAGGTCATACTTACTTAACTCAATTTATGATTTTCTTCTTCCACACATTAGGAACTGTAAGACATCCGAAGAGACTTGGGAAACATTGCCTTCATATTTCTCTTCCAACACAAGGGCTAGGAAGAACCAATTGTGGATTGAGTTTACCACTCAAAGAAAGCAACCCAAGCAAGGCATCTCAGAGTATGTGACCAAAGTCAAAGATGTAGCTGATCAATTGGCAAGCATAGGAGAAGAAATTGAAGAGGAGTACATTGTAAGACAAGTAATCAATGGTATTAAAGTAGATGACAAATGGGAGAGCTTCACAATTGCCATGGACTTATACATGGACGTGCAGATTCTAGATCTTACCACACTCATGGGGAAATTATTTACCCATGAAGCCAATCTCAACAAGAATGGAGATTCATCAAGAGGTAATAGCTCTTCTGTCCTATACACAGATAAAAGTAAGTCTAAAGAGAAAGGAACGAACAAGAAGATTGAGGACGAAGGAGCTACCTTCCAAGCCAATTATGCAGGGAGAGGTAGAACCTCAAGGGGAAGGGGTAGAGGAGGTAAGCAAGGTAGGGGGAGACCTTATAACTCCTCACCATGTAATGTTTATGGATTGTCAAATCACACTACAGATGAGTGTTACTGGAACTTCAAGAATCAGAGAGGTAGAGGATTTCAAAGAGGTGGATATACACAATCAAGAGGAAGATTCAACCACCATCAAGACTACAATAAGAACTACAACAACAACTATAATAACAACTCCCAAGGAGGCTACAAAGCAAGGAAAGACTACAACAACTATACAGAAGAGGAAGAGGATTCTCTTCTGATTATGAATATGACTTCAAAACCAGGTATAAATGATGACCATCTCTTCTAAATTGACTCAGGATGCTCAAATCATGTGGCACGCAATGTAGCTCTTCTCTCTGACCTTGAGGAACCAAAGGGTAAGCATTAGGTACAAAGAGGTGATGTCACCAAGCACTCAGTGATCAAGGTAGGAAATGTTAAAACCTCTGATGGAAATAGAAATCTGTTGAGTAGGGTTCTATATGTACCAACAATTACCAAGAATTTGATGAGTATTGGACAGATTGTGGAAAAGCATTTGTAGGTCAGGTTCAACAAATATGGAGCATTTGTGGAGGATCCCTAGCAAGGATTCAAGAGAATTGCCAAGGGAGAAAAGACAAGTAGATTGTTCACTTTTGAACTTGAGGATACAAGGAATATCACACTTATAGTTACAAAGGCCAAACACTATTAGAGCTTGAAATTTGGCATAAGAGACTAGGGCATATTGGTGAGAGAACTTTAAAACAAATATATAGAGATCAATGTGTGCTTGGGATACCTAGTGTATCCAAACAACACATGATCTATAAATGTGGTGCTTGTTAGTTTGGAAAATCTCACAGGTTACCCTTCTCAAGGAAAGGCTACATGCATGAGGACTACCTAGAGCTTGTCCATACAGATGTATGGGGACCAAGTAAGGATCCCTCAATTTCTGGATCAAGGTATTATGTATCTTTCATTGATGATTTCAATAGGTGGACTATCTTTTATTTTATGAAGCACAAAGATGAAGTATTCAGTTGCTTTAAAAAGTATCTTGCACTTGTTGAGAACCAAAGAGGAAGAAGTCTAAAGAGACTAAGGTCAGATGGAGGAGGTGAGTACTTCTCAAATGAGTTTGATGCATTCTTGCAGGATAGAGGAATCAAAAGAGAAATTACAAGGTATACCCCTGAGCAAAATGGGGTGGTAGAGAGGAGAAATACATTAATTGTTGAAACAGCTAGGTCAATGTTAAATGAGAAAAAAATACCTAATTACTTGTGGGAAGAGAGTGTATCTACTACTACTTATCTTGTAAATAGGTTTCCATTCAAATCTCTTGATGGTATGACCCCATATGAAGCATGGCATGGTAGAAGACCTTCACTTGATCATTGTAGGATCTTTGGATGTGTTGTTTATGTGCATATCCGTTCTCAAATAAGAGGTAAGCTAGACCTTAAGGTAGAGAAGTGCATCTTCATAGGATATGACTTGAATTAGAAAGGATACAGGTTCTACAATCCTTCTAGCAAAGGATTTATGGTCAGTAGAGATGTTTTCTTTGATGAGAATGACTCTTGGTTTGAAAGTGAATGCAGGAAAGTAAAGTTACCTTATGACTTGGAAGAGGAATTTCCAAGCCTCGCTAAGGAGGAGCCTAATGAAATTGAAGACATCAACTCAGATGATGAGGACATTATCAACTTAGAAGAATTCAAGGCATGGAAGTCCAAGGGCAAAGTCAAGATGAAGAAGTTGGAGGATATACCTGAATCATCCAACCAAGCAATCAGAAGATCACAAAGGGAGAGCAAGAAGCCAATCAGATATGGGTATGATACTTCTTTAGTTACTAAGCACTCTGTTTATCTTGCAAAAAACTTGTCATTTGAAGAGAGGCAAATACCAAGCAGAATGGAAGGAAGCTATGGACGAGGAAATTGAAGCACTCAAGGAGAATGATACTTGGGAGAGAGTGCCAAAGAAAGAGTCTATGAAGGTAATTGGTTCTAGATGGATCTATAAGATCAAGAGGAATTCTAATGGATCAATAAGTAGGTACAAAGCTAGACTTGTGGCTAAGGGTTTTGCACAAACCCAAGGAGTTGATTATGAAGAAACCTTCTCACATGTGGCCAAAATGCCAACCATGAGGGTATTGGTAAGTGTGGCTGCATAAAGAATTGGAACATGTATCAATCAGATGTAAAAAATGCATTTCTAAATGGCTGGATTTCAAAGGAGGTGTACATGTCTCAACCTCCTGGCTATGAGGACCCAAGCTAGGTCACATATGTGTGTAAATTGAACAAAGCTCTTTATGGATTAAAGCAGGCACCTAGAGCATGGAACCATAGGTTGACTACATACCTTCAGGATCAAGGATTCATCATGAGTAAAGCAGATACTTCTCTTATTGTTGAGAGGAGTAATTCAAAGGTAATATACCTATTTGTATATGTTGATGATATCATACTCACAGGTAATGATGCTAATGGCATCAAGTAGATTAAGAATCAAATGATGCAGGAGTTCAAAATCAGTGATCTAGGATCACTAAAGTATTTTCTTGGACTTGAATTAGTCTATACTAACTCTACTCCAATGGAGGTAAACCAAAAGTTAAGTACTCATGAAGGTGATGTGCTTGAGAATATTGCAGGTTACCAAAGCATAGTGGGAAGCCTGAACTATGCTACATTGACAAGGACTGATATTGCTTATGGAGTAAGTGTTTAAAGTCAATTTATGCACAAACCTAGGGCACCTCACTTGGAAGCTTCCAAGAGTATTTTGAACTACCTTAAGGGCACTCAAAATCAAGGATTATACTTTCCTTATACCTCAGATTTGAACATCAAGATATATTCAGATGCAGATTGGGCAGGTTGCAAAGATGATAGGAGGAGTACCTCAGGTTATCTATCTTTTGCAAGTGATAAACCTATATCATGGTCTTCAAAGAAGCAACCTACTATTGCTTTATCTTCTATAGAGGCAGAATATAGAGGATTGGCAAATGCTACTCAAGACGCCATATGGATCAGATTGTTATATACAAATTTAGGTTTGCATACTACATATGCAATGATTTTTGGAGATAATACAAGCTCACTACATCTTGCAAAAAATCCTATTTATCATGCTAGGACCAAGCATATAGAGGTCCACTATCATTATGTGAGAGAGAAGCTATTGAACAAGGAAACTCAGTTAGCATATGTATCAACAAATATGCAATGTGCAGACTTATTGACTAAAGCATTAGATGGTATAAAACTTTGCAGGTTTAAGTCTATGATTTGATTGCAGGACATTCAAGAAGATTGAAGAAGAAGAACAAGCCAAGATGTTTGGCTTGAGGGGGAGATGTTGGCACAAGTGCCAAGCCTACACACTTGTTAGGTCATGAGAAGATCTTATGAAAGAATAATTGAAATTCCATGGGAACCATTGCTATGAAGTCTTTACCTTTTACCATTTGTAAAAGTCTATTTGACTTGAAGGAATATTTGTAGCTACCTCTAAACTCGTAGAGTTTGTTAGATGGAAAAGCCACAAATTTATTTGGAGAGAATATCTCCTAGATTAGAGGATCACTTTTCTAGAGAAAGCCAAAGTTGAATTCAAAATTCAAATTTTGAATGAAACATCTATAAAAGATGTGTGTAAAAAACTCACGGCATGATCACTCCAATTCCAAGTTCTTGTTGATTACATTGTAAGAGAGTGAGGCTCACTTCATAGCCTACACTACTCATTATCATTGCGCATTGATTATCATGCCAATGATCATGTATAACACTATCTTACAATACAACAGATCAATACTTTCATCTATGGTCTCTTTGTCATAGTTACTCAGAACACTCATTTTGTATTGCTCATATCTCAGGCATTCCTTCACCATTTTCAATGTTCTATAGTTCTTGGCATCAGCTCTAAGTCCTCTACATGCTCACAAAATTTGAAGATTTTAGCCGATTTGGAGAAAAGCATGTCGAAGTACCCACTGGTCAAACTCTACAGAGGTCCCAAAAAATCGGGGATAATGATTTGATTGCTAAATTGATTGCTTTGTGTATAGTGCATCATTTTATGTGATTCCACTTGGAATCATTAGCTCTTTAAGCTAGTTTGATATCTCCAAAAGGATTTTTTCTAATCCCTACTCTACGGGAAGCACTCAGCCTAACAAGCAACAGGTGTGTGAACAAAAGTAGAATGTTTTCGGTGATCCTTGAACTTAGAAGTAGTCTGTTTAGGTTCAATCATTTCTCACATCTTTTCAAAAGTACATAGAAACTTTTTTAGTGTCATTGGAAAGCTAAGAGGGCTGACAACACAACTCTGAAGCAAAAGAGAGCTGGTACAAAGCAAGGATTGGTAGTACCTAATCATTTCTTGGAGTGTCCATCCATTTTCCCAACACATATACATATACATATACATATACATATACATATACATATACATATACATATACATATACATATACATATACATATACATATACATAATACATATACATATACATATACATATACATATACATATACATATACATATACATATACATATACATATACATATACATATACATATACATATACATATACATATACATATACATATACATATACATATACATATACATATACATATACATATACATATACATATACATATACATATACATATACATATACATATACATATAAATATACATATACATATACATATACATATACACATACATATACATACACATGTACATATACATACACATGTACATATACATACACATGTACATATACATACACATGTAGATATACATACACATGTACATATACATACACATGTACAGATACATACACATGTACATATACATATACATGTACATATACATACACATGTACATATACATATACATGTACATATACATATACATGTACATATACATATACATGTACATATACAATACATGTACATATACATCTACATGTACATCTACATGTACATATACATATACATGTACATATACATGTACATCTACATATACATGTACATCTACATATACATGTACATATACATATACATGTACATGTACATATACATGTACATGTAAATATACATGTACATGTAAATATACATGTACATATACATATACATGTACATATACATATACATATACATATACATATACATATACATATACATGTACATATACATGTACATGTACATATACATGTACATATACATATACATGTACATATACATATACATGTACATATACATATACATGTACATAGCGTTTCAGCTCCGCACCCTCTCTAAGGCTCTTTCTCACAACCACAAGTAAAAAGCGAGGTGAATGTACTCTAAAAAATGGAAAAAACTGAGAAGATGAAGGTGGGTGGAGATGGTGATGATGATAAAGATGAGGGAGAAGAAAAACTCAAAAACTGAACTGAAAATGGTGATTTTTTTACCTTCCAACGTCGCTACTCTACGTATTACCGTCACACGCTCCTCCTCCAAGCTCTCTCCCCAGCAACGGCGCCAAATTTGGTGCCACTCTATGTGTACCTAAGGACAATCCTAGGGACTTGCGGAGAAAGAGACTATACCTCGATCCCCCTCAAGTGCATATAGTGGGGATTCACGCTTTATTTATCAATCCGATGAGTATCTAAACCTAGCTGAGTGTATGAAGACATGCATTCAAATGACGATCAATGCAAATGAGCTTCCCAAAGAGTGCAAACAAGGCAAAGACTAATCCAAACAAGCTTCAACTGTCAGTCATGGTGTCACGATACTTAGAGCAGAAGCCAAGAGTAAATTGAGATTTTCTCTCAGCTCCAAACTCCTTACATAGCAAATAGCATATGCATTTCGAAGCTCTCAAGAAGACGCATCTAATCGTGGTATTTTTTTTCAGTTTTGACACTTCTGCTTCAAGTTATGAGCAAAATACTGAGTCATGGAATGACTTTCCTACACTTGAGCACTTCCTACACTTCACACACACCTTATCAACAGCAAACAAACACTTTCATGGATAGACAACACTTCCTAACACTCTTTTCAAGCAACACACATGCACACAAGCTCACAAAGAAGATGATACTGAGAGGAGAAGGCACAAATTCGAAATTTTGTGCTCTTGATTCTCACAATGGCAAAAAGTCTCTACAAAGAGTCACAAATTGACTTATATACATGTGCCCTAAAAATGGTCCTTTCACACAAGAGACCGGAACTTTATTCACTAAAAGGCTAATTTCCTACTAATTTACATGGGTAAGCTACTAATCTTCTGTGGGGATGCATCTAGAGGACTCCTCTAGTCCATTTACATTGGAAAGTATATTACAAAATGATTATGATACAAAAATAAGGTGTCCAAATTGGAAAAATTTTGGGGCCCTTCTTTTTTCTCTGCCTTGTGCTCTTCTTAGCTCTGCAACACTCTACCCCTCTTTGTCTCTGTCGTCCCTTGATAGGCTTTACTTCTTGTTTATCACTTGTTGTCCGCATGCATCTCTTGGTCAGCTCTGCCTGCTTGTTAAATAGGTGTTCAGTTTTGATGGCCTCTTCTTGATTCTTCTTTTACATCATCTGGGCATGATGCATTCGTGTTGCCTGTTCTTTCTTTTCATCGCTCGCAACCCATGGAGATGGACTACCTGATGTTCGTAGTCTAGCTCACCAATAACCTCTTTAATTTTGGGTTGCTGCATTAAGTCGTGATGCCACACACGCCACCAGTGGAAGGTATGAGGATGTGGTCCTTCAGCCTTCGATATGGACCTTCCAAAGATCAAGAGTTTGAAGCACCCTCGTGTGGCTATGGAACTGCCGGATATCTTCTTGCACATCCTCATGGATACTTCCTGGCCTTGGTTCCTCCTTCTCACTTACGTGTTTTTCCTTGATGTGTACCCCTACGGGGCTCTGTGTAGAGATGGGTGTTGCACCCCTGCGGGGCTTCTGCAGAGATGTATCTTCAGATATGATCTTTTTAGTGAAGCTTCTTTCTTTGTCTTCTTCTTTTCTTCTTTTTGCTTGACTCTCCCTCAACACTGCCCCCTCCTGAACTTTGTCATCCTCGACAGGCTTTGGAAGTCGACGGGAGTATGTTCTGTACACTTTTTGCTCTATTTCATTAAGCAGATTAGCTTCACGTATCATGAGTTGCTTCCACTGTTCTTCTTTCACACCATCATGTGGCGGCTGTCTGTGGTCAGCGAAGAAGCTTAGCTCATATGCCACCAATCTAGCATTCAAATTGGATGACATATTTAAGAAAATTTCTGAGTCAATTTCAAAAAACCCTATGAAAAATGCTTCTTCGAATGTTTGCATATATGTACTTGGTAGAAACATAAGCCTAGAATAATATGCCATTATTGTGGGTCGGCTAGGCATAACAAACAAGTAAAAAACGAGAATATCGGTTCCCTGATTAATGCCGATGAAATTCAAAAATGTATATGCCGCATGCTTGAACACCTTCAAAACTGTAAGTATCATGCTTAGGATTTTATTTGTCATCTTGATTGTTAAATCGGGTACTGTTGCATAACAGTGTAGCCAAAATTCGATTGTTTTTACCATGTAATCTTCCGTTGGTAGATAATTATGGGATGGGCTTGGAAGTAGCGGATAATTCAGCCACTCTTTATTGATAACACCATTCTTTTGCATATCAAAAAATTCTCTGGCTTCTCAGTGACGTGGTGTTGGGCAAAATGAAGGGTTTACCTATAATAAGTATGGTGCTGCTTGCCAGTGCACCCGCAATGTAGGATTTTTCTCCAAAAATTTTCGTCTCTAGACAGGCTCTGCCGCTTCAAATTCTTCTTGAGTATAATTGAATGTGTTGTCTTTAAAATGCAATTGGTCGTCTGGATTTTTCTGTTTGGTCTTCTTTATGTATTGCCTTGTCTTCTCTTTCAATAAGCCATACGGAATGTTGAAAGGCTTCATTATTGTATCCAAGTCTTTGCCCTTTATTTTTGCCTCCTTCATTACTTTGATCACTTCATTTTCAAAATTCTCTGTCAACCGGGACACCAATAGTGCCCGTTCCTTCTGACCTATTTCTGCAGTGTATGGCATGGGATGATCATCACATAGGTCCGCCATCTGCTCTTTTATTGTAGAATTATAAATCGGGGGAGATAGAGGACATACCTCTACCTCGTCAGTAGAATTCTCTTGTGTTGGCTCTACTGGTGTCCCGATTTGTACTTGCTCTCTGCTTTAATTGCCAATTGTGCAAGGCGTTCAGTCTTCTCTTCAACTTCTTGCATAGCTGCTCAGAGTGCTTCTTTGGTAGCAAGTAACTCATTACCAATATCTGCTACCTGATCCATATTTTCACTGTAACTTACTATGAGTTTTCCATTGGTCGTATTCAGCTTCTTTTTTAGCTCAGTGGTTTCTTGAACGTACCTACATTCCCATTCTTCTCTTAAGGCCTGCTCTTGTTTCAGCAATTCTGCATACTTCTCAATCTGATCTCTTAATTCTTTCTGGTTAGTCGCAGAATTCTCTTGTTTTTCTATAGGCTGGTCATATAATAATGCTTTCATCAATTCTTCATTTCTGCTGTGTAAACTATCATTTTCCTCCATGTATACTTTTAATTGTGTTTCTAGCAATTTGCTTCTAGCCTTCATTCTCTCCTTGTCTGCTTCGCTGGCTTCATGTTGTCTTTGTAAATCTCTCAATTGTGCTTGGAGTTGATGATGTTGTTTCATCAATGTGTTATATTGCTCTTTAACGGACGTTATCTCCCTTCCTTTGGCTGAAATCTCTTACTGGGCATGGAGGAGCTGTGCGGACAATTGTTCACTCATGATTTGAAATTGATTCCTTTCCCTCATGGCCTTGTCGTAATCCGCATCCGTTTCCATCATTTGTTGCTGTGTATCCATGGCTGTTTGCATCATTTGCTTGACTACTGGTTTTAATTGAGTTACATCCACATTTAACCATGTGGTAGGAATACTAGGTTCTTCTCTTGTTGTAACATCTTTCCCTTGTGCAACAAGTAACATAGTATCATGGGGCTCCCTAATATGAAGTTGGATCCTTGGCTCGGCCTCCCTATGGTCAATTTTACCTTGAGTTGTATCATTCAATCACGATTGGCTCCTTATTTTGTTGTAGGCCCTCTTCCTTGTCCACTGGAGTTTGTATTTCCTCTTTGATAGGTGGCACTACATCTTTATTAGTTATTGGCACTTCCTTGATGCTTATCTTTGACTGATCATTTAACTGAATCAAGTGTTCCTGTTCAGTTTGTACTTTCTGGCGCTGTGCTTTTTGTTGTTGATTGTCAGGTGTGACTTCAACCTGATTTATTTCTGTCCATTCTTCGTTGTTCATTTCAGTTCATATATCAGTGTCTAAGGTATCCTTCTCTGGGTTGGATTCTTCATCAGAGCTCGAATCTTCTAACCCTAGTTCTTTGTATCTGGTAGATTGTTCTGGAGTATGTTCTTTATCTTTGTGTTTCTTTTCCTAGCTTGCCTGTCTGTAATGGTGACCTTGAATGTTTAAATTTACTTGCCCCCGCATATACTGATGCGTTTCTTCCAGGGCTACAGAGAGGTCTCTTTTCGTAATTCGTTGTTGTGTCATCGGAATCTTTGGCAATATATGTGTTCTCTTTGATTGTGGTGTCTCTTGAGCTTCTTCCTCTCTTAGGCGTTTAGTCCCCCTCATGAGTTTCTTTGAACTGGTTCCTACTTCTTCAATAGATATGGCTATTTTCTTTTTCTTTGGGATAGTCACTGACTTGGCATATTTTGCTAGCTCTGTTGAGGTTGGCATCAAGCGTAAGCAATTCTTCATGTCAAATGCCTCATAGATGAGTAATGTCAATGCCGAACTACCATTCAGAAACTTTTTCTGACCCCACTTTTTCTTTGCTTCGAATAGGCGATCTTGAACATAAGGAGTCATGTTTACTTTATTTCCTACTTGTCTCGTAGCATGTGAGAGTAGTTGTACAACAATCTTTTGAGGTGTTGTGTATCTGTGCATACTTGGAAAGCAAAAATGCTGGTGCACTAAGCAAACAGAGTCTTCAATATTTGTTCTGTTGATTTCCAAAAATGTTCTCTTTTTCGGATCATGACATTCATATTTGACATTCGTGAGTCCCTTTTGATTCCATCCAAAAGCTCTGATAATTAGCTCATGAGTGAATTGAATTGTTTTCTAGGTACCGACTTTGTCAAGTACTCTTGCTTCCAGGACTGATGTCTTATTCGATGCGAACTGTAGTGTATTCATCACTTGTGTACATCTCTAGAAATCTGGCAGATAGATTGACAGTCTTAGGAATGCATCAATTCCTGCTTGTGTCTAGACATCTGTCATGTGCAGTAATCCTTGTATGATAGTCTTGAAATCTTGTGACATGATAGGGAAGTAGTGATCCCTATCCATGATCTTGATGGTCGCCATGAAAATGAGTTCGGACACTGGTTGATCATCCAAAAACCAATGACCTCTTGCCTTAGTTATTGATTCCAAGGAAAGAAGCTGGATCTCTTCTTCTCGTGTAGCCGCGGAATTAGAAGATGCCATCTGCACTCAATATAAAGCAGTAATTAGTGGCAAGATGGTATCAAGAATCATCCTTCATTTATCCTTCATTAGATTGGCAATGCTCCGCGTGAATTGTGTCGTCCCTTCCCTGTGGGTGTGAGAAAGGTAATACCTGGAATTTTTCATACTTTTATATATGTTTGTGTTTTTGTCTGAAAGAAAAATAGAAAAGTTAGTTCATAGCCGAAGCGGTTATTAATTTTTGAGTGATTTTCTTAGATTATGTACAAGTGCTCTCCTATTTCCCGAGAGGGAAATGTGCTTCACTATCCTGAAATAGAAGAAAAATGTGCCGAATGCTTGGCCTTGTAATGTGGCCCTATCATGCATACTTTGGGTTCTAGTAACTCCAAATGTGTGCAACTCGAATTACTTGGTTGATGTGTACAGATTGTCCTGCCTGTCGGCATCCAAATCTGTTTTACTCCAGTAGAGTAGTCTGTATTCTTAGCATCCCTGGAGAATGTAGTGCTTTTCATGTGGTGCTTTTGTTTTGTCTGCTGTTCGAATCTCTGAATGATTTTTGTTGCATGGCACGGTTCTTGCTTTTTCTTTTAGTGGTTTATCTTCGGTCGTTTTGCCTTTAGATCATACTAATTCTCCTTGTGCCTTGGCTTGTCCTTTTTGATGATTGTGACTCGTTCACATGACTTAGGAATCCATATTTGCGTTCGGGCCGGCTGGGCGGCTATCACCTTCTTCGGAATCCATACTCTCGCAGTTATGTGAGGAACTGGGTGTCTAATGTGACCTGCATTCTCATTCTATTGTTGTTTTCGATGTCAAGAGCAGTCCTGTTGTTGAAGATATGCTGTCCCTTGATATTTTCTGATCCAAGCCTTTCTAGTGTAAGGAATAGGGTAAATTCTAATGTGTGCAGTTGTTTGACAGTCATGCTGACTAGTCTCTCTTGTGCTTGGTTCCTCACTGAGGTTGTTATTGGGTAAGACACTAATCTGGTGATTTACTAGATTAGAAGATTGTGTGCAATCGAGATTTGGTGTATCCTCACATGAAGTACTCGATGAAGAAGTTTCCATAGTGCGAATGAACATACATTCATCATCGTGTTCATTTAACTGAGTTATCGGTTCTATACTTTTGGCTTTGATTGGTCGTTCATCTAGCATGCTGAATACTTCACGATGTCCTATCTTGGCCGAGATGTATCCTAAGGCCAATTGAATAGTCACTTCATATTCGTATATCCAATATTGGCATAACACGAGCTCTTCTAATAAGTCCTGGTCGTGGCATACTAAGAGTTTCTGTTCCATTGTGTTGTTTCCGAGATGTAGAGGTAAGGTAATCTCTCCTATACATTTGGTAATTTTTCCTCCTATTCCAATCAGCTGTGCCTTGGACATAATTCTTCCTTGAGTTTCTGAGTCAATGAAAATTTGATACAGCTTATAGCAGCTCCTGTGTCAATGAGAGCATCCACTAAGTGGTACTCTTTTGTTCTTGCACCCAAATTCAAATAAGGTTGCATCATTTGCTGACCTAGGTTTTCAGTGGCTCTAAAGTTAGCCATCGGGATGAGTTCTTCTCCTTGTCGATATCTCTCATCTCTCTCTCTCATCCACTCTTTTCGTTTCCTGATTCGTTCTAGTGCTTCTTGTCTAGCTTCTTCTCGTATTCTTTCTTCCTCTATGCGCCTATTCTTACCCGTTATTAGTCGTGACATTATCTCTTCTGTCAATGGCTCTAAATATTTTTTCACTCGATATCCACTTATATAGTTTGGTAATACTTCTCCATCTAGGGTTGCTAAATTGATGGCTCTGCTTGTGGATATGCGATTGATGATTAACGGGCCATATCCCCTTTTTTGCAGTTTCTTAGCGTGTTGTTTCAGAGTATATACCAAAACTAAATCTTCCTTCAAGTTTTTATCTTTGATATGAGCATCAAAATAGGCTTTCTGTCGTCTTTTTGCAGCATAAATCCCTCCTACCGCTTGTAGGCTAGTTTCATGTAACTTTTCTATCTGATCCAATTGAGCTGATAGTTCATGTCCCGTCCACTCATAAGTTGTTGCTACTCTGAGAGTGGGTATTAAGAAATCAATTGGCAAAATATCATTCTGTCCATACACTAAGTTAAAAGGAGTAGTTCCTATGGCGGTCTTGTAGGCTACTCGGAATGCCCATAAAGCATGATGTAATTGTTTATCCCAATCAGATCTTCCATTGTTAACAATTTTAGTGAGAACTGTGCACAAGATTTTATTTGAACTTTCGGCCTGTCCATTGGCTTGCGGGTGATATGGGGCTGATTTCTTATGAATTACCAAGAATTCTTTCAGTAAGGCTTCTATCACTTCATTCACAAAATGCGTGCCTCTATCACTCACAATTTCTATCGACAGTCCAAATCTAGTGAAAACGTTCTCAAAGAGAAAGTTGGCTGTAGTGCTTGCATCATTTTTCTTGGTTGCTTTTGCTTCAACCCATTTGGTCAAATAGTCTGTGGCTACAATTATGTACTCAGCATGGGATCCTTTAGCTGGTGGGCTAATAGGTCCTATGAAGTCTATTCCCCATTTTGTAAAAGCTCTGGCACTCATCATGGGTTTCAGCAGCATTTCATCTCTTCTAATTGGATATTTCGGTTGACAAGTATCACATCGTTGCACATATGTGGCTGCATCTTGATGGAGAGTTGGCCATCACATCCCTGCAAAAAGAATCATTTTTGCAGTTTTATCGACAGAGAAATGTCCTCCTACAGCTCCTGTATGTGCCATCTCTAAGACAACAAGATACTCATCTTCATGAATACACATTCGTAAATGATTGTCTCTTCCTCGCTTAAAGAGTTGTTTTCCTATGAGAACATAGTCCTTACTTTGTTCTACAAGTGCACGTTTCCTTGCTAGGGTGGCTCCTTCTGGGTATTCTTGTGTCTTCAAGAACTTTACCAGAGGCATGCTCCATCTTGATGCTACTGTGGAATAGTATAGACTAGAGTTCTCTTATGGATTCCGTTCTTGACAAGTTGGGCAGGCTGATACATAATTATGTGTATCCCTTTGCATGGTTGGCCAATATATGCCTAATCTCTTCAATGTTTGCCATGTTCCGTTTGCATTTAAATGAGTTTTTCATTGATTTACATGTGCTTTTTGAAGCCACATTTCTTGTTCCTCTTCTTCTACACATCTCATGAGTAATCCACTTGAGTCTTGGTGATATAAACTTCCAACAATTATATGAAGGTTTTTAGTCTTCCATAGGTCTTGGTTTCGATTTGGTGAGATCCCATGTTTAGGTCCATACGTTAGGATAGGGATCAACTTTTCTACCCACTGGGGACATACTTGGAGATTAAACAGATACGTGTCTGGCAGATCATCAGGTACTCCTATGGGTGGTTCTCCATGTGTCATTCTTGATAGGTGATCTACTCTAATTTGGGTATTCCTTTTCTTGACTACTACTTCAAAATCAAATTCCATCAACAGTAGGAACCATCGTACTAGTCATCCCG
Source organism: Ceratopteris richardii (assembly GCA_020310875.1). NCBI lineage: Eukaryota > Viridiplantae > Streptophyta > Polypodiopsida > Polypodiales > Pteridaceae > Ceratopteris > Ceratopteris richardii. The sequence continues at coordinate 76,381,113 of CM035432.1, read as the reverse complement.
TATTACAAGGCTTATTGACTAAGTATAGTAGAGCTTGATGATCGATGAAGAATTTGAATTTATTTGCCAATAAGTAGTGTCAAAACTTCTTCACAGCGTACATCATCCCTAGGCCTTCTCTCTCGGTAGTGGTGTAATTGCGCTCCGCTTGATTCAATTGTCTACTGGCATAGGCTATAGGGTGATCTAACTTTCCTGTATCTGCGGGTTGAGCTAAGATGCAACCAATGGCAAACTTGGAAGCATCTACGTGAATGTGAAATGGTTTATTCCAATTAGGTACTCGAAGGATTGGGGTTGAACTTAATCGACTCTTTAATTCGTTAAAGGCCTTTTCACATTCTTCTGTCCAATTAAACTGAGACAATAATGCATAAAGAGGTTGTGTACCTAAGGACAATCCTAGGGACTTGTGGAGAAAGAGACTATACCTCAATCCCCCTCAAGTACATATAGTGGGGATTCACGCTTTATTTATCAATCCAAGGAGTATCAAAACCTAGCCGAGTGTATGAGGACATGCATTCAAATGATGATCAATGCAAATGAGTTTCCCAAAGAGTGCAACTAAGTCTAAGTCTAATCCAAACAAGCTTCAATAGTGTTACAAGGCCGACGGAGCGAGACAACCGCAACCGCAGAAGAAGGACAAACAAGAATTTTGGCTGAAATGACGGAGATGCAGGAAATTACGCAAGAGTCGGTAAATGAAGGATGCGAAAGCGATAAAAAGTAGGATGAAGAAGAAGGAAGAGAGAGAACGTCCGCCGCTCCGTTGGGCTGGTGGGAATAGAGATCACTGTGTGAGAAAGAGAGAGAGAGAACGTTTTGGATTGGTAGTTGAGATGGGAGAGACAGGTGGAAGAGAATTGCGTATGTGAAGGTTAACAGGAATTTACTCGAGAGAAACAGAGAGTTAGAGACGTCAAGAGAAAGCAAGAGTTCAACTGTTGTTTGTGTCACGATTGTTATTTTGTAAGTGCATAGCATTGAGTACTTCTTGAGAAGAAAGATTAGTCGATATCTGCAAGAAACTGTGATACTATTCTCTGTAGTAGTGAATCTGATTAATGTATTGGGATATACCTCTTTTTGAGTACTCGGAATTAAGTGTTACAGTAGATGACGTTCAGTATACTGTTATATCATTTTTTGACGGTATGTGTGCGCACTGTTGATAATAATTTTCTGCTATACACCATTGGTATAACGGATTGTGTGATTGAAGATGAATATGACAGCTTGGAAAGTGTAGTATCGTGAACCATTGAGTAATCTGTTGTGGTGTTGCAGTACTGTGTACGACGTTTTATTTTGTTATAATCAGAATATAGAATAAGATACGGTATATTCTGTTTACCTTTGTTGAGAGGACGAGGAAGATAACAACAACTTTGATGTTAGAACTTTTAAATAGTAAGAACGATAGTATGGCAATAAACTGACGCACCTGATCCGTGTTAAGAACGATTTTACTGTTGTGAATTGTCTGCAAATCTATTTTGGATATTGATGAAGGATTAGATAAGATGTGGAATGATTAGATGGGAAAATAGTACAGGGCCTCTATCTAATAGACCCCTACCACTCCCAAGAACCCGAGGACCCGATAATACTCTTCCGAAAGTTGGATAGAAAGTATTATCGTTTAACATTGGCGATCCTACTGGGGAGGTGGCATTAAGATTGCCTGGTATTTTGTTCGAATTAAATTTTGTTGGATGTATAGTAGCAACAGAATCAGATTGTTGCAAGACTGTTCTGTTCGTAATACTATATGATCAGTACGGAAATGCTACATGCCGATTACTCGATCAGGTGAAAAGTATCCCAAGAATCACCAGTTAGGGGTATTAAGAACAACTCTGGGAGGTGGCAATTAGACCTGACCCAGTTGTCGAAAAAGTGACGAACGATAAAACTGATTCTGGTGAAATCACGGTAGAACGTACTACATCTTTAGAACTGTCTGGTATCACTACGGTGCAGACTGTCGAAAATACAGCAATTTTGGAACCTACCAAGACACAGTTGGAATCTAGTCTAAAAGTTTTCGGAATAGATTCAGATACGATTAGAAACACTTTAGGGAAGGAAATTAACACAGGCGAATCAACACCGTATCCAGTCACAATTTCGAATCCTTCCGGTGGAATTTCGGTAAGAAAAACACAGTTTTTCGATGACGACTCAGCAGTTTCGGCTGAATCTTCCGCTCAACTACAACGTTTGGAAGCAAGTCCTCCTACTCTGGATATCAAGGAGGAAGGAAGACTATTTGAAACAGAAATTCGCAATATAGTAAGTAAGCTAATTGCACCGGAAAGTGTGCCATTTGGTGAAACAAATTCCGGTAGTTCAGAAACTCAAAACAGAAATACAGAAGGAAGGTATAATACACTCACGATGAACGAACAACCACAACGACAGTTAGGTCAACCCAGATCGGCTCCAACGGGAGTAACATACACAAAGTTTAGTGGATTTCCAGGAGATGATCCAGATGCTCACGTACGCACCTTTGAAATCAGTTACGCTGTCCTCAACCATCCACCGGACCCGGCATACAAAGCATTTGTTTTTCAATCTACACTTGTGAATGAAGCAGCAAGATGGCTTACTGATGGCTTACTGAATACGATATTAATCATTTCGGTACTTATGAAGCAGTATGAGACGCTTTTTTGCAGCGATTCAGGCTGAAAAAGAATCCTGCAGAGATCTTTGATTATTTACAGAACAACATACAGAAACCAAATCAAACTGTACAAGAGTATGCTACCCTTTTCAGAACACATTTAAGACAGTTACCCCAGGCTCATGCTAATTTACCAGACGATGTTATTACACAGTGGTTTATCAATGGCTTACTTCCTCAACTTAGGCAAATCATGATTATAAGATGTGTAGGAGCCATAACCCTCGATGTAGTGATCGCAATGACCCTTCAGCTGGAAAACAAAGTTGGTGGATTTTCAGAGGATTTGGAATGGATAAAAACAAACAAACATGTGGCTGAAGATATAACTAAGCAAGTATATTGCACCACATGCAAGAATTCAGGACATACTAGTGCCCACTGTGCGTTAAATCAGACCTATTGCGCCATCTGTAACATTGTTGGACATACCACTGAGAATTGTGCATACAATGCCAGAAGACAAGGAACAGCAACAGTTAATGCAAATTATTCAGGAACAAGGGCAGCTAACCAATCAATATGTACCCCCACATTTGAGAAACAATCAACAACAAGGTTATCGACATTATCGAGGACAGAGGAACAATAACTATAATACACCGCGCTGGCAAAATGGACCACCACCGGAAAATCATAATTTACCACCACCACGATGTCATTTCTGTGGACAATTGGGCCATATTAGAAGATTCTGTAGAGATGCAGCGGAATATGACCAAAGGAAAAAGGAACGTCAAAACCCAATGGCCAATGTGGTAACAATTACACCTGTAGAGGCGCAGGCAGCAGCAGTTCAAACTCGTTCTGGTAAACAATTGCGACCAGCAGCAGAATTATTTGAACCAGGGATACGTGAACAACACAGAATGTATAATAAAGCTAGTCAATGGACCACCGTAGAACCACCTGTTTTTCCAGAACCTACTCCAGTAATCCAGTCCCCGGATACGACACAAGCTCGTGCTGACAATACAGAAGCAGGTACATCATCTGCAGCAGAATTACCATCTTCAAACCAAGCTTCATCTTCAACAGTTAAGGAAAATGCAAATCAATTGCAACCAGCATGGGATATATTTTCAAAAGCATCCATCACACTGCCTTTCGGGCAATTACTGGCATTAGTACCAGGAATACGCCAACAATTTCAACAGCAGTTTACTACAAAATCTGCTTGCATTCCGGCTACCGCAACAGTACAACCAGAGCCAGACTCTACGGTAGATCACTCAGTTCCTCTGATTACGGTATGGTTTAATAAACATCAAATCACACAAGTTTTAATTGATGGGGGGTCTGGCGTGAATATTGCCACTGCATCACTTTGTAAGAAGTTGGGATGGACTAAGATAGAACAAGTTCAATTCTTTGTTAGGATGGCTGATCAATCTAGAGTCCATCCAGTAGGACTTGTCCGAGATATACCCATAACTTTGCAAGACACAACATTCAAGATGACCTTCGTTGTTCTAGATTTGCCGGAATCCACCCTAGATTACAATCTGCTTTTCGGCCGTCCTTGGTTGAAACAAGCCAAGGTAATTCAAGACTGGTCAGCCCAGGAACTTACGTTCAAAGATAAAAATCGCAAATGTGTTGTAAAGTTAGACGCGATACAACCCTGTGAGTTACATGCTCGACCATATTTTGCCGAACCAGTCCATATGTTAGATGGGTTGTCCGATGACGAAGAAGAAGAGTTTCTGAAGAATAATGTTGATTTAATGACATTAGGAACTATTGATCTACAGTCTGTTGTAGATACCTGGAATGCTTCAGTATGTACAGTAATACCCATTGCCGAAGAAACTAAGGAGGAAGATACCATTTCGATTCACGATAATGAACTACAGCAACTTCTCGAACCATCAGCTAATACAGAGAAATATCAACAATTTTATGTTCCAGAAGACCAGTTAATTACTTATAATCTTGGAGATGAAGATCACCCTCGTCTTGTAAAGATAAAGCAAAACTTACCGGAAGCATTTCAAGCAGATTTAATTCAATTACTCCAAGAATTTACTGACGTCTTTGCATGGGATTACAAAGACATGAAGGGCTTGGATCCTCGTATTTATCAACACAGAGTTATGCTAAAACCAGAAGCGAAACCGATAAAGCAAACCAGCTACCGGATGAACCCACATTATGCATCACAGGTAAAGGCTGAACTTGATAGGTTATTAAAAGTTGGATTCATAGTACCAATAGAACATGCGGAATGGATTTCACCGATTGTGATTGTACCGAAGAAAAACAAGCAATTGAGAATCTGCGTAGACTATCGGAAATTAAATGCTGCAACAGTACCGGATCCTTTTCCGATTCCCTTTTTGGATACTATGCTTGACAAAGTAGCAGGTCATGAGATGTATTCATTTCTAGATGGATACAGTGGATATAACCAAGTAAGAATGGCTGAAGAGGATATACCAAAAACTGCATTTATTACAAATTGGGGTGTCTTTGCTTGTACAGTAATGTGGTTTGGATTGAGGAATGCACCAAGCACATTTCAAAGATGTATGCAGGAGATATTTTCTCCTTATCTCACCTCATTTATGCAAGTATACCTTGACGATTTTTCAATTTTTGGTAAGACGATCGCACATCTGGTACATTTACGATGTTGCTTTCAGAAATGTAGAGAATATAGATTGTGTTTAAACCCAAACAAATCTGTGTTTGCGGTTTCATGTGGTAAGTTACTTGGTCATATCATATCGGGACAAGGTATTCAAGTCGATCCTGATAAAATTTCAGTAGTATTAGAAGCTCCGGTGCCTAATACACCCAAAGAAGTAATGCGGTTTATGGGTCAAGTGAGATGGCATGGAAGACATTTACGGTGGCTTGCTCATGTGGCAATACCACTGAACAAATTAATTTCCAAGACTCCACGGCAATTCGAATGGACTCAGGAATGTCAGATAGCATTTGATCGACTGAAACAGTTATTAACACAGGTTCCCATTTTACAGCCACCAGATTGGGATCACCCATTTCACGTATTCGTTGATGCATCTGATATAGCAATAGGAAGTGTACTGATGCAACAAACCGATAAATGGTTTAGACCAGTATACTATGCTAGCAGAAGATTAGCACCTACAGAGAAGAACTACTCGGTAACAGAGAGGGAATGCCTAGGACTAGTGTATTCGGTAAAAAAATTTAGACATTATTTGGTGGGCCGAAAATTTACATTTCATGTCGATCACGCTGCACTTGTTTACTTGGTTCGGCAGCAACATATAGGTGGCCGCCTAGCACGATGGGTCCTACTATTGCAGGAATTCGACTATGATGTCACTCATCGGCCAGGTAGTTCACATGCTTTAGCAGACTTTTTGTCACGCTTAGATTCAGGTGAACCTCCGGTCGGCATAAATGATACAACGCCAGCCATCTATACTTCAGAACCAACTACTGAGGAATTGTCGAACCTACCAGTACCAACTACGTATTATGATCAGTTATTGACCTTCCTTTCGGATGGATGTCTACCTTCTGAAGTCCCTACAGCTACACGCCGAAAAATTGCAGTTTTTAGTCGAAGATTCCGGTTAGTTGCTGGAGAACTTTATTATACAGATCATACAGGAACCTTACTCCGATGTATCCCTACACATGAAGTAAACTCAGTCATCAATCTGGCTCACTCAAGTCCAACAGGAGGACATTTTGCAGTAGATCTTACTCACCGAAAAATTCTGCAAAGTGGACTTTGGTGGCCAACCATGTATAGAGATGTATTGGAATTTATCAAAACTTGTGATAGCTGTCAAAGAACTGGACAACCACTACAACGCCATTACTTTCCACTTCATCCAGTACTTCCTTTAGAACCATTTCAGAAGTGGGGTCTAGATTTTATTGGTCCAATCACACCTCCCGCGGTATTCAGTAACAACCTGTATATATTGACTTGCACAGACTACGCAACCAGTGGGCAGAAGCATGGCCTTTACGTTCGGCTACAGCAGTTACAGTAGCAAAATGTCTATTATCAGATGTCTTTCCAAGATTTGGATTGCCACTAGAGCTTGTTTCAGATCAGGGCACCCATTTTATGAACAATTTGATGAAAGCATTAACAGAGTCGTTCCAGATCAGTCATAAATTCAGCTCACCATATTATCCTCGTGCAAATGGATTGGCAGAAAGTACCAACAAATCTTTGCTGAACATGCTTCAGAAATTGACTAGAGAAACACCGGAAAGATGGGATCAGTTGCTACCTGCAGTCTTATGGGCCTATCGCACAACATATAAGGTAACCACCGGCTTGACACCATTCAAATTAGCCTATGGACTAGAAGCAATAGCCCCGATGGAAATTGTAATACCAAGTTTAAGAGTAGCAATTTCTCAGAAGCTTCTACCCGAAGAGTCATTGGTATTTCGATTGGAAACACTTAGAGAATTAGATGAGCACCGATGGCTCAGTTTCTTAACTATGAAAGAAATCCAACTAAGACAGGCCAGGACACATGACCGTAATTTAAAGACTCCAGTATTTTCGGTAGGACAGCTTGTTCTTTTTTACAATGCGAAGTCCAACAGATCAGCAGGAAAATTCAAGTTACGTTGGTTCGGTCCATTCAAGATTTCAGAACAAGTTGGTCCGGCTACTTTTTGGTTGACTACATTGACTGGACAACCACTTCCAAAAGTGATAAACGGTTCTAAGCTACGACCGTATCAAGTAACGTCACAGCTGCGATAACAAGGGTACACAGGGTACCGCAAGTTCTTAATTTTCTTTCTGTCTTTTAGTTCCTTTTTGTTTTAATTTGGTATAATCAATAAAGTAAGTGTAATCGCCGTATTTTAATATCTATTTATGTCAAGCCGCCCGCTTCTTTTTCTCTCTTTGCATGCATCCACACCAGATATAGACATTACTGCCCGTTTTGTGTAATTAGTACCGTTTAAAATATTCTTTGTATAAATTTCTTATATAACTCACTTAAACTCGCCGGATAGGTAATATAGTATCTTGCGATCACGGCTGTATTTTCTGAATACTCGTGTTTTGTGTCTTGTATCTGTGCGCAATGGAATCCTTAGCAAACTATACAACTTTTGCTGATGGTATCCCTGCTGAAGTAGGAAATTACCTTCGTGTACGAGGATTGGGTAGTTTCGCCGAGCTGCCCTGGCACTCAGTAGAAGCTCACCCCTTCTTCGCACAGATCATTTCTGCTATCGCTCGAGTATCTCCCACCGAAAAACAATGGGTTTTCCTCTCCTTACCTTCCAGAACTGTAATCACATTCCAAGCTTTTGCTGAAGTATACCATTTGACTCCACAAGGCCGCGAGAATCTCCCCATGATTTCTGTAACCCGAATGGCAGAATTGTTCCCTCGTTATTCATCTAATGAATACGCCAGTCTCTGTCGACCAGAACCCGAAAGAACTGCATTACAATTCCTAGTTGCTATACTCAATTTCCAGAAACGAACTTATGGTATCTCTCGACCATTTTATTCTGCCATCGATATAGTTGCCCGAGAACCTGTTAACTTCGCGTCGTTTTTCTTTCAACGTATTCATAAGGAGTGCGTCTCAATCATGAAGCAAGTTAGCAAAGGCAAAACTCCTAGGTCTCGACTTCCGCACATTCTGTCATTTCTGTTTCCAACTATAATGCAAGCACAACCACCACCAAGAGGACCAGTACTGCAGATTGAAGAATCAGCGCAACCTTTAGATGAAGACGAAGAAGATGAAGAAGAGATTAATCAGTTATTCAGAAGTAAACGAATCAGAATCAGTTCTTCTGAAAGTAAGGTTGCAGGTTCAGTCGGACAAGACGAAGAAGTACAACAGGAGGTCGATCAGCATCCAGGTGAAGCAATACAAAAGGAAGCCGAACAACAGCAAAGAGTACAACACGACACAGAACAACAACACGAAAATAAAGAAGGGAAAGCCAGTAAACAAGACAAAGCAGTAGAGAATGAAGCTGATCAGCAAGACAAGGAAATAGAAACAGAGGCCAAGTATCAAGATGAAGAGAGGTTCCATGATACAAATACGTCTATGCACCAGGAATCAGCAGCGTATTCATTAGCGTCTGAGCACCAACAAACGCAGAAGCAAACTGAAACTGAAGCAATTTCAACTGATAAAGTCTGTCAGCAGCAGCATCAAGAGAACCAACAAATCCATGAACAACAACCTACTAATGATGCACTGGATAAGCTCCTGATGGCAGCAGAAGCAACAGATGCCGGCACCGCAGCGAATGAACAACAGGATACAAATAAGGTAACAAGCTCTAACGCAGCTCGTCCCATTTTACCACCACAAAATGAAGTACATCCAATCCAAGACCACCCCGACGATTCATCATCATCTTCCCCTAACTACTCGCCACCGAATTCTCAACAATTACTCACCGATACATTTGCCCAACCACGACAAGTTCTGCAAACACAATCTGTCCAGGTATTTTCTGAATTAGCATCGATCGGACAGTTTCTTATTAATCTCTCCCAACAATTATCTACTCAGATAAGAGCTGATACAGACAATATCTACAAGGAGTTGCAACATAAAGTAGAATTACTGGAAGCCGATATTACTCCTCTTCAAGAAGAACTATACATAGTAAAGGCAGAAAATCAGGCCTTACACGAACAGGTGAAGCAGCTGCAAGAACGACTCAGTGACCAAGAAGACATAACAAAACAACGGGATGAAGCTCTGAAAACAATGAACAATCAAAAAGAATTGTTGATAGTAGCCAATGCAGAAATCAATAAGTTAACACAGAACTTCAAAGATGCAGAAGATGTTAGAGTAGCATTAGGCAACTTACTGGAAGAAACTAGATTACAGCTGGCCCAAAAAGATCAACAAAACCAAAAACAACAAAGAGAACTAAAGCAAAAAGAATTCGAGTTGAATACTACAAAAGACAGTTTATCAACAGTTAACGACATACTGCATAAGTATCTCGTTGAAGAGCCTCAGAAACAGAAAAGATTAGCAGATACGAAAAGGGAAAGAGATGCATATCATAAAACGATCCAGTTCCTCAACCAACAGTTAGAAAGGATCGACAATCAAGTACGCAACCAAAATGATTACATCCATCGAATGCAGCAACAAGTAACAGACATGAAGACAGCCAGAGATGCAGCATTGGCCAATGAATTTTATTTACAGGAAGCATTCTTACAAACCGAGGCTGAAAATTTACTTTTGGAAGCTATTGTGCTCAGTTCGTTGCGCACAGATGCCCAATTATTAGAACCCGAGGACCCGATAATACTCTTCCGAAAGTTGGATAGAAAGTATTATCGTTTAACATTGGCGATCCTATTGGGGAGGTGGCATTAAGATTGCCTGGTATTTTGTTCGAATTAAATTTTGTTGGATGTACAGTAGCAACAGAATCAGATTGTTGCAAGACTGTTCTGTTCGTAATACTATATGATCAGTACGGAAATGCTACATGCCGATTACTCGATCAGGTGAAAAGTATCCCAAGAATCACCAGTTAGGGGTATTAAGAACAACTCTGGGAGGTACTAGTGCAATTAGACCTGACCCAGTTGTCGAAAAAGTGACGAACGATAAAACTGATTCCGGTGAAATCACGGTAGAACGTACTACATCTTTAGAACTGTCTGGTATCACTACGGTGCAGACTGTCGAAAATACAGCAATTTTGGAACCTACCAAGACGCAGTTGGAATCTAGTCTAAAAGTTTTCGGAATAGATTCAGATACGATTAGAAACACTTTAGGGAAGGAAATTAACACAGGCGAATCAACACCGTATCCAGTCACAATTTCGAATCCTTCCGGTGGAATTTCGGTAAGAAAAACACAGTTTTTCGATGACTCAGCAGTTTCGGCTGAATCTTCCGCTCAACTACAACGTTTGGAAGCAAGTCCTCCTACTCTGGATATCAAGGAGGAAGGAAGACTATTTGAAACAGAAATTCGCAATATAGTAAGTAAGCTAATTGCACCGGAAAGTGTGCCATTTGGTGAAACAAATTCCGGTAGTTCAGAAACTCAAAACAGAAATACAGAAGGAAGGTATAATACACTCACGATGAACGAACAACCACAACGACAGTTAGGTCAACCCAGATCGGCTCCAACGGGAGTAACATACACAAAGTTTAGTGGATTTCCAGGAGATGATCCAGATGCTCACGTACGCACCTTTGAAATCAGTTACGCTGTCCTCAACCATCCACCGGACCCGGTATACAAAGCATTTGTTTTTCAATCTACACTTGTGAATGAAGCAGCAAGATGGCTTACTGAATACGATATTAATCATTTCGGTACTTATGAAGCAGTACGAGATGCTTTTTTGCAGCGATTCAGGCTGAAAAAGAATCCTGCAGAGATCTTTGATTATTTACAGAACAACATACAGAAACCAAATCAAACTGTACAAGAGTATGCTACCCTTTTCAGAACACATTTAAGACAGTTACCCCAGGCTCATGCTAATTTACCAGACGATGTTATTACACAGTGGTTTATCAATGGCTTACTTCCTCAACTTAGGCAAATCATGATTATAAGATGTGTAGGAGCCATAACCCTCGACGCAGTTTCAATGACCCTTCAGCTGGAAAACAAAGTTGGTGGATTTTTAGAGGATTTGGAATGGATAAAAACAAACAAACATGTGGCTGAAGATATAACTAAGCAAGTATATTGCACCACATGCAAGAATTCAGGACATACTAGTGCCCAGTGTGCGTTAAATCAGACCTATTGCGCCATCTGTAACATTGTTGGACATACCACTGAGAATTGTGCATACAATGCCAGAAGACAAGGAACAGCAACAGTTAATGCAAATTATTCAGGAACAAGGGCAGCTAACCAATCAATATGTACCCCCACATTTGAGAAACAATCAACAACAAGGTTATCGACATTATCGAGGACAGAGGAACAATAACTATAATACACTGTGCTGGCAGAATGGACCACCACCGGAAAATCATAATTTACCACCACCACGATGTCATTTCTGTGGACAATTGGGCCATATTAGAAGATTCTGTAGAGATGCAGCGGAATATGACCAAAGGAAAAAGGAACGTCAAAACCCAATGGCCAATGTGGTAACAATTACACCTGTAGAGGCGCAGGCAGCAGCAGTTCAAACTCGTTCCGGTAAACAATTGCAACCAGCAGCAGAATTATTTGAACCAGGGATACGTGAACAACACAGAATGTATAATAAAGCTAGTCAATGGACCACCGTAGAACCACCTGTTTTTCCATAACCTACTCCAGTAATCCAGTCCCCGGATACGACACAAGCTCGTGCTGACAATACAGAAGCAGGTACATCATCTGCAGCAGAACTACCATCTTCAAACCAAGCTTCATCTTCAACAGTTAAGGAAAATGCAAATCAATTGCAACCAGCATGGGATATATTGTCAAAAGCATCCATCACACTGCCTTCCGGGCAATTACTGGCATTAGGACCAGGAATACGCCAACAATTTCAACAGAAGTTTACTACAAAATCTGCTTGCATTCCGGCTACCGCAACAGTACAACCAGAGCCAGACTCTACGGTAGATCACTCAGTTCCTCTGATTACGGTATGGTTTAATAAACATCAAATCACACAAGTTTTAATTGATGGGGGGTCTGGCGTGAATATTGCCACTGCGTCACTTTGTAAGAAGTTGGGATGGACTAAGATAGAACCAGTTCAATTCTTTGTTAGGATGGCTGATCAATCTAGAGTCCATCCAGTAGGACTTGTCCGAGATATACCCATAACTTTGCAAGACACAACATTCAAGATGACCTTCGTTGTTCTAGATTTGCCGGAATCCACCCTAGATTACAATCTGCTTTTCGGCCGTCCTTGGTTGAAACAAGCCAAGGTAATTCAAGACTGGTCAGCCCAGGAACTTACGTTCAAAGATAAAAATCGCAAATGTGTTGTAAAGTTAGACGCGATACAACCCTGTGAGTTACATGCTCGACCATATTTTGCCGAACCAGTCCATATGTTAGATGGGTTGTCCGATGACGAAGAAGAAGAATTTCTGAAGAATAATGTTGATTTAATGACATTAGGAACTATTGATCTACAGTCTGTTGTAGATACCTGGAATGCTTCAGTATGTACAGTAATACCTATTGCCGAAGACACTAAGGAGGAAGATACCATTTCGATTCACGATAATGAACTACAGCAACTTCTCGAACCATCAGCTAATACAGAGAAATATCAACAATTTTATGTTCCAGAAGACCAGTTAATTACTTATAATCTTGGAGATGAAGATCACCCTCGTCCTGTAAAGATAAAGCAAAACTTACCGGAAGCATTTCAAGCAGATTTAATTCAGTTACTCCAAGAATTTACTGACGTCTTTGCATGGGATTACAAGGACATGAAGGGCTTGGATCCTCGTATTTATCAACACAGAGTTATGCTAAAACCAGAAGCGAAACCGATAAAGCAAACCAGCTACCGGATGAACCCACATTATGCATCACAGGTAAAGGCTGAACTTGATAGGTTATTAAAAGTTGGATTCATAGTACCAATAGAACATGCGGAATGGATTTCACCGATTGTGATTGTACCGAAGAAAAACAAGCAATTGAGAATCTGCGTAGACTATCGGAAATTAAATGCTGCAACAGTACCAGATCCTTTTCCGATTCCCTTTTTGGATACTATGCTTGACAAAGTAGCAGGTCATGAGATGTATTCATTTCTAGATGGATACAGTGGATATAACCAAGTAAGAATGGCTGAAGAGGATATACCAAAAACTGCATTTATTACAAATTGGGGTGTCTTTGCTTGTACAGTAATGTGGTTTGGATTGAGGAATGCACCAAGCACATTTCAAAGATGTATGCAGGAGATATTTTCTCCTTATCTCACCTCATTTATGCAAGTATACCTTGACGATTTTTCAATTTTTGGTAAGACAATCGCACATCTGGTACATTTACGATGTTGCTTTCAGAAATGTAGAGAATATAGATTGTGTTTAAACCCAAACAAATCTGTGTTTGCGGTTTCATGTGGTAAGTTACTTGGTCACATCATATCGGGACAAGGTATTCAAGTCGATCCTGATAAAATTTCAGTAGTATTAGAAGCTCCGGTGCCTAATACACCCAAAGAAGTAATGCGGTTTATGGGTCAAGTGAGATGGCATGGAAGACATTTACGGTGGCTTGCTCATGTGGCAATACCACTGAACAAATTAATTTCCAAGACTCCACGACAATTCGAATGGACTCAGGAATGTCAGATAGCATTTGATCGACTGAAATAGTTATTAACACAGGTTCCCATTTTACAACCACCACATTGGGATCACCCATTTCACGTATTCGTTGATGCATCTGATATAGCAATAGGAAGTGTACTGATGCAACAAACCGATAAATGGTTTAGACCAGTATACTATGCTAGCAGAAGATTAGCACCTGCAGAGAAGAACTACTCGGTAACAGAGAGGGAATGCCTAGGACTAGTGTATTCGGTAAAAAAATTCAGACATTATTTGCTGGGCCGAAAATTTACATTTCATGTCGATCACGCTGCACTTGTTTACTTGGTTCGGCAGCAACATATAGGTGGCCGCCTAGCACGATGGGTCCTACTATTGCAGGAATTCGACTACGATGTCACTCATCGGCCAGGTAGTTCACATGCTTTAGCAGACTTTTTGTCACGCTTAGATTCAGGTGAACCTCCGGTCGGCATAAATGATACAACGCCAGCCATCTATACTTCAGAACCAACTACTGAGGAATTGTCGAACCTACCAGTACCAACTACGTATTATGATCAGTTATTGACCTTCCTTTCGGATGGATGTCTACCTTCTGAAGTCCCTACAGCTACACGCCGAAAAATTGCAGTTTTTAGTCGAAGATTCCGATTAGTTGCTGGAGAACTTTATTATACAGATCATACAGGAACCTTACTCCGATGTATCCCTACACATGAAGTAAACTCAGTCATCAATCTGGCTCACTCAAGTCCAACAGGAGGACATTTTGCAGTAGATCTTACTCACCGAAAAATTCTGCAAAGTGGACTTTGGTGGCCAACCATGTATAGAGATGTATTGGAATTTATCAAAACTTGTGATAGCTGTCAAAGAACTGGACAACCACTACAACGCCATTACTTTCCACTTCATCCAGTACTTCCTTTAGAACCATTTCAGAAGTGGGGTCTAGATTTTATTGGTCCAATCACACCTCCCGCGGTATTCAGTAACAACCGGTATATATTGACTTGCACAGACTACGCAACCAGGTGAGCAGAAGCATGGCCTTTATGTTCGGCTACAGCAGTTGCAGTAGCAAAATGTCTATTATCAGATGTCTTTCCAAGATTTGGATTGCAACTAGAGCTTGTTTCAGATCAGGGCACCCATTTTATGAACAATTTGATGAAAGCATTAACACAGTCGTTCCAGATCAGTCATAAATTCAGCTCACCATATTATCCTCGTGCAAATGGATTGGCAGAAAGTACCAACAAATCTTTGCTGAACATGCTTCAGAAATTGACTAGAGAAACACCGGAAAGATGGGATCAGTTGCTACCTGCAGTCTTATGGGCCTATCGCACAACATATAAGGTAACCACCGGCTTGACACCATTCAAATTAGCCTATGGACTAGAAGCAATAGCCCCGATGGAAATTGTAATACCAAGTTTAAGAGTAGCAATTTCTCAGAAGCTTCTACCCAAAGAGTCATTGGTATTTCGATTGGAAACACTTAGAGAATTAGATGAGCACCGATGGCTCAGTTTCTTAACTATGAAAGAAATCCAACTAAGACAGGCCAGGACACATGACCGTAATTTAAAGACTCGAGTATTTTCGGTAGGATAGCTTGTTCTTTTTTACAATGCGAAGTCCAACAGATCAGCAGGAAAATTCAAGTTACGTTGGTTCGGTCCATTCAAGATTTCAGAACAAGTTGGTCTGGCTACTTTTCGGTTGACTACATTGACTGGACAACCACTTCCAAAAGTGATAAACGGTTCTAAGCTATGGCCGTATCAAGTAACGTCACAGCTGCGATAACAAGGGTACACAGGGTACCGCAAGTTCTTAATTTTCTTTCTGTCTTTTAGTTCCTTTTTGTTTTAATTTGGTATAATCAATAAAGTAAGTGTAATCGCCGTATTTCAATATCTATTTATGTCAAGCCGCCCGCTCCTTTTTCTCTCTTTGCATGCATGCACACCAGATATAGACATTACTGCCCGTTTTGTGTAATTAGTACCGTTTAAAATATTCTTTGTATAAATTTCTTATATAACTCACTTAAACTCACCGGATAGGTAATATAGTATCTTGCGATCACGGCTGTATTTTCTGAATACTCGTGTTTTGTGTCTTGTATCTGTGCGCAATGGAATCCTTAGCAAACTATACAGCTTTTGCTGATGGTATCCCTACTGAAGTAGGAAATTACCTGCGTGTACGAGGATTGGGTAGTTTCGCCGAGCTGCCCTGGCACTCAGTAGAAGCTCACCCCTTCTTCGCACAGATCATTTCTGCTATCGCTCGAGTATCTCCCACTGAAAAACAATGGGTTTTCCTCTCCTTACCTTCCAGAACTGTAATCACATTCCAAGCTTTTGCTGAAGTATACCATTTGACTCCACAAGGCCGCGAGAATCTCCCCATGATTTCTGTAACCCGAATGGCAGAATTGTTCCCTCGTTATTCATCTAATGAATATGCCATTCTCTGCCGACCAGAACCCGAAAGAACTGCATTACAATTCCTAGTTGCTATAGTCAATTTCCAGAAACGAACTTATGGTATCTCTCGACCATTTTATTCTTCCATCGATATAGCTGCCCGAGAACCTGTTAACTTCGCGTCGTTTTTCTTTCAACGTATTCATAAGGAGTGCGTCTCAATCATGAAGCAAGTTAGCAAAGGGAAAACTCCTAGGTCTCGACTTCCGCACATTCTGTCATTTCTGTTTCCAACTATAATGCAAGCACAACCACCACCAAGAGGACCAGTACTGCAGATTGAAGAATCAGCGCAACCTTTAGATGAAGACGAAGAAGATGAAGAAGAGATTAATCAGTTATTCAGAAGTAAACGAATCAGAATCAGTTCTTCTGAAAGTAAGGTTGCAGGTTCAGTCGAACAAGACGAAGAAGTACAACAGGAGGTCGATCAGCATCCAGGTGAAGCAATACAAAAGGAAGCCGAACAACAGCAAAGAGTACAACACGACACAGAACAACAACACGAAAATAAAGAAGGGAAAGCCAGTAAACAAGACAAAGCAGTAGAGAATGAAGCTGATCAGCAAGACAAGGAAATAGAAACAGAGGCCAAGTATCAAGATGAAGAGAGGTTCCATGATACAAATACGTCTATGCACCAGGAATCAGCAGCGTATTCATTAGCGTCTGAGCACCAACAAACGCAGAAGCAAACTGAAACTGAAGCAATTTCAACTGATAAAGTCTGTCAGCAGCAGCATCAAGAGAACCAACAAATCCATGAACAACAACCTACTAATGATGCACTGGATAAGCTCCTGATGGAAGCAGAAGCAACAGATGCCGGCACCGCAGCGAATGAACAACATGATACAAATAAGGTAACAAGCTCTAACGCAGCTCGTCCCATTTTACCACCAGAAAATGAAGTACATCCCATCCAAGACCACCCCGACGATTCATCATCATCTTCCCCTAACTACTCGCCACCGAATTCTCAACAATTACTCACCGATACGTTTGCCCAACCACGACAAGTTCTGCAAACACAATCTGTCCAGGTATTTTCTGAATTAGCATCGATCGGACAGTTTCTTATTAATCTCTCCCAGCAATTATCTACTCAGATAAGAGCTGATACAGACAACATCTACAAGGAGTTGCAGCATAAAGTAGAATTACTGGAAGCCGATATTACTCCTCTTCAAGAAGAATTATACATAGTAAAGGCAGAAAATCAGGCCTTACACGAACAGGTGAAGCAGCTGCAAGAACGACTCAATGACCAAGAAGACATAACAAAACAACGGGATGAAGCTCTGAAAACAATGAACAATCAAAAAGAATTGTTGATAGTAGCCAATGCAGAAACCAATAAGTTAACACAGAACTTCAAAGATGCAGAAGATGTTAGAGTAGCATTAGGAAACTTACTGGAAGAAACTAGATTACAGCTGGCCCAAAAAGATCAACAAAACCAAAAACAGCAAAGAGAACTGAAGCAAAAAGAATTCGAGTTGAATACTACAAAAGACAGTTTATCAACAGTTAACGAAATACTGCATAAGTATCTCGTTGAAGAGCCTCAGAAACAGAAAAGATTAGCAGATACGAAAAGGGAAAGAGATGCATATCATAAAACGATCTAGTTCCTCAACCAACAGTTAGAAAGGCTCGACAATCAAGTACGCAACCAAAATGATTACATCCATCGAATGCAGCAACAAGTAACAGACATGAAGACAGCCAGAGATGCAGCATTGGCCAATGAATTTTATTTACAGGAAGCATTCTTACAAACCGAGGCTGAAAATTTACTTTCGGAAGCTATTGTGCTCAGTTCGGTGCGCACAGATGCCCAATTATTAGAACCCGACACCCTGAAAAATGTATTAGAAACTCTTAAGAAAAAGATTGCCCGAATCTTTCGATCAGCTAGAAGTATGTATTTAGAAGGTCTCGCAGCAGAACTGTAAAATTCGGTCCTACAAATCCTGTGTTGTACTGATGATTTTTATTAAAAGTCACGATTTTTTGTGCATAATACTCTTTGCACATGTAAAAGACGTTCCAAGTCCAGCATCGATCTACGGGATAAAATACAGAATGATGATTTTTGATGCTACAATTTCGGTAAGAAGTATGAAGTGTCATGTCCGAATGAAATATCATCATTCCAGCAAACGGCAGTTCAAGTTCTAGTGCTTATAAAATGCGTATGCCCAGCATAGTATTTTTCTGTATAGTATTCTGCGAGCTCTCGTAAGAGAGAGAGAGAACGTTTTGGATTGGTAGTTGAGATGGGAGAGACAGGTGGAAGAGAATTGCGTATGTGAAGGTTAACAGGAATTTACTCGAGAGAAACAGAGAGTTAGAGACGTCAAGAGAAAGCAAGAGTTCAACTGTTGTTTGTGTCACGATTGTTATTTTGTAAGTGCATAGCATTGAGAACTTCTTGAGAAGAAAGATTAGTCGATATCTGCAAGAAACTGTGATACTATTCTCTGTAGTAGTGAATCTGATTAATGTATTGGGATATACCTCTTTTTGAGTACTCGGAATTAAGTGTTACAGTAGATGATGTTCAGTATACTATTATATCATTTTTTGACGGTATGTGTGCGCACTGTTGATAATAATTTTTTGGTATACACCATTGGTATAACGGATTGTGTGATTGAAGATGAATATGACAGCTTGGAAAGTGTAGTATCGTGAACCATTGAGTAATCTGTTGTGGTGTTGCAGTACTGTGTACGACGTTTTATTCTGTTATAATCAGAATATAGAATAAGATACGGTATATTCTGTTTACCTTTGTTGAGAGGACGAGGAAGATAACAACAACTTTGATGTTAGAACTTTTAAATAGTAAGAACGATAGTATGGCAATAAACTGACACACCTGATCCGTGTTAAGAACGATTTTACTGTTGTGAATTGTCCGCAAATCTATTTTGGATATTGATGAAGGATTAGATAAGATGTGGAATGATTAGATGGGAAAATAGTACAGGGCCTCTATCTAATAGACCCCTACCACTCCCAAGAACCCGAGGACCCGATAATACTCTTCCGAAAGTTGGATAGAAAGTATTATCGTTTAACAATAGTCAGTTATGGTGTCACGATACTTGGAGCAGCAGCTAATAGTAAATTGAGCTTTTCTCTCAGCTTCGAACTCCAAATATAGCAAATAGCATATGCGTTTCGAAGCTCTCAAGAAGACGCATCCAATGGTAGTATCTTCACTCAATTTTGATGCTTCTACGTCAAGTTATGAGCAAAATACTGAGTCACGGGAATGACCTTCCTACACTTGAGCACTTCCTACACTTCACACAAACCTTAACAACAGCAAACAAACGTTTTCATGGATAGACAACACTTCCTAACACTCTTTCCAAGCAACACACATGCATACAAGCTCACAAAGAAGATGATACAAAGAGGAGAAGACACAAATTCGAAATTCTGTGCTCTTGATTCTCACAATGGAAAGAAGTCTTTACAAAGAGTCACAAATTGACTTATATACATGTGCCCTAAAAATGGTCCTTTCACACAAGAGACCGGCACTTTATTCACTAAACAACTAATTTCCTACTAATTTACATGGGTAAGCTACTAATCTTCTGTGGGGATGCATCTAGAGGACTCCTCTAGTGCATTTACAACGGAAAACATGTACGAAATAATTATGATACAAAATTAAGATGTCCAAATCGGAAAAATTTTGGGGCCTATATTTTTCTCTGCCTTGTGCTCTTCTTCGCTCTGCAACACTCTCCCCCTCTTTGTCTCTGTCGTCCCTTGACAGGCTTTACTTCTTGTCTTCAGTTTGTTGTCCGCATGCATCTTTTGGTCAGTTCTGCCTGTTTGTTAAACATGTATTTAGTTTTGATGGCCTCTTCTTGATTCTTCTTTTACATCCTCTGGGCCTGATGCATTTATGTGGCCTGTTAAGTCGGGTTGCCATGCACGCCACCAGTGGAAGGTATGAGGATGTGATCCTTCAGCCTTTGATCTGGACCTTCCAAAGATGTTGAAGGACCTTCTTGTGGTTTCGGAACCGCTAGATATCTTCTTGCACATCTTCATGGATACTTTCTTGGCCCTGGTTCCTCCTTCCACCTACATGCTTTTCCTTGATATGTGCCCCTGCGGGGCCCTGTGCCGAGATGCGTGTTGCGCCCCTGTGGCGCTTCTTGCAGAGATGTATCTTCAAATATGATCTTTTAGTGAAGCTTCTTTCTTTGTCTTCTTCTTCTCTTCTTTTTGCTTGACTCTCCCTCAACACTGGCCCCCTCCTGAACTCTGTCGTCCCCGACAGGCTTTGGAAGTCGACGGGAGTATGTTCGATACACTCTTTGCTCTGTTTCATTAAGCAGATTAGCTTCACGTATCATAAGTTGCTTCCATTGTTCTGCTTTCACGCCATCATGTGGCGGCTGTCTGTGGTCAGTGAAGAAGCTTAGCTCATATGCCACTAATCTGGCATTCAAGTTGGGTGACATCTTTAAAAAGATTTCTGAATCAATTTCAAAAAACCGTGTGAAAAAGGCTTCTTCGAATGTTTGCATATATGTACTTGGTAAAAACATCAGCCTATAATAATATGCCATTATTGTGGGTCGGCTAGGCATAACAAACAAGTCAAAAATGAGAATATCTGTTCCATGATTAATGCCAATGAAATTAAAAAATGTATAGGCCGCATGCTTGAACACCTTCGAAACTGTAAGGATCATGCTGAGAATTTTATTCGTCATTTTGATAGTTAAGTCGGGTACTGTTGCGTAAACATGTAGCCAAAATTCGATTGTTTTTACCATGTAATCTTTCGTTGGTAGATAATTATGGGGTGGGCTTGGAAGTAGCGGATAATTCAGCCACTGTTTATTGATAGCACCATTCTTTTGCATATCTTCTCTTTCAATAATCCGTACGAAATGTTGAAAGGCAAATCGTATCCAAGTCTTTACCTCTGATCTTTGCTTCTTTCATGACTTTGATGACTTCATTTTCAAAATTTTTTGTCAATCGGGACACCAATAGTGCCCATTCCTTCTGACCTATTTCTGTAGTGTATGGCATTGGATGATCATCATGTGGTTCCGTTATCTGCTCTTTTATTGGAGAATGATAAATCGGGGGAGATAGAGGACGTACCTCTACCTCGTCAGTAGGATTGTTTTGTGTTGGCTCTACTGGTGTCCGGATTAGTACTTTCTCTTCTGCTTTAGTTTCTAATTGCGCTATGCATTCAGTCTTTTCTTTAATTTCTTGCATAGCTGCTCTGAGTGCCTCTTTTGCTGCAAGCAATTCATTACCAATTTCTGCTATATGATCCATATTTTCACTGTAATGCACTACAATTTTTCCATGTGCAGTGTTCAGTTGGTTCTTAAGTTCATTGGTTTCTTGAACGTACCTATGTTCCCATTCTTCTCTTAAGGTCTGCTCTTGCTTCAGCAATTTTGCATACTTCTCAATCTGATCTCTTAATCCTTTCTGATCAGTGACTGATGTCTCCTATGCTATAGGTTGATCATATAACAATGCCTTCATCAATTCTTCATTGCGGCCGCGTAAGCTATCGTTCTCTTCCATGTATACTTTTAGTTGTGTTTCAAGCAGCTTGCTTCGAGCTTTCATTCTCTCTTTGTCGGCTTTGTAGGCATATAGTCTTTGTAAATCTGTTAGTTGAGTCTGTAACTGATGATGTTGCGTCATCAATGTATCATATTTTCTTATGGCGGCGAGTAGCTCCATTCCTTTGGCTGCAAATCTCTTTCTGGGCCTGGATGAGATGTGCGGATAGTTGTTCACTCATTATTTGAAATTGATTCTTTTCCTGCATGGCCTTGTCATAATCCATATCAGTTTCCATCATTTGTTGTTGCGTGTCCATGGCCGTCTAGATCATTTGCTTGACAACAGGTTTCAATTGAGTTACATCCACATTTAACCAGGTGGTAGGGATGCTAGGTTCTTCACCTGTTGTGACATCTTTTCCTTTTGCTACATGTAAAGTGGTATCATGGGGCTGCCTAATGTGGAGTTGTATCCTTGGCTCAGCCTCCTTGTGATCACTTTTACCTTGAGGTGTATCATCAGGCACTTCAATCACGATTGGCTCCTTATTTTGTCGTAGGCCTGAGTCCTGGTCCACTGGAGTTTGCATTTCTTCTTTGATAGGAGGTACTACATCTTTATTTGTGATTGGAGCTTCCTTGATGCTGATCTTGGATGTATCATTCAATTGAATAACGTGCACTGGTTCAGTGGATTCTTCTAAGCTCTTTGCCTGTGCCTGTTAGTTATTCGGTGTAACTTCGACTTGATCGATCTCTGTCCATTCTTCATTGTGCGTTTCAGTTCTTATGTCAGTGTCTAAGGTGTCCTTCTCTGGGCTAGATTCTTCATCAGAGCTCGAATCTTCTAACCCCAGTTCTTTGTATGTGGCCGATTGTTTTGGAGTATGTTCTTTATCTTTGTGTTTCTTCTCCTGGCTTGCCTGTCTGTAATGGTGGCCTTGAATGTTCAAATTTACTTGCCCCCGCATATACTGATGCGTTTCTTCTAAGGCTACGGAGAGGTCTCTCTTGGTGATTGGCTGCTGCGTCATAGAAATCTTTGGCAATGTATGAGTCCTCTTTGATTGTGGTGTCCCTTGAGCTTCTTCCTCTTGTAGGCGTTTAGTCCCCCTCATGGGTTTCTTTGAACTGGTTCCCACTTCTTCAATAGATATGGTTGTTTTCTTTTTCTTTGGAACAATCGCTGACTTAGCATATTTCGCTAGCTCGATTGAGGTCGGCATCAAGCATAAGCAATTCTTCATGTCAAGTGCCTCATAAATGAGTAGGGTCAATGCCGAGCTACCATTCAGAAACTTTTTCTGACCCCACTTTTTCTTTGCTTCAAATAGGCGATCTTGAATGTATGGAGTCATATTTACTTTATTTCCCACCTGTCTCATAGCATGTGAGAGTAATTGTACAACAATCTTTTGAGGTGCTGTGTATCTATGCATACTTGGAAAGCAAAAATGCTGGTGCACTAAGCGAACAGAGTCTTCAATATCCGTTCTGTTGATTTCCAAAAATGTTCTCTTTTTAGGATCATGACACTCATCTTTCACATTGGTGAGTCCATCTTGATTCCATCCAAAAGCTCTGTTAATTAGCTCATGAGTGAATTGAATTGTTTTCAAGATACCAACTTTCTCAAGTACCCTTGCTTCTAGGACTGATGCCTTATTTGATGCAGACTGAAGTGTATTCATTACTTGTGTACATCTCTGGAAATCTGACATATAAATAGGCAGTCTTAGGAATGCATCAATTTCTGATTGTGTCCAGACATCCGTCATGCGCGGTAATCCTTGTATGATAGTCTTGAAATCTTGTGACATGATAGGGAAGTAGTGATCCCTATCCATGATCTTGATGGTCGCCATGAAAATGAGTTTAGACACTAGTTGATCATCCAGAAACCAATGACCTCTTGCCTTAGTTATTGATTCCAAGAGAAGAAGCTGGATCTCTTCCTCTTGT
This sequence comes from Ceratopteris richardii, assembly GCA_020310875.1. NCBI lineage: Eukaryota > Viridiplantae > Streptophyta > Polypodiopsida > Polypodiales > Pteridaceae > Ceratopteris > Ceratopteris richardii. The sequence goes on along the minus strand of CM035432.1, from coordinate 76,357,089 downwards.
GTAACCTCAAAATTAGAAGATGCCATCTGCACTCAATATAGAGTATTAATTAGTGATAAGATGGTGTCAAAAATCATCCTTCATTTATCCTTCATTAGATTGGTAATGCTCCGCGTGAATTGTGTCGTCTCTTCCCCGTGGGTGTGAGAAGGTAATACCTGGGATTTTGCATACTTTTTTATATATTTTTATGTTTTTGTCTAAAAGAAAAATAGAAAAGTTAGTTCATAGCCGAAGCGGTTATTAATTTTTGAGTGATTTTCTTAGATTATGTACAAGTGCTCTCCTATTTCCCGAGAGGGAAATGTGCTTCACTATCCTGAATTAGAAGAAAAATGTACCAAATGCTTGGCCTTGTATTGTGGCCCTATCATGCATACTTTGGGTTCTGGTAACTCCAAATGTGTGCAACTCGAATTATTTGGTTGATGCATACAGCTGGTCTTGCCTTTTGGCATCCAAATCTACTTTACTCCATAGGACAAACTGTATTCCTAACATTCCTGGTGAATGTAGTGCTTCTCCTGTAGTGCTTTTGTTTTGTCTGCTTTTTGAATCTTGGAACGACGTGTGAATCGTATGTAGATTCCTGCTCTATCCTGTAACGATTTATCTTCTATCTTTTTGCCTTTAGATCATACTGATTCTCCTTGTGCCTTGACTCGTCCTTTTTGATGATTGTCATTTGAGTACATGACTTGGGAATCCATATTTGTGTTCGATCCGGTTGGGCAGCTACCACCTTCTTCAGAATCCATACTTGAGCAATTGTTTGCGGAACTAGGTATCCAAAGTGATGTGTATTTTTATTCTCTCGTTCCTTTTGATATCGTGAGTAGTTCTGATACGCGTTCACTTGATCTTTTCGGATCCAAGCCTATCTAGTGTAAGGAACGGGGTATATCCTTATGTGTGCAGATTCAAAAGAGGCTTGCTGACTTGTCTCTCTGGTGCTCGGTTCCTCACTGAGATTGTGTTTGGATAGGATACTAATCATGTGATTAACTGGACTAGAGAATTGCGTGCAATCAGGGTTCATTGTGTTTTCACATGAAGTATTCAATGAAGGGGTTTCCACAATGTGAGTGAACATACATTCGTCATTGTGCTCATTTAAGTGAGTCCTTGGTTCTATACTTTTGGCTTTGATTGGTTGTTCGTCTAGCATGCTGAATACTTCACGATGTCCTATCTTGGGCGAGATATATCCTAGGGCCAACTGTATGGTCACTTCATATTCATATATCCAATCTTGACCTAACACGAGCTCTTCTAATAAGTCCTGGTCGTGACATATTACGAGTTTTTGTTCCATTGTGTTGTTTCTGAGATGTAGAGGTAACGTAATCTCTCCTATACATTTGGTAATCTTTCCTCCTATTCCAATCAGTTGTGCCTTAGAAGGGCGTAATTCTTCCTTGAGTTTTTGGGTCAATGAAAATTTGATACAGCTTATAGTAGCTCCTGTGTCAATGAGAGCATCCACCAAGTGGTACTCCCTTGATCTAGCACCCAAATTCAAATAAGGTTGCATCATTTGCTGACCTAGGTTTTCAGTGGCTCTAAAATTAGCCATCGGGACGAATTCCTCTCCTAGTCGGTATCTCTCATCTCTCTCTCTCTCATCCATTCTTTTCGTTTCCTGATTCGTTCTAGTGCTTCTTGTCTAGCTTTTTCTCTTATTCTTTCTTCCTCTATGCACCTATTTTTACCCATTATTAATCATGACATTATCTCTTCAGTCAATGGCTCTAGATATTTTTTCACTCCACATCCACTGATATAGTTTGGTAATACGTCTCCATCTAGGGTTGCTAAACTGATGGCTCCGCTTGTGGATATGCGATTGATGATTAACGGGCCATATCCCCTTTTTTGCAGTTTCTTAGCATGTTGTTTAAAAGTATATACAAAAACTAAATCTCCTTCCTTCAAGTTTTTATCTTTAATATGAGCATCAAAATATGCCTTCTGTCATCTTTTTGCAGCATAAATCCCTGCTATCGCTTGTAACCTAGTTTCATGTAACTTTTCTATTTGATCCAATTGTGCAGAAAATTCATGTCCGGTCCACTTGTAAGTTGTTGCTACTCTGAGAGTGGGTATTAAGAAATCAATTGGCAAAATAGCATTCTGTCCGTACACTAAGTTAAAAGGAGTAGTTCCTATAGTTGTTTTGTAGGCTACTCGGAATGCCCATAAAGCATGATGTAATTGTTTATCCCAATCAGATCTTCCATTGTTAACAATTTTAGTGAGAACTGTGCACAAGATTTTATTTGAACTTTCGGCCTGCCCATTGGCTTGTGGGTGGTATGGGGCTGATTTCTTATGAATTACCAAGAATTCATCCAGTAAGGCTTCTATCACTTCATTCAAAAAGTGCGTGCCTCTATCACTCACAATTTCTATCGGCAGTCCGGATCTAGTGAAAATGTTTTCGAAGAGAAACTTGGCTGTAGTTCTTGCATCATTTTTCTTGGTTGCTTTGGCTTCAACCCATTTGGTCAAATAGTATGTGGCTACAATTATGTACTCAACATGAGATCCTTTAGCTGGTGGGCTAATAGGTCCTATGAAGTCGATTCCCCATTTAGTGAAGGCTCTCGCACTCATCATGGGTTTCAGTGGCATTTCATCTCTTCTAATTGGATATTTCGTTCGTTGACATGTATCACAACATTGCACATATGTTGTTGCATCTTGATGTAGAGTTGACCACCACATTCCTGCAAAAAGAATCATTTTTGTAGTTCTATCTGCAGAGAAATGTCCTCCTGCAGCTCTTGTATGTGCCATCTCTAGAACATCAAGATACTCATCTTCATGGATGCACATTCGTAAATGATTATCTCGTCCTCGCTTAAAGAGTTGTTTTCCTATGAGAACATAGCTCTTACTTTGCTCTACAAGTGCACGTTTCCTTGCTAAAGTGGCTCCTTTCGGGTACTCTTGGGTCTTCACGAATTTCACCAGAGGCATGCTCCATCTTGGTGCTACAGTGGAGTAGCATCGACTAGAGTTCTCTTTTGGATTTCGTTCTTGATAGGTTGGGCAGGCTGATACATAGTTATGTGTATCCCTTTGCATGGTTGGCCAATATATGCCTAATCTCTTCAATGTTTGCCATGTTCCGTTTGCATTTAAATGAGTTTTCCATTGATTTACATGTGCTTTTTGAAGCCACATTTCTTGTTCCTCCTCTTCCACACATCTCATGAGTAATCCACTTGAGTCTTGGTGATATAAGCTTCTAGCAATTATATGAAGGTTTTTAGTCTTCCATAGGTCTTGGTTTTGATTCGGTGTGATCCCATGTTTAGGTCCATATGTGAGTATTGGGATCAACTTTTCTGCCCATTGGGGAGATACTTCAAGGTTAAACATGTATGTGTCAGGCAGATCATCTGGTACTCCTATGGGTCGTTCTCCATGTGTCATTCTTGATAGGTGATCTGCTCTAATGTGGGTATTCCCTTTCTTGACAACTACTTCAAAATCAAATTCCATGAACAATAGAAACCATCATACTAGTCATCGTGTATTACAAGGCTTATTGGCTAAGTACAGTAGGGCTTGATGATCAATGAAGAATTTGAATTTGTTTGCCAGTAAGTAGTGTTGAAACTTCTTCACTGGGTACACCATTCCTAGACCTTCTCTTTCAGTCGTGGTGTAATTGCGATCTGCTTGATTTAATTGTCTATTCGCATAGGCTATGGGGTGATCTAACTTCCCTGTATCTGCGGTTTGAGCTAGGATGGAACCAATGGCAAACTTGGAAGCATCTACATGAATGTGAAATGGTTTGTTCCAATTAGGTACTCGATGGATTGGGGCTGAACTTAGTCGTCTCTTTAATTCGTTAAAGGCCTTTTCACATTCTTTTGTCCAATTAAACTGAGACAATAATGCATAAAGAGGTCTAGCAATTATGGCATACATGTGTATAAATCTTCGGTAGTATCCGCAATGTCCCATAAATGCTTGTACTTCTTTAGCAATCTTTGGTCTAGGTAAATCCAGAATTACTTTGATTTTATCTTCATCTGTTGAGATTCCATTCTTAGAGACAATATGTCCTAATATCTTTCCTTGTCGAACCATGAAGACACACTTTTCTGGATTGAGGCATACTCTATATTGTCGACATTTGGCAAAGATCTTTCCTAGTTCAGGGATATGTTCTGATCGTATAGCTGAATAAGTGCATAAATCATCCACATATACCTCCATACTCTTTCTCAAGAACTCCTTGAACACATGGTACATCAATCTTTGGAAAGTGGCTGAGGCATTGGTTAGGCCGAAAGGCATAACCCTAAAGGCATATACTCCCCATTCAGTTGCAAAGGTTGTTTTATGTTGGTCCTCAGGAGCGATGGATACCTGATTATACCCTGAAAATTCGTCCAAAAAGCTATAAACTTCCTTCCTTGCCACTCTTTCCAAAAGATGATCCGTGATGGGTAATGGGTAACTATCCCTTATGGTGGCAGCATTTACTTTTTTCAAATTAATGCAGACTCTTAACTTGCCATTCTTTTTCGGTACAACCACCAAAGGTGACACCCATTCCGTGTGTTCAATTTTATAAATGAACCCAACATCTAATAGCTTATCTATTTCTTCTTTGATCTTCGCTGAGTAAACATCGTTATATGTGTAAGGTCTTTGTTTGGAAGGTTTAGCTTCAGATGTCATAGGGATTCTATGGGCACATATAGAAGGATCTACTCCTTTCAAATCCTTATAGGTCCAAGCAAAGAAATCCCTATATTGCCTTATGAGTCGTATTAACTCTTGCTCTTCTTCCTGTGAGACATCTTGACCTAATCGTTCTTCTCCTTCCTCTAAGGTTACTAAGATTTTCTTGGTCTGCTCTTTATTGTCATATGCTATTCTTGGCTGTGCTTCTCGTTTCGACATTTGAATAGCAATTTTTCTCTCTTCTACTTCATATTTTAGTGGGCAGGCAGTTCAAATTGCTCTTGAGACTTGTTGTCTTCATCATTTTTTGCTCTATCTAATCCAAGCTCTTCTTCCTGTGTCCTTTCTTGATTTATTTCATTAAGTATGACACTTACTCCTTGATTTTCACTTTCTGTTTCCATTTGCTCTTGCTCCATTTCAATGCTCTCATAGTCCTCTTTCCATTCTTTTTCAATTACTTCTCCTTCTTCAGCCTCTTGAAGAACTACCACGTATAGACTAACATCATATCCTTCCTCATCAATGCATTCATTCATGGTTATCACTTCTTCGTTTACACATACATCGAGAGTGGCTAAAATCTCCATCCAACCATGAGGTTCGAATTCTTCATCTAGGAATATTTGAGGCATGTAGGCTGGATCTTATACAGATCTAACAATTCTGCCTGTGCTGGCATCCTTTCCTTCTATCCTCTTCCTTTCTCGCAGTTTGACATATCCATAGATGAGTGTCTTCGTTCATCCAAGATTGATCGCTTGATCCTATACTGTGAATCGACTGCTCATCTTCTTCTTTATGAATCTGATTCCATTGCAAGGGGGGAACATCTTGATATGTGTAAGTGTGGAGATTTATTCTTGTGGTGGTTCCTTCATGTTGAGAGTATATTGCATCCTTTCCCCAATCTTGCACTACCTTTAGCTGTCTCATGAAGGGTCTTCCAAGTATCATTTCATAATTGCTAGCATCTTCAAATTGACATATCGCTAAGGTGTGCTCGAATTCAACTCCGCAAGTGGTAAAAATTACCCGTTCCAATAATCCCAAGGGTCGTTCAGTGTGTCCGTCTGCCATTTGTATCTTCATGCGTGTTGGTCTTAGAGCTGGTTTTCCCCATTTCTCCCAGATTTCTTTAGTTGCAATTCCTACTCCAACTCCAGAATCCAAGATGGCTTTAGTGGTGTAACTATAGCTCAGTGATGAGTAGCACCTCCTTTAATGTCAATCCGGGAAGACGTGAGGATGGTATGAAGACCTCGAGCAAGTGGCGGCACAAGTGCGTGAGTGAGAAGCACACAAACATGCACACACATACACACACACGCGCACACACGGCAAGACAAAGAGGGAGAATCAATGGAGTTCTTAGATTACTTTTCAAGAAGCTCTTACAAGTTTGTTTCAATTACAATCTAACCTCAAAAATGAGCTCTCTAGCTCCTTTTATAGTTTTTGACTAGCTTTGGCCCTGTTCAGACCTAGTGTCCGGCCTAGTTAAAAATTAGGTTCCACGGCTTATTTGAGGGCTCAAACGAGATCTAAAAATTACGAAAATTGGTAGGTAGATACTTCTAAAGCTCCTCAAGCTCAAGGACTCCTTGGCTTGCACAAAATGGAGCTACAAAAATATGAAATGGTATTTACAATGGTGTTTAGTGATGAGAATCACTTTTAATTGGTGTAAGGGTTTTTGAAAAGTTAAAGGGTTGCCTAAGTGCTAGATTTGCGTGAATGCTCATACTTGCTTCTTCATGAGGAAAATTATTGGCCTATTTGCCAGATCTTCTTTGACTGCCATGTCTACCTATGCTGTCCCTTCGCTCCGACTCTCTTCGTCTTGTGGCTCCTTTGGTTCCCTGACTGCTGCCAACACCCCCCCCCCACTCTCGCGTCTGTCGCCCCTGACAGACCCTTGTCTAGAGGATTTTTGAACATAGTATTGGACGACATCGGAGGCTAGGTGGTGTTCGAGGCGCAAGCCGCGTGCTAGATCTGTGAGCAATTCATCCCAATTCACAGGTCTGGGAACATCTGGATGAGGCACCCTCAATTGTTCTGAGTAAATAGTTCTCTCCATAGCAAATAATTGGAGGAGATGTGATGGTCTGGGTATAAAGATTTCGGAGTGATATTCCCAGAATCCGGTGATGAACATCTCCTCAAATGTCTGTTTAAAGCAGGCTGGGAGGTATTTGATTCTGGCGTGCCAAGCATATATTACTTCAATTGACGGGGTGGTACTCATATCGTACACTAGATCCTGGTTTCCTGTCACAAAGCCTGCACCTGAGAAGTGAGGGTCCTTGATGTTCTTAAACGTCCTGAAAGTGATCAGCATTAATTCAAATATTTTCATACACATCTGGGCCATCACATCAGGATTATTGCGTAGCCGAATACTCCAGTGACGGATTGTAGAAATCATATAGTTGACCGTGGGGGGTCCTCGTGGAGGTGCCAGATAAACATAATTCAACCATTTTGCGCAGGCTTTGAGGTCTCTGACGGCAATAGTGAATTCAGGCCAAGTGCGTCTTCGAAGAACTGGAATGTAACAAGGATTGTATTTGATAAACAACGGCATGTTGTTCCAGGTTCGGACCATTTCAGGATACGTTTCCAAAAGCCTGATTCTCCAGGTGGGTTGATGGATGGACCCACGCTGAGCACTTTCCGGTAGATCATCTGGACCAAATTGTGTAGCAAACGTGGGAGGCTTGCCACATTGTCGTTGAATCTCCGCGTTGTAATCGGCCAAAAGTATACAGAATGGCACATATTGGTCATCATTGGTGCCGATCCACCTATGATGAGACATGCTTCTGAAATATTCAGACTTTATGACAGTTTCTTCTAAGTTTTCTAGTGATTGGATCTGAATGGCCACCCGTTCTTCGTGGGTGTTCGCTGTCCTTTCCAGTGTCTGAAGCCACTCGGGTGCTTCCACTTCCAATGTGTCTAGTCCCTCCGAGGTTTGTCGCCCGCCTGGCATTGGCATAGGAACATAGGGTTCCTCGTACGAATCATCTACCTCAATAGGGACCAACTCTTCTTGCTCTGGTTCTACCACTGGAGATGGCTGCCTCTCGTATGTCAGTAACCTCTTTTGTAATTCTGCTACCTGCTCAGTTAAGGCCTTTACTTCGTCTGAGGTGGAGGTTGATGGGACACTCTTCGGTTGTTCTTCCTGTTCCTTAAGCCTGCTCTGAAGTGTGTCACGCTCTCTTTCCAAGTCATCATGGGCTTCCAGGAGATCTGCATAGCTTTCCAAAATGGTTTTCATCGTCTCTGTGGGAACTGCTTTGAACTGCTCTGGATCTATCTCGTGAGGGGAGCCTTCCATTGCCGCTTCCAGATTCTCTTCATTTTGTTTTTGCAGCCTTTTGTTCTCTTCCAGTGCTGTGGCCATATGTTTCCGTAGTAGCGCCAAGTTGCGTCTGACTCGTAGGTTATCGGCCTGGTATACTTCGAGCAAAGCTTCTAGTTGTTTTACACCTGATTCTGTCGATGGTTGTGGTGTCTCCAATAGTGTTTGGTGAGCCTGCTCAAGAGTTGTATAGTGTTGATTCACCTTTGCATTTTCCTCTTGTAGAATGTGAAATTGCCTTTGTAAGTTCTGGTGGTGTGTTGTCAATACCGGCCGTCCAAAGCTCTGTACTCATTCTGGAGCTGATATACACATTGATTTAATGCTAAAAATATGCTATTTACATTAAATAATGCTGGGAGGGGTGAAGATGCAGGGGGAATGGGGGCGGGAATGGGAGTTGTGAATGATGTGGATGCAAGTGGAGATGTGGGTGGAGGGGGTATGGGAGATGAAGGTGGCATGGGGGGAGGGAGCGGTGCTGTGGCAGGAGATGTTTCCATAGTGTCAATTGTTTGGGTGACAGTGTAGATGGGAATCGTGGGTGGAGTGGATGTGACGTCAGTGAAAAGAGTGGTGAAAGTTGGCATGGTGACTCCCCCGAATTGGATTCCCGGAGAGAGTGGGATGCCCATGACAATGGTGGTGGTGGTGGACGTGGTGGTGCTAGTGTCATGTGGTGGAGTGAATTGTGTAGTGCGAGGTGGGGATGGTGGTGACAGTGGTGCTTCCTGATGTTCGTCTGCTTGCGTTGTCTCTCCTGGTGCTGATACATTGATATGAATTTGTTTCCCAGACCTCCTGGGACGAACGGGAACCCTTTTCTCAAATCTGTGAATGTAAGCCATTGCCTCATGGATGGCCTCATCCACTCCTACTGCGTCGGCATGAAGGTTTATGGACTCAATGAACATATCGTCCACACCTTCCTCAGCTAGCAACTGGTTCATGAGTTTCTTGCCCGATTCCAGTGACATCTTATGCTGTTCTTGAACTAGTTGCATGGTTCGATATAGTCTTTTGATTTGTGCCGAATACGCAGGGGCACTTGCCAGCTCGGAAAGCTCGTCATATTCTTGTTCGTCGTAGGCTTCTTCTTCTTGTTCAGTATCTTGTTCCTCGACGTCGACTTCTACCACTTCTGGTCGGGTGGGGGCTGCTGTTGTTGTCTGGGGTTGTGGTTCCTGGGCTCGTTCTGTTTCCGTCTCGAGGTTAGAGTCATAGATCAGTCTAGCCACTTCTTCATCAGTAAGATCGTTGAGAGTAAAACCCTGTGGGAATTCCAAATCTGATGGGACGGGTGGAAATACCAGATTAGGTCCATCTGTGCTTGGTCTTGGTAGCCGGATTGTGAATGGCCTAACGTGTCGTGTCTGGGGAGGGGTAATTTCGGGTGTAGTGGTGGCTCCCCTTGGTTGAGCACAGGGTAATTGTACTCCCCCCCTCATCTTCTTTGATGGGGGACCTGCTGTGGGTGCGGGGCCATATGAGTGCCCGCTGAATAGGCACATCATAGGCCAGACATCGGTAGATTATTTTTGTTAGAGCGCAACATCCATGAAGCACATTTTTCTGCTTCTTGTTCCACCTTTGATGGGCTAGGTGGATCTGATCTATGATCCAGTGTGGCACATTGATGGGAAGGCTTTCTGTCTCTGCTAGATACAAGCTGAACCAAATTTTCTTTGGGGGCATTGTGAATCTTTCCTGGGCGGGGAAAGCAAAATGTTGCATGACGGTCCGCAGGTGTAGAGCGATGGTTGGTGTCATCGCTACCATATCCTTCAACTTATTAAGATCTTTGTGTTTCATTGGACCCGGAACCATTGTTTCCTTTTCCGTGGGGATGTGCATGCCATACATGCCCAACGCTTCTCGTACCAGATTAAGGGTTAGCTTGAACCTTTTGAGCTCATGACCCGACAGTAGTGAGGGTAACACAAAGGTGCTGTCGCCTCCCTTGGCCCTGCTTGGCATGATGGTACTTATAAGATATGAACAACGTAAGAAATCCGGCTTTGGTAAGTGGGCCCTGAAATAACTGTCCACACCGGCTTTGGTCCATACTGATCGCATGACTTCGGCGTTCTGATAACTTTCAAACTCGCGCGTGAAAAAGTGGTATCGTCCCCATTTACCATTAAATTCCAATTCTGCTTCCCAGAAATAGGTTCCATCGCCCAATGGTCCAGCGACATCACTGAACCAATGCGCGTGCTTACCTACTTGAGAAGTGTGCCCTTGAGGAGGATCCTGAATGGGGAGCACATGCACGGCTTGAAGTTCTTGCGGCCTTGTGGTGAGATGCGGCTCGAGGAGGAGTGTTTCTATGTCCACAATCTGGGCACCGGATCCGGCTTGAGAACTGGCACCTGCTTCTGCCATGGCCCTGTTTGCTGGTTGGTTCTGTGAGAATATAGAACCACGTGTTAACATCGTAATGGACAGAATAAATCCGTAGTTGTCCCCGTTACAACATTAACATGATGTAGATGGTGAGTTAGTGGTTAGTAAGTGCACGAAGACAGTGTGTGTAGTTAATGCTTGGGTAGTCCTAGGAGACTAATGCAGTTAGTAAGTGGGGATGAATTTACAAATTGGGGTCGGGGGGTTTATTACAGGTCTTCGGCTGCCAAATGCAGTGGATGGGTCTTGTTCTTGGTTTCGTAGAGGCTCTAGAGAGCTTTATAGGTGTATCGGCTTGAAAATGAGGCCTTTTAGGGACCCATTTACAAGCGATTATGTTCGTGCTCATGGGCCTTTGTGTGTTCTTGAGTGTTGAAAACAAATGAATTCTGGCTGTGCGAGTGAATGGGTTACGCTGTATAGGTTGAGGCGTCGGCGTAGCTATTTGCGCCCGCAAGCAAGCCTTAGGCACCCAAATTTGTCTTGATTGTGGGCTAGCCTTCATCGACTTCTTGGGCACCCAAATAGATTTCACGTTAGCAGAAGAATTTCTGAAAGACTTCTTATTAGTGTCGTGTTGTTGGTTACTAATAAGAGGCTTTGGCCGTGTGGTTGGCTTGAGTGCAACCGGGTGTCTGCCTTTCCGCACCCATACTTGGTTTACTTGCTGAGATATTTTGCTGCGCAGGTACTTTTGATTTCCGGCATAGGTAGTACTCTGCTTCTTCTGCCTTTGGTCCACCTTTGGTTGCTGCCTCCTTCTGGCCTTTGGAAAAGAAGGGAGTTCCGTTGCATCCCTGACTCCTTTGTTGAGAATACCATTCCTCTGCAACACATAGTTTTGGACAAGAACAGCATGGTCAACTTCATGTGCACCCCTGGAGGGACCAGGAGTCTGTGCCTTTCCTAATTCCTTGAGTGCTCCATTATCTAACTCTACTGTGATTCGACTATGATTGACCCATACCTGAAGAAGTCCACTTCTTAGGTTTAAGTTGACTGCTTGGTCATAGATCCAGTCTTGACCCAAGACAAGGGGTTCCGTGAGGTCCTCATCTTGACACACTAGTACTTTCACTGTCATTGCCTCATCATGAATGTAGAGGGGAAGTTCCACCTCGCCCATGCAAGGGATTTCCACACCTCCCAATCCTATGAGATATGCTTCCACAGGATTGACAGCTAACTGCAACTCTTGATAGTAAGACACTCTAACAGCACTAGTGGCTGCACCTGAGTCAATCAAGGCTCTTACGGTCCTTGCAGTCTTTCCTTGTCCTATATCCAAGGTTATGAAAGGTCGTCGATCAGTTATCCTATGTGAGCTTGTTCCTGCGACTTCACACATTGCCATATGATATCCTTGATCTGCATAGTCATTTGTTCCAGGCTGATCTCTACCTTGCCTTCGTAATTTCATCCTTCTGATGCGTTCTAAAGCTTCTGCTTGAGCTTCTTCTCGAATTCACTTTTCTTCCTCTTTGCGTTTCTTAGCAGTGTTGAGTCGGCTGAGCATTTCCTCCGTGAGGGGTTCCTGATACAACTTGACTCTGCATCCGCTAATATAGTTAGGGAGAACATCACCCTCTAATGTGGTCAGTTGTACTGCTCCACTCGTGGAGATCCTATTGATGATCATAGGTCCGTAGCCTCTCTTTTCTAGCTTCCTCGCGTGTTGTTTCAGTGTATAGACTAAGACTAGATCTCCTGCTTTCAAGCCTTTATCCTTCACATGGGCATCAAAATATGCCTTCTGTCTCTTCTTGGCTGCATATATTCCTGCAGCGGCTCTCAGTCTTGTTTCTCCTAATCGTTCAAGGTCAAAAAGTCTAGAGGAGAGTTCATGACCCGTCCATTCGTGCTCTTGGGCCACTCTCAGTGTAGGAATCAAGAAGTCCAAGGGAAGCACCGCGTTTTGGCCAAATACCATCTGAAAGGGGGTGGCTTGGAGTACCGTTTTGTAGGCGACTCAGTATGCCCCAAACAGCATGGTGTAGCTGTTTGTCCCAATCAGAGCGTTTAGTGTTTACTAATTTTGTCAGTACATTGCATAAGATCTTATTGGTGCTCTCAGCTTGTCCATTAGCTTGAGGGTGATAGGGGGCAGATTTCTTATGTATTACTAAGAATCCTTGGAGTAGATTCTCAATTACTTCGTTCAAGAAGTGAGTGCCTCTATCACTTACAAGCTCTATAGGTAGCCCGTATCTTGTGAATACATTCTCAAACAAGAATTTGGCAGTTGTTTGAGCATCGTTCTTCGTCGTGGCTTTTACCTCTACCCACTTAGTTAGATAGTCTGTTGCAACAATAATGTATTCCGCATGGGAACCCTTAGCTGGGGGATTAATAGGACCTACGAAGTCTATTCCCCACTTAGAGAATGCACGTCCACCCATCATAGGTTTCAGTGGCATCTCATCTTTGCGTATAGGATACTGAGTCCTCTAACAGACATCACACCGTTTCACATAGGTATGTGCATCCATGTGAAGGGTAGGCCACCAGAAGCCCGCAAATAGTATTGCCTTGATCACCCGATCCGGTCCAAAGTGTCCTCCTGCTACACCTTGGTGAGCAGTTTCCAAGATCTTCAGATATTCACTTTCATGGACACATAGCCTCAGGTAACCATCTTTACCACGCTTATATAGATTATCACCAATGAGTGAGTAATCCAGGGCTTCTTGTTCTAAACTCCTTTTCCTAGCCAGAGTCATGTCTGGAGGGAATGTGTTTGTCCTCAGGAAGGATACTAGAGGTTCGCTCCAATCTGGCACAATGGATACTTGATAAAGAGTGGCGTGTTCCACTAGTGGTTTAGTGCAACAGATTGGGCATTCCTTGCACAACTTTTGGACATCAGCTTCCATAGTTGGCCAATGTACTCCGAGTCTCTTTAGGGTCTGTAAAGTTCGTTGCTTTGAATGGTGTTGCTCTAGTGCACCTACATGTGCTAATTGCAACCATTTAGCGTACTCATCCTCTTCTACGCAACAAGCCAAGATCCCTTGATCTGTGTGCTTGTACATACTTCCAGCCATGATGTGGTACTTTTGGGCTTTTACAACCTCTTTATTCCGTGTGTTCACCACTGGATGATTAGGCCCGTATGTCAATACTGGTACCAATGGCTTAGCCCACTGCGGTACAACTTCCAAATTAAACAAGTAAGCATCAGGAAGATCATCTGACACTCCTTGTGGGGCTTCTCCCGATGTGAGCCTAGAGAGATGATCTGCTCTTAAATGAGTCCTACCTTTCCTTACCACAACCTCAAAGTCATATTCCATGAGCAAGAGAAACCATCTCACTAATCTTCCTGTATTGCATGGTTTGTTTACGAGGTATAGCAATGCCTGATGGTCCGTAAAAAATTTAAACTTATTTGCAAGCAAATAGTGTCTAAATTTCTTAACTGCATATACCATGCCTAAGCCTTCTCTCTCCGTAGTGGTGTAATTTCGTTCAGCTGCATTCAACTGTCTACTGGCATAGGCAATTGGAAGATCCATATTACCTTCACCAGTAGGTTGAGCAAGTACACACCCAATGGCATAATTGGATGCATCCACGTGAACATGGAATGGCTTATTCCAATCTAGTGTGGTCAAGATTGGTGCTGAACATAATCTTCGTTTAAGCTCCCAGAAGGAATTCTCACATTCATCAGTCCACTCAAAGTTAGTCAGAAGTCCGTACATGGGCTTTGCAATGACAGCATACATGTGAATGAATCTTCGGTAATAGCCACAATGCCCCATGAAAGCTTGTACTTCCTTGACATTCTTTGGCCTAGGTAGCTCTGCTATAGCTCTCACTTTCTCTTCATCAGTAGATATGCCATTCTTTGACACTATGTGTCCTAGAATTTTGCCTTGCCTTACCAAAAAAACGTATTTTTCTGGGTTCAGGCAGACTTGATATTCTCTACATTTGTCAAAGATTTGTCTGAGTTCAGGGATGTGGGTTTGTCTAATGTTGGAATGAGCACAAAGATCATCAACATAGACTTCTAAGTTTTTCCTCAGGAACTCTTTAAATACATGGCACATTAGTCTCTAGAAGGTGGCTGGTGCGTTGGTAAGCCCAAATGGCATTACCTAAAGGCAAAAATGCCCCATTCTGTGGCAAAGGCTGTCTTATGCTGATCTTCTGGAGCTATGGCTACTTGATTGTAACTCGAAAATCCATCAAGGAAGCTGTACACTTCCTTGCCTGCCACTCTTTCTAAGAGATGTTCTGTGATAGGAAGCGGATAGTTATCTCGAATAGTGGCTGCATTAACCTTCTTCAAGTTAATGCATACGCGCAGCTTTCCATTTTTCTTGGGCACCACTACGATGGGGGATACCCCTTCAGTGTGCTCAATTTCATAGATAAATCCAGCTTCAACGAGTCTATCTATCTCTTCTTTGATCTTAGCAGCGTAATTATCGTTATATGTATAGGGCTTTTGCTTAGAGGGTTTGGCATCTGAAGTCATGGGGATGGTGTGTGAGCATATGTCCGGGTCAACACCCTTCAAATCCTTGTAACTCCAAGCGAATACATCTCTGTATTCTCTTAGCAAGGCAATTAACGCATGCTCTTCTTCCTCTGTTAGGTCATGGCCTATGTATGTGCATCTCTCCTCTCCTTCTTCTAGGGCCACTACTATTTTCTTGGTGGTTTCTTTGTTATCATAGGCCTCTCCTGATTGTGCCTCTCGTTTCGGCATTCTGATCATGACTCTCCTGTCATCTATCTCATATTTCTTAAAATTTTCTGGGACCTCAAACAAAGATTCTTCCTCTTCTGGTGAGACTTCTCTCTTCTTTCGTTTCTTCCCTTCTTCCTTCGGGTTCATATGTGTTGCTAATCTTACATCATTTGTAAGCTCTCCATGCCTCTGGGGTTGAAATTCTACTTCATGGAAGTATTCTTCATCTGATGCAAATGGTGGGTCCATAATGATTGACTCTAGATCGGAGTCACTTGCATCCTCAAATGCATCAGGGCTAGGTTCGCATTCTTCTAGAACTGCTTCTCCCATGATTGGCTCTATGGAGAAGACTGAAATGTCATAGCCATCCTCATCACAGTGAGGTGTCCATTGTTCCTCATTGATGGCTACGTCCATTGTTGCTAAGATTTCTGCCCAGCCGTGGGGTTCAAATTCCTCATCAGGAAAGACTACAGGTGCATAGGCTGGGTCTTGAATGGGTCTATGAGTTTCGTTTGCACCTATTTCTCTGGCCTTTTCTCTCTTCTCTTCCTCTACTGCTACTTTGCACATCCATAAGTGGGTGTCTTCATGCATCCATGAGGATCCTGACCCTATGGAATGCACAGATTCCGTATCATCTTTGGCTCTATGGATGGGATTCCACTAGATAGGAGGTACATCTCTATGAGAGTAATCTTTGAGATTTACTTTGGTTGTAACACCTAAGTGTTGCAGGTACAAAGAATTGGTCCCCCAATCCTGTACCACTTGCAACTGTCGCATAAATGGTCTTCCCAAAATCATCTCATAGGCATGATTTTTGCTGAAGTCACATATAGCAAATGTATGCTCAAACTCGACACCACAAGTGGTGAGAGTTATTCCTTCTAACAATCCTAGGGGTCTCTCTATGTGACCATCGGCCATCTGCAATTTCATTCTCGTTGGCCTGAGTGCTGGCTTGCCCCAACGCTTCCATAGGGAAATAGTGGCAATTGCAACTCCTGCACCTGAGTCCAAAATTGCCTTAGTGGTGTACTCCTGGTAGGTGATGGGAAGATAGGTGTTCCCTTCTTCACCTTCACACATATCTCCTATCTTATCCAAGGGAATTTCTGGCACTGTCCTATGGGATCCTACCTGGGAACGAGGTTTGGCTACTTCTGGTACTTGTTTGGCGACATGTTTCCATACTTCAGGTCTAACCTTGAGTAGCTCTTCTAACTTGAGATTGCACTGTACGTTAGTGTTCTTCACTACTTCTGTGTTCCTAGGTATGACTGAATCTTCGTTTCTTACCATGACTGTAGGTGCCCTCATGCAGGTGGACCTTGCTTCCCATGGGCCTGTGACATGGGGTAGTTCCTGTAAAGAATTAGACTCGAAGTCTAATCTTTCTTGAGACTGGATGCTCTCCTGCTCTCCATAAATGGATGGGATGTCTTGTGGGAATTGGTCATGTGCATCATCCACCAGTTCAATGGGAGGAGGGACTTCACTCTCTTTAGCCCATTTGTCTTCTTGAATCTCTCGTAGGAATTCTGGTGTAAATCGATTCATAGAAGATGATGTGTCCGGCTCCGTAGAGTTAGGCACATAGACTTCAGGCACATAGGCTTCTTGAGCAGGAATGCTTACTCTTCCACTTGCCTTGCCCTTGTGTTGAGAGGCTGGTTCCTTTTGTGATTGTGCCATTAGATTCTCTACTCCTTCTAAGGAGGGGAAGTTGTCTGGTTCAGTGGAATTTGGCACATAAGCTTTCGGTGGGGGATGGGTCATGTTTTTACTTACATTCTCCCTTTCTTGATTTTTTTCTTCCTTGGCAGATCTAGCGATTATGCCCTCTAACTTCTCTAGAAGTCCATCCAAGTGTAATTGCGTCTTAGCTGAGCCCGAGTAATTGAAAAGGCGACTGGCTTCAAACATAGTCTGAGCCAATGCGACCATTTTCGCGCAAAGCTTGGTTCTTTCTATCTCTAAGTCAGCACTAGGGTAACACTTGTCATGATCTGTGACATTTGGCCCTTCTTGAATTCTGGCCTGATATGCTTTAAGCATCATGTCTATGTCTTCTGGAATGGGATCAGCTAATACTGATCCTACTCTAGGGGGTGGTGGAATCGTATGACGTGGGTTGGAAGGTGGCGGGTCGGATGGCGATGGGAATGGTGGTGGTGGGATAGTGTGAGAGCGAGTTTGAGAAGTGAGTTCAGTTATCCTGGCTTTGGTTTCTCTTATGCTTTCCTCGAGTTCACTCATCTTTTTAGCCCATTGTCTTTTCATTCTTTCTCGACTATCTTTCCACGCTCTAGTCCTTTTCTTTGTCACGCTCTCGGTTTCACTAGCCTCTGGGTTCTTATCCTGGTTTACCCCTTGATTCTGCTGCAATGCTTGAGCTCTAGTGACTACCTGTACGGGAGCAGTGGAAGTGACACTTCCTGTGGAATCTACCACTAACCCAATAACATTGATAGGTGTGATTTTTGGCATATTATTGGGGTTCTTTGGGCAATCTCGTAAGAGATGCTCTTTTCCACAATCTTGGCAAAAGCCTTGGATCGTCACTGACTGGGTTTGTGTAGGTGGAGGTAAGGGGCAATCACGAATGAGGTGATCACCTTGGCATCTGTAGCACGGTCCTCTTGGGAATGGAGGTCTTACTTGCCTAGGTTGAGGCCTAGGGTTGGGGTTTGCATACATGATGTTTGTGTAATCTGACTCCCAACTAGGTTCATTTGGCTCTTCGCTGTAATAGGACTCACCATGTTCTGGAGACTGCATGTAGTACGCCTGGGGACTATCGACATGTGTAGAATCAAAGCTATGGTCACCGGGGTCACTTTCAGAAAGCAAGGATGTTACAGGGACTATAGCTCTATTCAGGTTCTCTTCTGCAGCAGTATACTTTACCGGAATCACATTAGCTGGGGCTGGGGGTTGTTGTGCTAGCACGGGCTGAGGCCTTTGTTGGTTTTGATATTGTGGTTGGTAATTTTGTTGTGGCCTGCCATATGGTTGTGGAGGGTACGGGTTCTGGTATCTTCCCTGCTGAGGGTATGGCTGAGGGTGGGGTTGCCTAACTGCCTGCTTGTTGTATGGGCAATCTTGTGCGGTGTGATTGGTGTATCTCCGTTCTATGGTGCAGTACTGGCTACTAGGATTTACTTGGGGCTGAGCCATAATGGGGCAGACATTCGCCATGTGGTCACCACCACAAGTATAGCACCTTTTCAGAGGGGCAAACCTTGGGATTTGTTTGCTAGTTATGCCTAATCTCTGAGCTACTTTCTCTGCAAGTTCCTCAATTGATGTGGATTGCATGGAAGAGAGGCTAGAGGCACTATCTGAATCTTTGTATATCTTGGAAAGCTCTAACTCTTCCCCTAGGTTATCCTCGATGTCAATGCACATGCGTACACACTCTTCTATGGTCCTAGGGTCCTTCAAGTACACATATGATCTTAATTTGGTACTTAGCAATCCATCCAAGAATAAAGCCACTTGCTTGGCTGGTGTGGGTAACTCCGAAACAGGGCATCTTTCCAGATATTGCCTAAATCTCCTTCCTGCAAGTCTCACGGTCTCTTGCGGGGTTTGCTTGAAGCTGTGAATCAGCGAGGAGGTATTATGCCTTATGCCACTCTTAGAGAATTCAATAATGAAAGCCTCTAGGAGTTGGTCTATGCTCCTGAACTGCCTCTCATTTAGTGGCTGAAACCATGTCAGGGCAGTGTTCCTAAGGGTCAGACCAAAGGCATTGTATTGCGTGAATAGGTCCTCCACTTGTTCGGCTCTCAGGACTTGCCTAAACTCAGCCACATGATCGTATGGATCTCCAGTGCCATCGAAGTAGTTCTTCATGGACTTAACTAGCTGAGTCGGTCTCAAAGTCCTTGTGTGCTCTCTAGGTCGTGGTAGAGGGAACTCCTCCGCATTTCTTTGATTCCTATGAGCTCTAAGTATCTCAGGTTCTACTCTATTCGTTTCCGTCCTCGTTCTTTCTCTGCCCACTGGGTTGGCAAAGCTTACTTCTGGTCTATCTCTACTTCTGTCTCTTTGCAATCCATGAGCTTGGGATGTTCCAGCTCCAGGGTGACCATAGGATACATTCGATCTTGGTTGGGGGAAAATGAATTCACCCTTCCAAGTGTAAGCATGCTTACCATTTTCTATCACCACAAAGATCCTCTCCGAAGCGTGATCTAAGTAGGTCACTCTGCCTGGGCTATCAGGATCCTTAAACTCATAGATCATGATTGTCCCTATATCAGTTGGCTGATCAGATTTATACCTCCAAAAGGCTTCGTCAATTTCTCGATTAAGGAGTAAATCTATGCTCTTGTTGTCTTGGGGCACCCACTTAGGTGTGATAATCCTAGTGAGAACAGATTTGCCTCGGGGGGTTCTAGGTTCTACACCCATGTTTCCTTGTTCCAAGTCACCTAAGTCCGCTTCTGAGATTACATTCCCAAATTCATCTATCCTATCTGGGTGACTGGTAACTACGTATATGGTTCCTTCTTTGTCCAGATAAGCTCCGTTTTCAAATTTGACGGCTGGGTGCTCTAGTCCTATGGATTGGTCAGGGTTTTTAATCTGTACCACAGATCTTCCTAGGCCATCCTCATAGATGCTAGCACCTAATCGGTTGGTCCTAAGGTATTCCAACTGTGTTTTGTAAGGGCCTTCTACCCTGTACAAGTATGGCACACCTGAACTTCCCGTAGGTCTTTCCATGCCTTGAGACATCCCTGATTCACTGGTATCAGAGCTAGGGTAATGAGAGTGGTGACTCAACTGCTGGGCCCAAGACCTTGCAGTGTGATTGACACTAGCCTCTGAAGACCTAAGGCTTTGTCTCTCTCTTACTAGGTGTCGTCCTGATCTAAGGTTCATATGCCTAACTGATTAACCCAATTTTTCCCAGGTACAACCACGTTTCTGAGTCCTTTTGTATCGATCACTTGGTTCTTTTTATGTTGATTAGCATGTTTATACTCTTGTCTGATATCACATCGTTAGGAATACTTGAGTTTAATTTCGCATTTGAGTTTGGTCGTCTCACGTTAGGTTCTTTTCCTTCAGAGTTGTCGTTCACACACACACAGGTTATCTCTTGACTTGCACTTGATTTCTTACATCGTCTTTGATTTATCTCGTGCCTATCGTTGCCTGGAATTACTTCTAACACTACCCGCACTTAGCCTAAACTAAGAATTGACAGAGGGTGTTGCGGGTTTTCCAACCTTGAGTTCCTTTCCTTGTGGTGTTGCCCTGATGTGCCCAGGATGCGTGTTCCCAAGCCTGCACTTACTCTTGCCCTGCGTACCCTTTGCTGCTCTCAAAGGACCTGTAAAAGGCCCACTGTTAGCTCAAGACTTAAATTCAAAAGACAGAACTAATCACTTTCATTCATGTAACACTTCACCAATTTGCACTATGACTTTTTGGACACAACTCTAGAGATCCCTGAATTTTGTTCCGCCTGGGTATGGTCAACTTCAAAATACCCTAGCTAATATTCCTGATCTTAATTTAACCATAACCAGTCGATGTTTTTGTTGTACTCCCTGTGAGCTTTCCAACAAAACAAAAATCACGGCAACCGGATTTCGTATGAGAAAGTTATGCCAGTTCAGGGTTTTTGGGACTCAAACCGGATTAAACTAGGTTAAGAGGCAAACAGGAATTTCTCGAGTTACTTGGGTCGTGCCCTCGTAATGCAATGCTACACCCTAATGTTTGTCCCACACTTGGCCAAAATTTAGACCCCTTTTTTACCTTAAAAATTTGACCTAATTTGCCCTTCTAACGTGTTCGCAAAGTCTGTCGGTCGCGATTGACAGGTCAGTCGCGATTGACGTGTCGATCGCGATTGACAGGTCCGTCGTGGCTGTCAGTCACGATTGACTGGTCAGTCGCGATTGACAGGGGTTACGAAAAGTCAATCAGTCGTGGTCAAAGGATCGTTGACTCTGTCGGTCGCAATTGATGAGTCGATCGCGATTGACAGGTCGGTCGCGAGGTCTGTCGGTCGTGGTCAAACGATCGTTGACTGTGTCGATCGCGATTGACAGAGCCGTCGTGGTCTGTCCGTCGTGGTCAAACGATCGTTGACTGTGTCGATCGCGATTGATGGGTCGATCGCGATTGATGACTCGATCGCGATTGACACGTATCACGCGTATGGTCCGTCGATCGCGGTCAATCGGTCGTTGACTCTGTCGGTCGCGATTGACAGAGCCGTCGTGGGCTGTCGATCGCGATTGACGTGTTGATCGCGATTGACAGATCTGTCCGTCGTGGTTTGTCGGTCGCGATTGACAGAGCGATCGCGATTGACAGAAATCTGAGGAATTTCAAAAAACTAAACACATTTTTGGGAAGCTCTAGGCCTGTAGATCATGGTTTTGCACTTTGTTTGGTGATTTGAGCGTTTTTTCTATCGGTCGCGATTGACAGAAGTCGGTGACACACAGACAGTTACTTCGAAATCCGTACCTGCGTAGAGTGCTGGGGACGATGATGTGACCTGTACCTGCAAGACAGCTCAAGAAACACGCAAAAACAACACACACAATTTTGCTCTCTCGCTCTCTCTCACAAGTGAAATGAGGGAAATGAGGTGGAGATGGTGATATACTCAAAAAACTGAAATTTTCGCGATGATGGAGATGGAGGTGGAAGATGGTGATGATGATGATGGTGATGATGGTGGTGAGGTAAGAAGGAGAAAAATAGGAAAAATAAAGAAATTACCTACAACTCCAACGCGTCAACTCTACGTCTTACCATCACACGCTCATCCTCAAAGCTCGATCCCCGGCAACGGCGCCAAAATTTGGTGTAGCTCAGTGATGAGTAGCACCTCCTTTAATGTCAATCCGGGAAGACGTGAGGATGGTATGAAGACCTCGAGCAAGTGGCGGCACAAGTGCGTGAGTGAGAAGCACACAAACATGCACACACATACACACACACGTGCACACACGACAAGACAAAGAGGGAGAATCAATGGAGTTCTTAGATTACTTTTCAAGAAGCTCTTACAAGTTTGTTTCAATTACAATCTAACCTCAAAAATGAGCTCTCTAGCTCCTTTTATAGTTTTTGACCAGCTTTGGCCCTGTTCAGACCTAGTGTCCGGCCTAGCTAAAAATTAGGTTCCAGGGCTTATTTGAGGGCTCAAACGAGATCTAAAAATTACGAAAATTGGCAGGTAGATACTTCTAAAGCTCCTCAAGCTCAAGGACTCCTTGGCTTGCACAAAATGGAGCTACAAAAATATGAAATGGTATTTACAATGGTGTTTAGTGATGAGAATCACTTTTAATTGGTGTAAGGGTTTTTGAAAAGTTAAAGGGTTGCCTAAGTGCTAGATTTGCGTGAATGCTCATACTTGCTTCTTCATGAGGAAAATTATTGGCCTATTTGCCAGATCTTCTTTGACTGCCATGTCTGCCTATGCTGTCCCTTCGCTCCGACTCTCTTCGTCTTGTGGCTCCTTCGGTTCCCTGACTGCTGCCAACAGTAACCCCTATAGGTAATTGGAAGGCAAGTGTTTCCTTCATCTCCCTCACTAAAATCTCCAACCTTATCAACCGGGATTTTTACTATGTTCGCTTCATCAAGCATCTCCTTCTCTTTCGTCTTGATCTCCAATTGACTAGTTAATTTCTCCTTCAAATGTGGTTTGACCTTCAAAAGTTCTTCCAATGTCAGAGTGCAAGGGATTTTTACCTTCCTAAGGTGTTGTATGATATCCGATGTTTGGACTGATGGGTTCTTTTCTTTTTTTCTTATTGAGGGAATGCAGTATAATTCCGAATTATGTTCGTATTCTCCTGTGTAATTGGGCATCATAATGGTTTCTCATACATTTGGCGACTTGGATGGGTCTTAATCTTCTTCCCGCCTCAGGTGGTCTAGGCATGACAGGGAAAACTGATCTTCCTATGGGTATACCAGGTCCTCTTACTATAGGTGGTCTACTTGGGATAGGGATTCTATTCCTTGGGTCAACAGGTGGCTGAGGCTGATAGTTCAGATTATTTGCACGCATAGAAAATTGCACATGGGGTCTCACTGGGATTTGTGTTTGCTGTGTTTGTCCTGACTGTTGATATGAATTATCTTGAAAGGTTCCTTGAGGGTTCTGAGAAGTAGTAGCTTGATCCCTAGGAGGGAACACCGGAATGTTCTGATATTTCAACCCTGCTCTTTCTAACTCTGTTAGAGGCCAGTATCTCCTATGATTTTTGTCCAAATATGTGATAATGGTGGGGAATTCAGGATCTTGAAACTCATAGACAGTAAATGGGTTAGGGGCTACTTCCCATAATGAAGAGTGGGCTCTAAGGAGATGCTCCATTCTATTGATCAAATACACATCCATTAAGGAATCGTCTTGGGGAACCAGGTCTCCTCTCCAAACCCTCTTAAAAGCTCTAATTAACCTTAACCAACCTCCAGCTTCTAGAGTTCCCTATTGAGAGTCAGAATTCTAAAGAAAATTTGGTTGGAAAAGCACAGACAATGAATCCACAATTCACGATACTTGACCCCAAAAAAGTCCACGATACACGATATTTCACCCTAAAAAGAGTCTGTCATGACATTCAATATTTGAACACGATGATACTCGATAGTTGACTACTTAACTGGACACGATACACGATACTCTCTGAAGACGACACATGATATCTGAAAAAACACGATACACGATACCTCAAGAAACACGATACACGAAACTTGTCCAATATCACATATTCAATCACGATACTTGATACTTCACAGGTATCGCGATAAAAAATCTACGATACACGATACACGATACTCCACTACAAAAATTCCACGATACTCGATAGTCAACCTTGTTGTGTCACTCACTGTAGCTCACTGATGAGTAGCACCTCCTTTAATGTCAATCCGGGAAGACGTGAGGATGGTATGATGACCTCGAGCAAGTGAAGGCACAAGTGCGTGAGTGAGAAGCACACAAACATGCACACACATACACGCACACACGCACACAAGGTAAGACAGAGAGAGAGAAGCAATGGAGTTCCTTAGATTACTTTCAAAAAGCTCATACAAGTTCAAATCAATCACAAGCTAACCCCCAAAAATGAGCTCTCTAGCTCTATTTAGAGTTTTTGACTAGGTTTTGGCCGTGTCCAGACCTAGTGTCCGGCCTAGTTAAAAATTAGGTTCTAGGTCCCATTTGAAGGCTCAAATGGATTCTAAAAATTATGAAAACTGGTAGGTAGCTACTTCTAATGCTCCTCAAGCTCAAGGACTCCTTGTCTTGCACAAAATGGAGCTACAAAAATATGAAATGGTATTTACAATGGCTTTTAGTGATGAAAATCACTATTTTTGTAGGGATTTCTTCTAACAATTTGACATACACATCTTCGAGCTCCCTACTTGCTCCTTCTCCTTATGTGTCCACCTCTTTGATATGCTTTAGCTTCTTGAAAAAATAATGGCCTACTTGCCCGATCTTCTTTGACTACTCTGTCTGCTTGTACCTTCTCTTCGCTCTGACTCCCTTCGTAAGCTTCCTTGTCTTGTTAGTCCTTCAGTTCCTTGACTACTGCTAACACCCCCCCCCTCTCTCGCGTTTGTCGTCTCCGACAGACCCTTGTTGAGTGGATCGTTGGATGTAGTACTCCACAACGTGTGTGGCTAAATGATGTTCTGCAATTCTCAACCCTTTGGCCAAGTCAGTGAGTAGAGCATCCCAATCTACAGGCCCGGGAACCTCTGGATGTGGTATACGTAGCTTTTCTGAATGGAGAGCTTGTTCCATGGCAAATAACTGTAATAAATGAGATGGTCTGGGAATGAATATCTCTGAATGATATTCCGAGAACCCCATGATAAACATTTCTTCAAACGTCTATTTGAAGCAAGCAGGTAGATACTTTATACGGGCATGCCAGGCATAGACGACGTTAATGGAGGGCGTGGTGCTCATGTCATAGACAAGGTCCTAATTCACTTCATTAAATCCAATAGCCGAAAGATGAGGTTCTTTGATGTTCTTAAATGTCCTGACTGTAATCAGCATGAGCTCAAAAATTCTTAGGCACATCTGTGCCATAACATCTGGGACATTCTTAAACCGGACTGCCTAGTGTCGGATGGTTGAAATCATGTAGTTGACTGTGGGTTGGCCATTAGGAGGTGCTAGGTACACATAATTTAACCACTTTTCACATCCTTTAACCGTCAAAACTGTTTTTGTGTACTCCGGCCAAGACCTTCTTCGAAAGACAGGGCAGTAGCAGGGATTATACTTGATATATAGAGGCATGTTATTCCATGTGCGATTCATCTCAGGGTAGGTTTCAAGCAGGCGGATCCTCCAAGTAGGTTGATGTATATTCCCTTGCTTGGCACTTGCAGGGATATCATCCGGTGCAAACTGTGTCGCCGAGGTTGGTTCTTTTGTTGTGCGTTGCTTGATTTCAGCATTGTAATTTGCCATTAATACGCAGAATGGAACATACAGATCATCATACGTGCCAATCCACCTATGATGGGAGAGGTTTCTAAAGTAATGTGATTTTATGACGACTTCTTCCAATCGTGACATAGATGCTATCTGAACTGCAACTCTCTCATCATGGGTTGTAGCAACCTTTTCCAACCTTTGCATCCATTTAGGCGCTTCGATCTCAATCGTGTCCATTCCTTCTTCTGTTTGCTTACCTCCGGGTGTTGGCATGGGAACGTATGGGTCTTCAAAGATCTCCTCCACTTGAATTGGCACTAAGTCTTCAGGTTCTGGTTCCACCAGGGAAGAGGGTTGACGCTCGTATTGTAGAACTCTATTTCGTAGTTCCTCTAATTCTGCTCTGAGTTTTGCAACTTCTTCAGATGTGTCGGCTTCAGTTGTGACTTTGCTTGGTGACTCCTGCTGGGTTGCCAGTTGCTTTAATAAGTCATCTCTTTCTCGTTCTAATGCTGCGTGGGCTTCCAGGAGGTTGGCATGGGTTTCCAAGACGATTTGCATATTTCCAGATGGGATAGCCTTGAATTTCTCTGGGTGGATTTCCTGTGGTGAACCCTCCATTGCTGCTTCCAAGTTTTCTTCGTTCTGTCTCTGTAGTCGTTTATTTTCCTCGAGTGCTGTAGACATGTGTTTTCGTAATAGGGCCAGGTTGCGTCGAAGCTTGAGGTTCTCTGTTATCTGGGAGTGTCGCAGCTCATCAAGTTGTTGTTTTTCTTCCGCATTTGACTGGGGTGGATTGGCCACTAACTGCTCATGTTATTCCTATAAAGTGACATACTGTTGTTGTAGTAGCCGCTTTTCCCTTTCTAAATTAATGAATCCTACTTGTAGCACTTCATGGCTTCGAAAGAGGCTCGTATGCTGGTTATTTAGATGCTGGTAGTGCTGTTGTAGTTGGGACATACACTGGTACATATTATTAAATACATTATTAATAGGGGTGGATGCGGGAAGGGTGTTGAATGCAGAAGGGAAGGGAAAAGGGAATGGGAGCGTGTATGCTGTGCTTGAAAAGGGTGAAGTGGGTGGTGGGGGAATGGGAGACTGTGGATGTATGGGGGGAGGGAGAGGTGCGGAGGTGGGTGATATGTCCATGAGGTCAAAAGTGGATGCAGTCGTGGGAGTGATTGTGAACATGGGAATTGTGGGTGCGGAGATGGTGGTGAAAGTGTAAAGTGGTGTGTGTAGTTGTGAATATGAACCGCTAGGAAGTGTGATCGGGGGAACGGGGTTTTTTGTGGTTGCAGTTAGAATTACAGTGTCAGTGGTAGTGTATACAAGTGAGGTGATGATAGAGTGTGTGGGTTGACTGACAGTTTGTGCTTCGGTATGGGCAGTGGACTCTAAGGCGGTGACAGTAGTGGTTACACTGGTAGTGGGGGGTGAAGTTGGTGGAGTTGAAGGTGGGGGTGGTAAAGGGGGTGATGGGGGTGCACTGGATGTATGGGCTTCCTCAGTTTCCTGAATGATATGAGCTGTGCCCGTGGTTGTGGATGTGGTGCCCTGTGGTTCTGATACTAATATATTCATTTGTTTTCCTGATCCAGGGGGGCGTTTGCCGTATCGTCGCTCTGATCTTCTCGAGTATGCAAGAGCTGTATGCACCGTCTCACGTACCCCCAACGCATCAAAAATCATATCAAGGGTTGCTCGGTATTGCTCGTCCACACCTTCCTCTTCAAGGATTTGGTTCATGAGGGCTTTTCCTACTGCTAGGGACAGTTTGTGCTGTTCTGGAACTCTGTTGATGGTATCATACACCTTTTTCAACTCCTTCGTATAAGCCGGGGCACCCTCAAGTTCCTGTAGAACTCCTTGTTCATATTCCTGCTCTTCTTCTTCTGTTTGTCCACCTCGTTCCTCCTCTTGTTCTTCTTCTTCTTCATCCACTTCAACTACCTCTAGTTGTCTAGGATGGGGTTGGTCTATAGCAGTTTGTTGCCCACTAGCTTGCCCTGCCTCGACTTCCGCATTAACAACCTCGATTATTCTGGCTACCTCCTCATCAGTTAGGTCTTCTAATGTGAAGCCATGAGGAAACTCTAAGTCGGTTGGCACAGGTGGAAACACTAGATTCGGTCCATCAATGCTTTGTCTTGGTAATATGATAGTGAAGGGTTGTACACGCCTTGGAAGTCGTGGAGTTGTCTCTGGTGTCAGTGTCGTACTGCGGGCTTGTGTACATGGCATCTGAACTGCGCCTCTCATTTTCTTTGATGGAGGCCCTGCGGTCGATAGTCTACGTTGAAATTCTTGTACCCTGGTCCAAATTAATGCCCTTTGAACTGGCACATCATAAGCCAAACATCTATACACAATCCTGGTGAGGGCACAGCATCCATACAGTACAGACTTTTGCTTTTTATACCACTGTTGATGTTCCAAATGGATTTGGTCGATAATCCAATGCGGCATGTTGATTGTCAAATTGAAGGCATCTGCTAAATATAGACTGAACCATATTTTCTTGGGTTGCATTGTGAATCGCTCTTGAGCTGGGAACGTGAAATGTTGCATGACCATTCGTAAGTGAATGGCAATTGTGGGTGTCATTACCACCATGTCTCTGAGCTTAGTCAGGTTCCTGTTCTTCATGTTATCCGAGACCATCATCTCTTTTTCGATGGGGATATGCATGCCTTTCATGTCAAGAGCTTCCCTCACCAAGTTTTTCGTCAATTTGAAATGCTTTAATTCATTACCTCTGGTAAGTGATGGTAGAACGAAGGTACTATATCCCTTTTTCTCTTTACTAGGGGTCAGAGTGCTAACTAAGTAGGAACACCGTAGAAAATCTGGCTTGGGTAACTGAGCCTTGAAATAGTCGTAGAGTCCAGCCTTCTTCCAGATGGGTTTCATACCTTCATCATTCTGAAGCCTCTCAAATTCCCTAGTGAAAAAATGATATCTGCCCCATCGCCCGCTGAACTCTATCTCGGCCTCCCACATGTAAGTGCCTTCACCCAGAGATCCAACCACATCACTGAACCAATGTGAGTTTTTGCTGACCGGCATTGTGTGCCCCTGTGGAGGATTCTGAATTGGTATGGCATGTAAGGCCCTCAATGCCACAGGGCGTTCCTTCAATTCCTCTTCAATGGGAAGTCTCTCAATGTCCACGATTTGGGGGCTGGTGCCTGCCTGGGAGCTAGTTCCTGCCTCGGCCAAGGTGAAGAGACTGGTCACTGATTCTGTGAGAATAGACAAATGAATGTTAACATTGCCAATGGACACCAAGCGTTCATGCGTCCCCATTACAACATTAACATGATTTTAGTGAGAGGTTAGTAGGTCAATAAGTGCTTGGGGATCGTGTGTGTAGTTAGTGAATGGATATTCCTAAGAGCTAAATGGAAAGATGCGGTGTATGAGTGATGTAGTGAGTAAGTGGTTATGAATTTACAAATGAGGGTCGGGGGGTTTATTACACGTTTTGGGCTTCCAAACAAACTTGGTCTTAATTTTGTGGAGACTCTGGAGGGCTTTTCAGGAGTGTCTACTTGGAGATGAGGCTTTTTAAGGACCCATTTACAAGTGATTCTGATTGTGCTCATGGACCAATGTGTGTCCGTGCGTGTTGTATAAGAAAGGGTATCAGATGTTTGAGTGAGTGAACCATGTTGTATAGGGTGTGGCCTCGATGTAACTATTTGAGCCCGCAAGCAAGCCTTAGGCACCCAAATTTGTCGTGATTGTGGGATGGCCTTCATCGACTTCTTGGGTACCCAAATAGACTTTACTTTCGTAGAAGAATTTCTGAAAGACTTCTTATTAGTGTCGTGTTGTTGATTATTAATAAGAAGTTTTGCCCGTGTGGTTGGCTTGATCGCAACAGGGTGTTCGCCTTTCCGCACCCACACTTGTTTCAATGGCTGAGACATTCTGCTTCGCACGTTCTTTTGACCTCTAGCATAGGTATTACTCTGCTCCATCTGTATTTGATCTCCCTTTGGTTGTTGCATCCCTCTGGTCTTTGGAAAAGAAGGGAGTTCCGTTGCGCCCTGACTTCTTGATTGAAATCATCATTCCTCTGCATCACACAGTTTTGGACAAGAACAACATGGTCATCTTCATGTGTACCCCTGGAAGGACCAGGGGTGTGTGCCTTGTCTAATTTCTTGAGTGCTTCATTTTCTAACTCAATTGTAATGCGATTCTGATTTACCCAGACCTGAAGGAGTCCACTTCTTAGGTTTAGGTTGACTGCATGATCATAGATCCAGTCTTGACCCAAGACAAGAGGCTCCGTGAGGTCCTCATCTTGACACACTAGCACTTTAACTGTCAT
This sequence comes from Ceratopteris richardii, assembly GCA_020310875.1. Classification (NCBI taxonomy): domain Eukaryota; kingdom Viridiplantae; phylum Streptophyta; class Polypodiopsida; order Polypodiales; family Pteridaceae; genus Ceratopteris; species Ceratopteris richardii. The sequence continues at coordinate 76,327,082 of CM035432.1, read as the reverse complement.
TACTTCGTCTTGAATGTAGAGGGGAAGTTCCACCTCTCCCATGCAAGGGGTTTCCACACCTCCCAATCCTATGAGATAGGCTTCTATAAGATTGACAGTTAATTTCAACTTTTGACAGTAAGAAAATTTAACAGCACTAGTGGCTGCACCTGAGTCAATCAAGGCTCTTACAGTCCTTGCACCCTTTTCTTGTCCTATCTCTAAGGTTGCAAAAGGTCGTCTGTCAATTATTCTATGAAAACTTATTCCTGAGACTTCACACATTGCCATATGATAACCTGGGTCCGCATAATCATCTACCCTGGCCGGATCTCTACCCAGTCTTCGCAACCTCATCCTTTGGATGCGTTCCAATGCTTCCGCCTGTGCCTCTTCTCGAACTCGTTTTTCCTCTTCCTTGCATTTTTTGGCAGTGTTGAGTCGATTTAGCATCTCCTCTGTCAGAGGTTCTTGATATAACTTGACTCTGCACCCGCTTATGTAGCTAGGTAGAATATCACCCTCTAATGTGGCTAGTTGTACTGCTCCACTCGTTGAGATCCTATTGATGATCATAGGTCCATAGCCCCACTTCTCTAATTTTCTCGCATGTTGTTTCAGGGTGTATACTAAAACCAAATCTCTTGCCTTCAATCCTTTATCCTTCACATGGGCATCAAAGTACGCCTTCTGCCTTTTCTTAGCTACATATATTCCTGCTGCAGCTCTTAGTCTTGTTTCACCTAATCGTTCCAGGTCAAAAATTCTCGAAGAGAGTTCATGACCCGTCCACTCATGCTCCTGTGCTACTCTCAATGTGGGAATCAGGAAGTCCAAAGGTAACACCGCATTTTGGCCAAATACCATCTGAAAGGGTGTGGCTTGGAGTACCATTTTATAGGCAACTCGGTATGCCCAAACAACATGGTGTAGTTGTTTGTCCCAATCAGAGCGTTTATTATTCACTAATTTGGTAAGCACGTTGCATAGGATCTTATTTGTGCTTTCGGCTTGGCCATTAGCTTGTGGGTGATAGGGGGCAGACTTCTTGTGTACTACCAAGAACTCTTGGAGAAGATTTTCAATAACTTCATTCAAGAAGTGAGTGCCTCTATCACTTACCAGCTCTATAGGTAGCCCGTATCTTGTGAACACATTCTCAAATAGGAACTTAGCAGTTGTCTGAGCATCATTCTTTGTCGTAGCTTTTACCTCTACCCACTTTGTTAGATAGTCTGTGGCAACAATGATGTATTCAACATGTGAACCCTTAGCTGGGGGATTAATAGGACCTACGAAGTCTATTCCCCACTTAGAAAATGCACGTCCACCCATCATAGGTTTCATTGGCATCTCATCCTTGCGTATAGGATACTGAGTTCTCTGACAAACATCACACCGTTTCACATAGGTATGTGCATCCATGTGAAGGGTCGACCACCAGAAGCCCGCAAATAGGATGACCTTGATCACCCGATCTAGTCCAAAATGTCCTCTTGCTACACCTTGGTGAGCCGCTTCCAAGATCTTGAGATATTCGCTCTCATGGACACATAGTCTTAGGTAACCATCTTTACCACGCTTGTATAGACTATCACCAATGAGTGAGTAGTCTAGGGCTTCTTGTTCTAAACTTCTTTGTCTGGCTATTGTCATATCTTGAGGGAATGTTTTTGCACTATGGACACTCGATAGAGAGTGGCATGTTCCACAGGTGGTTTAGTGCAGCAGATAGGGCATTCCTTGCACAACTTATGGACATCAGCCTCCATAGTCGGCTGTTGGAAGCAGTCAGAGGCACAGTCAGAGGCACAGACGACATGGAAGCATGTAAAGACGGAGCAGGGAGCCAGTCGGATTATTTTTTCAAACAATTATGTTTTTATTACCTCTTCAAATATTCAATGGTGATTTTCATCACTCTTGTAACATATGTAATATAGACAAAACCCCATTTTGTAATTCATAGCTCCATTTTGTGCAAGCCGAGCAGTCCTCGAGCTTGAGGAGCTTAGGTAGAATGCGCGTACCAATTTTCGTTATTTTTAGACACCGTTTACCCTTCCAAATAGCATCTAGGACCTATTTTTTAACTAGGCCGGTCACTAGATGTGAAACCGGTCAAAACTAGTCTAGAAACTATAAAAAGAGCTAGAGAGCTCATTTTTGAGGTTGGTTCATGTTGGCTAGTGTGAGCTTAGAGCTAGTTTGAGCTTGTAAGAGTATTCTTGAGTAATAGAGCTAATTTCCCACCTTCCATTGTGTCTTGCTTGTCTCTTCATTGTGTGTGTGTATGTGTGTGTGCATCTTTGTGCTTCTCACCTTCACTCTCACAACATCTCACGTTCACGATCTTCATATCACTCCTACCTCTCCCACGGATTGACATTAAGGAGGTGAAGCTTCTTAACGTGGTTCTCACCATTGTGCTAGAGCAACACCAAATTTGGCGTCGTTGCCGGGGATCGAGTCTAGGACGAATGTGTGATGGTAAGAGTATAGCAAGGAGTGGCGTTGGAAGGTAAAAATTTCAGTTTTTGTTGTTGTTTTTACTTAGTTTTTAGTGTTTTTCACCTCCCCCACACTCCATCTTCATCATCGCATCATCATCTTCATCTCCAAAAAAATCAGAAAATTCACCATATCCACCCATTCACCTCATTTCCCCTCATTTGTGCATGCGAGAGAGCGAGAGAGAATTTTTGTGCTTGTGTGCGCTTGTGTTTTCTTGAGTTTTCTTGCAGGTACAGAGCTCCAGTGCATCAGAGAAGCTTGGAAAAGGTAAAAATTCACTCTCTGTCAAAGATCTGCCGAGTGTGGCGGACCATCGTGATGGTCTGCAACCTTCGGAATTTTTGGTAGGCGACCACACCACGAGGTAGGCGACCCTTGTGCTTGCACGAATCCACAGGCACATCTCAAAAATCATCAGTTTGGTGGACCATCGCGATTGGCTCAGACCATCGCGATTGTGTCGCACCATCGCGATTGGCTCAAGCCATCGCGACGGCTCGGCCGGACCATCGCGACGGTTCGCTTTTTCGGACCATCGCGACGGTTCACTTGAGCCATCGCGACGGTCCACTTGGACCATCGCGATTGTTCAGCTGACCCCGGACCATCGCGATTGGCTCACGCCATCGCCACGACAGTGCCACGTGTCAAGATAGACCATCGCGACGGTTCGTTTTTCGGACCATCGCGACAGCCCAAAATCGGACCATCGCGATTGGCTCACGCCATCGCACTTGTGACCATCGCGACGGGTCACCCCGGACCATCGCGATTGTCCACCTTTGACCGTTGACCGCGCCATCGCGATTGTCCGCCTGATCACGCCATCGCTACGGTTCATTTTTCGGACCATCGCGACGGTTCGACCTCACGCCATCGCGATCGTTCACTTCGGGCCATCGCGACGGTTCGCTTTTTCGTGCCATCGCGATTGTCCAAATTCCACGCCATCGCGACGGTTCATTTTTCGGACCATCGCGACGGTTCGACCTCACGCCATCGCGACGGTTCGCTCGGACCATCGCGACGGTCCCAGACCATCGCGATTGTGCACACCCATCGCAAATTTTGGGCTCCAATTTGTGACCAATTTTGAGGGTATTTTTGAGAAATTTTTGGACCATTAGACTCATAGGAGACCCCTTAGCTCATATTTGAGGGAAAATTGGATTGTCAGTTTTTACCCCCCAGGGCCTGAACGCTCATAACTTTTTCATCCGAAGTCCGTTTTTTGAGCTTAATAGCTCGTTAGAAAGCTCGTGACGAGTACTACGTGACCTCAACTGTTTTTTTTCATAAAGGATACGTTTATTTTTTGGATAAGCTATTTTGAGGTTCACCTAGTTTGGGACTAGGAAGCCAGGGGACACACATTGAAAATTTGGGCAAACGAGAAGGGACTTAAAAAGGTGTATTTACTCAAGTGATTGATCATCCAATTGTGAATTGGTCTAATATTGGATTTTTCCAGGTTTAGCAAGGGCAATCCAAGGCAAGCAAGCAAGGCAGTGAAGACAGTAAAGCTTGGGAAGCGCGGCTTCTTGGGCAACAGGGCATCAGAGCAACAGAAAAGCCGACTCGAGGTTGGAAGATTACTCAACCCCCTCAGTCAATTCTTAGCTTAGGCTAAACGTTAGCATTGTGGATTAACGACGATAGAAACGCCTCAAGTTCAAGATACTTAATTCTTTCAAGTTTAAGACTACAAGTAAAGGTGTGTGTGACGCGAAAACCTAAAGGAAAGAACATAAGTCTGACGGAACGAGAACTCAAAATCATAACGGAAAGTCGAATTCCTGACGCATATATTAAGACAAGAATCCAAAGAAAATTAAAAATAATCAAGAAAATAATAACAAAGAACCATTGACGATCTAAGTGTGTGATTGAGTGTGCAAGGAAGAAAATTAATGAACCTTAGATCGGGCAAACATATAGGTAAGTCGGACCGAAGAAGCCTTAGATCATCAGAGGCAAGTGTAAGGACCACTGCACGATCGTGGGCTCATCAATTGAATAGTAATTACCCCTACGAGAGCTCAGATACTAGCGAATCAGAAATGGCATTTAGCACAGACAGACCAGAAGGAGGGTCTCATGTAGCATACTTAGAAAAACCTGAAGGACCCTATAGAACGCAATTAGAGTTTCTCCGAACCAACCGCTTAGGTGCTCGCATCTATGAGGATGGTTTGAGAAGGCAAGTGGTGCAACTGCACAACCCTGATCAACCCATTGGATTGGAAAGACCAGTGGTGAAATTTGAGAGAGACGCTTACATAGACAAAGAAGGAACCATGTACGTTCTAAGTACGCAACCAAACGATACTAATGAGTTTGGCACAATTCAATTAGAGACGGAAGCGAAATTTCAAGGAAAAGAACCGTTAGAAGAACCTAGAACACCGAGAGGGAAATCCGTATTAACAAGAGTACTCATCCCAGAATGGATCCCTCAAGATAACAGGAGCACCGAGTTGTTTGTAAATAAAGAGACAGATGAAGCCTTTTGGAGGTACAGAAAGGAACACCCTGGTGAGATAGGCATCATTACAATTTATGAATTCAAGGACCCAGATACACCTGGAAAGGTTGTATACCTGGATGAGACTTCAGAAAGAGTCTTCGTGGTGCCTGAGCGCGCTAAAAACACATACACATGGAGAGGTGAATTGATATTCCCTCCATCTAGAACAAACATGAATACAAGTCAACAAGGGGCAGGAACATCCTCAGCCCATGGAAATCAAAGAGAAGGAAATAAAGAGAGACCGGAAGTAAGCTTTAATCACCCCATAGGGAGAGATAGAACAACCACTAACACTAATAGAGCGGAGAGACAAAGAGATCATGGAATACTAGGTGGTAGAGATGATTTTCCTCTACCTAGACCACGTGAACACGCAAGAGTTTTGAGACCCACACAGTTAGTAAAATCAATGAAGAATTACTTTGATGGGACAGGAGATCCCTATGACCATGTTGCAGAATTCAAGCAAGTACTAAGAGCAAAACAAGTCGAGGACATGTTCACACAATACAATGCATTTGGACTAACGTTAAAGAATACCGCTTTAACTTGGTTCCAACCATTGCAACAAAGGCAATTTAGAGACATCCATCACTTTTTGGAGTCATTCATCACTGAATTCTCTAAAAGTGGGATTAGACACGACACGTCTTCGTTGATTCATAGCTTTAAACAGACCCCTCAGGAAACAGTTAGACTGGCAGGACGTAGGTTCAGACAATATGTTGAACGATGTCCAATGCAAGAGCTTCCCTCACAAGCCAAACAAGTATCCCTGTTCCTAGATGGCTTGTTGAGCGCTAAACTACGCTCCTATGTGTACCTAAAAGAACCCAGAACGCTAGAGGAGTGTGTAAGAATATGTATAGACATTGAGGATAACCTAGGTGATGAGTTGGAACTCTCAAAGGTCTATAAGGACTCAGATTGTTCTTCTCTAGCATCCACAAAATTGTCTAATTCGATAGAGGACCTAGTAGAAAAAGTGGCCCAAAAACTAGGAGTTTCTAGTAAACAGGTGCCCAAGCTACCAACGAATGTACGTTGTTACACTTGTGGTGGAAATCATTTGGCAAACGTGTGTCCCAATGCACCTCAACCTCAAGCCAACCTTAGTGGCCAATACTGTACAATTGAGAGGAGATATACAAATCATACGGCTCAGGACTGCCCATACAACAAACAAACCGTGACAGAACTACCCGCAAACATACCAGCAGCCAGGTAGGTATCAAGGCCAATACAATGCTCAGCCTTATTACTATAGGCCTCCTCAGAACTACCCTTACCAGGCAGGCTCAACAGAGACCTCAACCCGTCTTAGCTCAGCAGCCACCCCCACCAGCGAATGTCATCTCAGTCAAATACGCTGCTGCTGAAGAGAACCTAAGTAGGGCCTTAGTGCCTTCTTCACCCCTGATCACAGAAAGTGACTCGAACTCAAACAGTTTTGACTCTACTCATGTAACTAGTCCACCCTCTTATTACATGGAGTCACCAGAACATGTGGAGACATATCATTATGATAGTCCACCAATGGAACCTAGTTGGGAGCCAGACTATGCTAATGTGATGTACGCAAACCCAAACCCACGGCCCCAATTGAGACAACAGAGACCACAGGGTCCTAGAGGACCATGCTTTAGGTGCCAAGGAGATCACTTCATAAAGGATTGTCCACATCCCCCAATAGCAAGGCAATCATAGTACTATAGCATTCAAGGTTTTTGTGCCGATTGTGGCGAAGAGCACATAATCAAAGATTGTCCTAAGAACCCAGTTAACGCTTCGAATGTGACACCGATCAACGTGATAGGTATTGTAAACAACGCAGATGGATCTAACCCTACATACGTGCCTATCCAAGCTATAACCAGAGCCCAGGCGCTCTTACAAAACCAACAGCTTAATCAAGAGAAAGTAGCCGGAACTAGTGAAGTTGCAGAATCTAGCAGTAAAAAGACAAAATCTTGGAAAGATTCTAGAGAAAGAATAAAGAGAAAATGGAGTAAAAAGATAAGTGAGTTGGAAGGAAGTTTAAGGGAATCTAGAGCCAAAATACAAGAATTGGCTTCACAAGAACTAAATCAAGGAAACCCAGCTCAGAAATCAGGATCGGTTTTAGCGGAACCCATACCAGAAGATCTAGACATGATGTTTCGTGCATATCAGGCTAGATTAAAAGAGGGACCCCAAGTAACGGAAATGAGTAAAAACTACCCTCGAGCTGATCTAGAGATTGAGAGAACTAAACTGTGCATGAAGATGGTAGAACTAGCACAAGCTTTGTTTGAAGCCTCTAGATATCTTAATTGGAATAACATGGTAAAACCGGAATTACACTTTCAAGGACTAATGGAGAGGCTAGAACACTTGATAGAAAGCAAAGAGAAAAAGGATCAGTCTAGGAACCCTATTGTCCCAGAGACACAGGAAAGGAATGCACCATCCCTGTCTCAAGTACCCAATACAGAAAGTCAAGACAATTTGTCTTCCATACATAGGTACTCACATGAATTCTTGAGGGAAATCCAAGAAAAGAAATGGAGAAAAGAACAAGGAACTCATCCTCCTATTCAAGAAATAAACGACTTGCAGGAACAATTTCCCCAAGATATCCCCTCTATTTACGATGATGTAGAGGTGGAACGACTGAGTGAACCCACAGGATTTGAATCTAATTCTCTACAAGAATTACCTCAGTTCACAGGACCTTGGGAAGCAAAGTCTATTAGTATGAGAGCACCCACGATAATAGTGAGGAATGAAGAATCAGTGATCCCTAGAAACACGGAAGTGATCAAGAACACTAAAGTACAGTGTAATCTCACTCTGGAGGAATTGTTAAAGGTAAAACCAGAATTGTGGAAGCACGTAGCAAATCAATTCCCTGAGCTAGCTACCACACCCTCTCAGATAGGATCACATAAGAAGGTACCAGAGATACCCGTGGAAAAGATTGGAGACGTGAGCAAAGGAGAGGAAGGTAACACATATCTTCCAATAACCCATCAGGGCTACACCACGAAAGCCATCTTAGATTCAGGAGCCGGAGTAGCCATCGCTACCACCGCTTTATGGAAACGTTGGGGTAAGCCAGCACTCAGACCCACCAGGATGAAACTACAAATGGCTGATGGACACATAGAAAAACCATTAGGCTTACTAGAAGGCATATCTCTCACCACTTGTGTAGAATTTGAGCATACTTTCGCCATTTGTGACTTTGCGAAAAATCGTGCTTATGAAATGATATTGGGACGACCATTCATGCGTCAGTTGCAAATTGTACAAGATTGGGGAACTAATTCTTTGTACTTGCAACATTTAGGAGTGACTACCAAAGTCGATCTTAAAGACTATTCACATAGAGATGTACCCCCAATACAATGGAATACCATCCATAAAACACCAGTAGAGACGGAATCCGTGCACTCATTAGAATCAGATCCTTCTTGGTTGCATGAGGATACCCATCTATGGATGTGTAAAGTAGCCAAACAAGAGGAAGAACAATTAGAAGCAAGGACCTTAGGTGCAGAACAACATCCACGAACCCTTCAAGATCCAGCATATGCACCTGTAGTATTCCCAGACGAAGAGTTTGAACCCCATGGTTGGGCGGAAATACTAGCAACCATGGATGTAGCCATCAATGAAGAACAATGGACACCCCACTGTGACGAGGATGGCTATGACATTTCAGTTTTCACGATAGAGCCAATCATGGGCGATGCAATTTTAGAAGAATGTGAACCAGACACTGATGCATTTGAGGATGCAAGCGATTTTGATTTAGAATCAATTATCATGGACCCACCCTTTGCATCAGAGGAAGAATATTTCTACGAAGTAGAGACTCACACTCAGAGACACAAGGAAATTACGAACGAGGTAAGGTTAGCCACAGAAGTGACTACTAAGAGTGAAGGCAAGAAAAGGAAGAAGAAAGAAACCATGACAGAAAAAGAAGAATCTTTATTTGAAGTACCCGAGAACTTCAAGAAATATGAAATCGAAGATAGAAGAATCATGGTACGAATGCCTAATAGAAAAGTGAATGATGGACAAGTATATGATAACCGAGAGAAAACCAAGAAAGTAATAGTTGCCATAGAAGGAGAAGAAGAAAAATGCACATACATAGGGCATGATTTGACGACTGAAGAAGAAGAAGAGTTAGTTGCCCTATTGCGCGAATATAGAGATGTTTTTGCTTGGAGTTACAAAGATTTGAAGGGAGTAGATCCTGATATATGTTCTCATAGAATCCCTATGACTCCAGATGCAAAACCGACAAAACAGAAACCGTACACGTATAATGATAACTACGCTGCGAAGATTAAAGAGGAGATAGATCGCTTGATAGAAGCAAGATTCATTTACGAAATTGAACATACCGAATGGGTATCCCCCATTGTGGTTGTGCCCAAGAAGAATGGAAAATTGCGTGTGTGTATTAACCTTAAAAAACTTAATGCCGCAACAATTAGAGACAGTTATCCTCTTCCTATCACGGAACACCTATTGGAAAGAGTTGCGAGCAAGGAAGTTTACAGCTTTCTTGATGGATTCTCAGGCTATAATCAAGTAGCCATTGCTCCAGAAGACCAACACAAGACGGCTTTTGCCACAGAATGGGGCATATTTGCATTTCGTGTGATGCCATTTGGCTTAACAAATGCACCCGCTACTTTCCAGTGACTCATGTGTCATGTTTTTAAGGAATTCTTACGCAAGAGCTTGGAAGTTTATGTCGATGACTTATGTGCTCATTCAAATGTAAGACAGACACATATCCCAGAGTTAAGAGAAATATTTGACAAATGTCTGATATTTGTTTGCACCCAGAAAAATGCGTTTTCATGGTCAGACAAGGCAAAATTCTAGGACACATTGTGTCAAAAAATGGGATCTCTACGGACGAAGAAAAGGTGAAGGTAATTGCAGAATTACCAAGACCAACTAATGTGAAAGAGGTACAGGCATTTATGGGCCATTGCGGATATTATAGGAGATTCATACATATGTATGCAATCATAGCCAAGCCTTTGTACTCTCTTTTAACCAACTTTGAGTGGACAGATGAATGTGAAAAGTCATTCAATGAACTTAAACGACGCTTGTGCTCAGCACCTATATTGACTACCCCAGATTGGAGTAAGCCATTTCATGTACATGTGGATGCATCCAATTACGCCATAGGATGTGTGTTAGCACAACCCACGAATGAAGGTAACATAGATCTCCCCATAGCTTACGCGAGCAGACAATTGAACGCAGCAGAAAGAAATTACACCACGACGGAACGAGAAGGATTAGGGATGATCTACGCAGTAAAGAAGTTTAGGCACTACTTGTTGGCCAACAAATTCAAGTTCTTTACAGATCATCAAGCCCTATTGTACTTAGTCAACAAACCATGTAACACAGGACGACTAATACGTTGGTTTCTATTACTCATGGAGTATGATTTTGAAGTGGTAGTCAGGAAAGGAAAGACACATCTTAGAGCTGACCACCTCTCAAGATTAACCTCAGGAGAAGCTCCTCAAGGAATAGCCGATGAATTACCAGATGCATACTTGTTTAACCTTGAGATAGCACCAGAATGGGCTAAGCCTATAGTCCCTATTCTCACATACGGACCCAAGAATCCTAAGATAAAGATCAAAGAAGGAGAGATTACCAAGTCTCAGAAATATCAAATAATGGCAGGAAGCATATATAAACAGGATAATCAAAAGATTCTTGCTTGTTGTGTAGATGAATCAGAACATGCGAATTGGTTGCAATTAGCACACATAGGTGCACTAAAGCAACATCATTCAAAACATCGAACATTACAGAATCTGCAGAGATTAGGAGTATATTGGCCTTCTATGGAAGCAGATGTCTACAAGTTGTGTAAGGAATGCCATGTTTGTTGTGAAAGACCACCAGTAGAGCATGCGACATTATATCACATGTCTCTCACACCAGACTGGAGTGAACCTTTAGTGACATACCTGAGGACGAACACATTCCCTCAAGGCATGACTTTAGCTCGACAACGCAGTCTAGAGCAGGAAGCTCAAGACTATTCACTCATTGGCGATAATTTATACAAAAGAGGACGAGATGGATATTTAAGACAATGTGTTCATGAAAGCGATTATCTGAGCATACTAGAGACTGCACACCAAGGTGTTGCAGGAGGTCATTTTGGACCAGATAGGATAATCAAAGCCATTCTCTTTGCAGGATTATGGTGGCCCACTCTTCACATGGATGCTCATACCTATGTAAAGAGATGTGATGTGTGCCAAAGAACTCAGTTTCCTACTCGCAGAGATGAAATGCCATTGAAACCCATGATGGGCGGACGTGCATTTTCAAAGTGGGGTATAGACTTTGTAGGACCCATCAACCCCCCTGCAAAAGGTACACATGCGGAATACATTATTGTTGCCACAGATTATCTAACCAAATGGGTAGAGGCAAAAGCCACAAAAAAGAATGATGCTCACACGACTGCAAAATTCTTATTTGAAAATGTCTTTACAAGATATGGATTGCCTATAGAGTTAGTGAGCGATCGAGGCACTCACTTTCTAAACCAAGTCATTGAATATTTGTTACAGGATTTTATGGTGATTCACAAGAAATCTGCACCATATCATCCTCAGGCCAATGGTCAGGCTAAAAGCACTAACAAGATACTTTGTAACGTACTGACAAAACTCGTGAACAACAAACGTTCAGATTGGGACAAACAGTTACACCACGCTGTTTGGGCATATCGAGTGGCCTACAAGACCGTACTCAATGCAACTCCCTTTCAGATGGTTTTTGGTCAGAATGCTGTGCTTCCTTTGGACTTCTTGATACCGACCCTTAAGGTTGCACAAGAACATCAGTGGACCGGCCATGAATTATCAGCGAGAATAATGGACTTGGAACGATTAGGAGAAACCAGGCTGAAAGCAGTAGCAGGAATATACGCAGCGAAGAAGCGACAGAAAGCATATTTTGATGCACATGTGAAAGATAAACGCCTAAAAGAAGGAGATTTAGTTCTAGTGTATACGCTGAAACAGCACGCACGGAAGTTAGAAAAGCGAGGTTATGGACCTATGATCATTAACAGACTTTCGACTAGTGGAGCAGTACAGTTAGCCACCTTAGAAGGAGATATAATGCCTAATTACATTAGTGGCTGTAGAGTCAAGCTATATCAAGAACCTCTTACTGAGGATATGCTTAGACGACTCACATTGGCAAAGAAGCGTAAGGAGGAAGAAAATAGAATACGAGCTGAAGCTCACGCAGAAGCCATAGAACGCATTAAGCGCATGAAGCTAAGAAGACAAGGACTAGGGAGAGAATATTATAACCATCTGGAAACATCCCCCAGATATCCCATGGCCATGTGTCAAGTAAAGTCAACCACTCATCCTAGCATAGTGGACAGAAGACCATTCATTACAGTTAGGCTAGAGCACGGCAACCCTTGCCAAGAACTCAGGGCTTTAATTGACTCAGGTGCTGCGACTAGTGCGATTAGATGGTCCCACTATAAGGATTCAGGAATAGAAATGCGGCCAATTGAGGCATACCTCATAGGCCTAGGAGGCATGGAAACCCCTTGCATGGGTGAGGTGGACCTTCCTATCCTCATTAAGGATGTGACCATGACGGCGAAGCTACTAGTGTGCCATGATGACGACCTGATAGAACCCCTAATCCTTGGCCAAGATTGGCTATACGATCACTCAGTGGACTTAAATCTTAGACAAGGCTCCTTACAGATTGGAACCTTAGAGCAGAAGCGAGTGATACCGCTTGACTTCCCTAACGGTATTCCGACTGAGGTTTGTAACCCTAGACCCTATGAAATACATGCGACGGAAGACCGGAAGATCTTTAATCAGACCAGTCACGTTACGTCTACACCAACCCACTCGGGCTTGGCTATGGACAATTGTCAATCAGAAGGACGACAGGAGATCTTCCCTGGGACTTCCTGCAAACTAGAAGAGGCAGTTACCCAACCGCAAGGGCAGATGGACAGGATCAGCGGTCAGGTGGGTTGCATCAGCGGCCAAATGAGCACGATACCCTGCGGTGCTCATCCTTCCAAACTTGTTGCGGACTGGCCTAGATTAAAGTTAAAGAACGCGTCACTTCCTAATGGGCAGGTCACGCAAGTGTTGGATCTCCCTTCTTTTCCAAAGCAGCTCGTCCATCCGACCTCTCTACCTCAACCACGACAGAGTCAACCACGACGAAGGAACCCAGACCGACTGCAGTACCAGAAGACACAACAAGGAAAGCAGTCTAGGCCACCCAAAGGAAGCGGCACCAGACAAATATGGGTGCCAAAAGGACAAAAAGCACCGAAGAACTCCAACCAAGCAGAGATCGACAAGAAAAAGGCAAGGCAGAAACAGAATCAGTATCCACCATCCCCTCGACCTTCTTCTACAGGTCCGAGCATTCGACAAATTTGGATCGCCAAGAAATACCTTACCCATAGACCCACACCCACGCAGATTTGGGTACCCAAACCATGTATCATAGCTCAACCCTTAAGCCATGTAATATATACCCCTCACAAATCTTTCCATCCCTCAACACCACCACACCCGATGCTACCTTTGACCCCTCAGCAGAAACCCACCACCCACTCAAAGACTCTTAGGAAATGGATACCAAAGCGTGTCCAACCGTCTTCCCCTAACCCATTGTCTAACAAAACTACCCCCCGACTAACATACAACCTTGTACTAAATCACTAACCTTTAAACCTTGTAGAAATTCACCCACCATCATCACACATCACTCATAATCTCGTCTCATCAAGAAATGTATGCATGATCTGAAATGTGTAGGTGTCTAGAGACCTGCACTAGTGCTGCAAGAAGCATTGCATCCATCACATCACAACACTTGGCTACACGGGTTACGCATCAGTTATGGAAAGGGATTGCGGTCTCACTTTAATGGGATCATAATTAATTTCCATGCTAATGTGTTAATCTTTTGTAGCAGATCTTTCTCATTAGCGCATCAGTCACCATGCAAACCGACGAAGGACCATCAGGAGCAGGCCCCAGTGTAGCTGCAGTGCCCCTCAACGTGTTACGAGCAGAATCCCACCCGACTGCTCCACCGCCAGAATTCCAAGGATTTCCAGGGCCCATGCCTATCGACAACCCACCTATGGGCTACACAGAAAAGATACACCGTAACTCTCATTGGTTTCAGGGACTTGCAGGACCCTTAGCGGACGCGGATTTTATATTTGAATCCAATTTGACGTTTGATGACCGCACTTGGGGAAAATACCAATTCTTCTCCAGAGAGTTCGAAGCCCTACAGAACACCCAGGATTTAACTCACGTTTGGGCCAGAGCCGGCTTCACGGAGTATTTCAGTGATCCTCTACCCAAACCTGACTTTTACAGGTGTTATTATTTAATTACTACTTTGCTGGCCTCAGAGAATAAGGATATCCCAGGAACTTTTATTTTGCCCTCTTTAGTGGATGATCCACCTTACAAAAGGTTTTACCTCTCAAAGGATTTAATCAGGGCTGCCATCAAGATTCATGGAACCCACACGCCCACAGATCGAGAAAGATTAGTTCCAGACCCTATGAAACGTGGGGATGTCACTAAGTGGGAGGAGATCTCAGCAATTACACCTGAGCTGTCAAAGCTGCTACGGATATGCATGCAACACTTCGCATTCCCCGCTCAGGACAGATTTACCATGCCCCATAAAAGAATATGGTTTGGATTGTACTTAGCGTGCACGGGACCTCAGACTGTTGATCTGGCGAGCTGGATCATTGATCAAATGTATTTGGCACAACACAGATGGGAACGCAAGAAAGTGCTTAATGGATGTTGTGCGCTGACAAGAATTGTTTATATGTGCTTGGCTTATGACTTGCCAATTGAACGTGCATTAACAGGAGAAGAGCTGAAAGCATTCAAAGGAACGACGAAGAAAGCCAGGAAGCCCAGTAGAACACGGGCAGGTAAGCGCATGAGAGGCACCATTCCTTGCCTTCAAGTGCCAGAGTCACCATCACCACAACCCTCTCCAGAGCGATCACCGACAGAAGCCGCTCCCACAGTACAACCTATTCGCATAAGGTTGTCTAGACCAGTGGTCACGGAGGGCACTACTAGTACCGTTGCACCTCAGGCAGCTACAACCACAGAACCCACCACCACGACAGTAGAAGCTCCCACCACTATTGGTGCGGAAGCCTTTTCTTTCCCAATACCACACATGGAGGCAGAACCAATAAACACAACATTCGATTTTGAAATGCCTGATGCATTCTCAAATGAATTCCAGTTTTCAGAGGCACAGATGTTCTCCCAAGAATATGAACGCCCCAGTTACCCTACCACATCGCGGGATCTGCCACAGGGACAAGTTGTGTCGAGCTCTGATGATGAACGAACAGCCACCGACGATGACGAAGGTGATGACGAAGCCAGCCAGGGCACGCATGATTCCCAAGAACAAGGACAGACAGACGGCCAAGGCCAACAAACCGATGCGCACGGTGACACCAGCACGCACGAAGAGGAGACTTTCGAAGCAGCAGCTTACATGCTGGCAATCAAGAAATTATATCGTACGATGGAGAAAGTCTGGGCACGGAAGAAATTGACTGAAGAAGAGAGCCAGGCCCTAATCGAACAAGAACTAGTCTCCGGAGGATTTGAAGAAGTCTACATCAGAGGGTTCAGAGAACTGGTCCAATCCATCGGCCCAGTCGAAGCACTGAGATATTTACAAAGGAAGCCACTCCCCCAATATGACCCTCGCAGAGTTTGACTGCTATCGAAGCCCGGTGAATATATTCGAGTTCCGGTAGGTGCTCAATCATCCCACCAGGCGCAAGATGCACGCCTACGGCCGGAAAGATCCTTCACCGAAGAAGCTATCCTAGTCGACTCCCCGCCACGTACTACCGTTGTACATACTACCACTATCCTTGAAATAACATCCACACCATCTACTCCTCTCTCACCTCATGTTTCACCAACCTATCCTGTATCCCCAGCACACCCACTTGCTCCTCCCACATCCACACCAGTCCATGGCAACATAGCCACAACCTTTACCCCACCCATTCATGCCACCATGCCCGTACCCTCCCCACCGCGTCTACATGTTAACCCCTTCATCCTTCCCATCCTTTCCCCCACCCTTAAGACCCCCTTTCACCTTTCTAACCCCACTAACCTTCTCACCAGTTTCACCTCCCCAACCCACCATAACCCCTATATCCCCTTTTCACCAAGCTACTCCAGCCATCCCCCCTGTAAATTACTCTACATTTGTAAATCCCGTCTTCACACCTACACAACCACCCACATACACACTGCTTTTCACAGTCACCGCACTTGACACATCCAATGACATGGACATCTCACCACCCACCGCACCAGCACCCACTCCACTCACAGCACCATCATATTTAGGTACATCACAATTTTCCACGATCACCACTGCATCCACCTTCCCAACCCCATTTCCCATTCCCGCTGCATCTACTTCCACTGCATCCTCACTTAGCACTCCATTACTATTATCACCAACCATAGACACTGCACTTCAACAAATGTTCACATGCATGTCACAAGTACGAGATGAGTTCGCATCTCTGGGCAACAATTATCAACAGCTGCAGAGGACGACCAATGAATTGCAGTCGCAGCTCAATTCATTATCAATCGAGAATGCCTCGTTAAATACGCGACACCAAGAACTAAGAGAGGCATATCATAAGCTAGAGCTAGAATGTGAAGAGAAGACAAAAGAAGCCACTGCTGATCTGGACAACCTGCTTCGAGCCCAAACAATTAGGAACGCAACGCTGACCAGGAACATGGGCCTACTCAGGAGGCACCTAGCCGCAGCCCAGGAGGAGAACGTGAGACTCCAAGCGCAGAATAGAGAAAATATGGAAGCGGCACTGGACCATCCTGAACAACCATTAAGTCCGAGCAGATTCAAGGACATCCCATCTGAATCGATGCGGATGTTGCTAGATGACCACGTTCGACTGCTAGAGGACTACGATCGAATGAACGAAGAGCATCAGAAGCTAAAAGAAGATCACAAGCTACTACAGCTCAGAGAAACGGCACCACAACAACTACCAGTGGCAGCAGAAGTACCAGAACCTGTGGACCCCTCTCCTGAACTCATAGAGGAACTAAACGCATTACGGGCCCAGGTAACCACTCTCCAATCACGCATAGATGTATACGAAGCACCACCACGGCCTGATTCCCCACCGGAGATCCCAGCTGACGACGAAAACATAACCACTCCGGTGGAGGAAACGTTTGAAGAAGCATACGAGCCAATACCCATCCCAGGCGGACAAGTCACGGCCGAAGGCCAGATGACCTATGAACTTCCGACCCCCGCATGGATGAAGACTGTGGAGGAGATTGGAACAACGCACTCAGCTAGAGTCGGGGCCCAGCTACATGCTATGGCCACGATCGAAGAACGAATTTTGCAATCTCCCTACTTTGCTCAATTGGCCCCACGCAGGTACATATCCGGGCATGAGCTTCAATACAAACCTTACTTCATGCTAATGGCCGAATACCAGCTGGCCATAGAAAAGCGAACTGGCAAGAAGCCATCTCATGCAACCCAGTTCGAGCCTGAAGACTTGCCACTGGATGCGCAACAAGGCACTATTTATCAACCAGATTGGCGTACACGTCTTTTACAGGAGTACCCAAAAATGATGAGCACATGGGTGAAAGCGCCCTTACACTTAAAGTATAATCCTTGCTGGGGACCAGTACCACGACGCCGCTCCTGGACTGCATTCGCTATCAAAGTACAAAACAATAGGCAGTGTCAGGATTGGCTGAATTACCCCTACTTCAAGCCGCCCACCGAGTTGCCCACTGTTGGTTATATGATGGCTACAATCCGTCACTAGCTCCCTCGCCTGAAGCATATGGATGATATCGCAGCGCATATGACTGTCAAAATTTTTGACATGATGCAAATGATATTTAAAGTCTTCCCACACGTCAAGGCACCGCATGTAAACACCCCGGGATTTGAGCATGGTAACTTTGATCTAGTATATGACATGAGCACAACGCCATCGCTCCGGGTGTGTTATGCCTGGCACTGTAGGATAAAATACCTCTCGGCATGCTACAAACAAACCTTTGAAGAGATGTTCACCACCGGGTTTTGGGAATACCATTCCGAGGTATTCATCAGCAGGCCCACACATTTATTGCAACTTTTTGCCTGTGAACGAATGGTTTATTCCACGCATTATCAACTCCCGCCACCCGACGAACCGCAACCGATCGACTGGGAGAAGCTCGAGGCTGATCTGGCCCGAGGCATTCGAGTCTCTGAGCACACCCTCGCTCACGACCTCCTACAAAACTACATCCGGCAGACCGCACAACAAGGTTCTGTCGAGGACGACAGAAGCGAGAGGGAGGGGGGTGTTGGAAGCAGTCAGAGGCACAGTCAGAGGCACAGACGACATGGAAGCATGTAAAGACGGAGCAGGGAGCCAGTCGGATTATTTTTTCAAACAATTATGTTTTTATTACCTCTTCAAATATTCAACGGTGATTTTCATCACTCTTGTAACATATGTAATATAGACAAAACCCCATTTTGTAATTCATAGCTCCATTTTGTGCAAGCCGAGGAGTCCTCGAGCTTGAGGAGCTTAGGTAGAATGCGTGTACCAATTTTCGTTATTTTTAGACATCGTTTACCCTTCCAAATAGCATCTAGGACCTATTTTTTAACTAGGCCGGTCACTAGATGTGAAACCGGTCAAAACTAGTCTAGAAACTATAAAAAGAGCTAGAGAGCTCATTTTTGAGGTTGGTTCATGTTGGCTAGTGTGAGCTTAGAGCTAGTTTGAGCTTGTAAGAGTATTCTTGAGTAATAGAGCTAATTTCCCACCTTCCATTGTGTCTTGCTTGTCTCTTCATTGTGTGTGTGTATGTGTGTGTGCATCTTTGTGCTTCTCACCTTCACTCTCACAACATCTCACGTTCACGATCTTCATATCACTCCTACCTCTCCCACGGATTGACATTAAGGAGGTGAAGCTTCTTAACGTGGTTCTCACCATTGTGCTAGAGCAACATCGGCCAATGCACTCCTAGTCTCCTTAGAGTCTATAAGGTTCGTTGCCTTGAGTAGTGTTGCTCTAATGCACCTACATGTGCTAATTGCAACCATTTTGCGTACTCATCCTCTTCCACACAATAGGCTAATATACCTTGATTTGTCTGTTTGTACATACCTCCTGCCATGATGTGGTACTTTTGGGCCTTTACTACCTCTCTATCTTTAGTGTTTATGACTGGGTGATTAGGCCCGTATGTCAATACTGGCACTAATGGCTTAGCCCACTGAGGCACAACTTCTAAGTTAAACAAGTAAGCATCAGGGAGGTCATCTGATACTCCCTGTGGGGCTTCTCCAGATGTGAGCCTAGAGAGGTGGTCTGCTCTCAAGTGAGTCTTGCCTTTCCTCACCACAACCTCAAAGTCATATTCCATTAGTAAGAGGAACCATCTTACCAATCTACCTGTATTGCATGGCTTGTTCACGAGATATAACAATGCTTGATGGTCAGTAAAAAATTTAAACTTATTTGCAAGCAAATAGTGTCTAAACTTTTTAACTGCATATACCATGCCTAATCCCTCTCGTTCAGTGGTGGTATAATTTTGTTCAGCCGCATTCAACTGTCTACTAGCATAGGCAATTGGAAGATCCATATTACCTTTGCCCGTAGGTTGTGCGAGTACACACCCAATAGCATAATTGGATGCATCTACATGAACATGAAAAGGCTTATTCCAATCTGGTGTGGTCAAGATTGGTGCTGAACATAATCGCCGTTTAAGCTCATTGAAGGAATTCTCACATTCATCAGTCCACTCAAAGTTGGTCAAAAGTCCGTACAGAGGCTTTGCTATGATGGCATACATGTGTATAAACCGTCGGTAATAACCACAATGCCCCATGAAAGCTTGTACTTCCTTGACATTCTTTGGCCTAGGTAGCTCTACTATGGCTCTCACTTTCTCTTCATCAGTGGATATGCCATTCTTTGACACTATGTGCCCTAGAATCTTGCCTTGCCTCACCATGAAAACACACTTTTCTAGGTTCAAGCAGACTTGATACTCTCGACATTTGTCAAAGATTTGTCTAAGTTCAGGGATATGGGTTTGTCTAATGTTGGAATGAGCACAGAGGTCATCAACATAGACTTCCAAATTCTTCCTCAAGAATTCTTTAAACACGTGGCACATCTATCTCTGAAAGGTTGCAGGAGCATTGGTAAGCCCAAATGGCATTACTCTAAAGGCAAATATGCCCCATTCTGTGGCAAAAGCCGTTTTATGCTGATCTTCTGGGGCTATGGCTACCTGATTGTAGCTCGAAAATCCATCAAGGAAGTTGTACACTTCCTTGCCTGCTACTCTTTCTAGCAGATGCTCAGTGATAGGAAGCGGATAGTTGTCTCGAATAGTGGCTGCATTAACCTTCTTCAAATTAATGCACACACGTAGCTTTCCATTCTTCTTGGGCACCACTACAATGGGGGATACCCACTTAGTGTGCTCAATTTCATAAATAAATCCAGCTTCTACCAGCCTATCTATCTCCTCTTTGATCTTGGCAGCATAATTATCATTATATGTGTATGGCTTTTGCTTAGAAGATATAGCATCTAAGGTCATGGGGATAGTGTGTGAGCATATGTTTGGGTCAACACCTTTCAAGTCTTTGTAGCCCCAAGCAAAGACATCTCGGTACTCTCTTAGCAAGGCTATCAACGCATACTCCTCTTCTTCCGTCAGGTCATGGCCTATGTATGTGCATCGTTCTTCTCCTTCTTCGATGGCTACAACTATTTTCTTGGTGGTTTCTTTGTTATCATAGGCCTCTCCTGATTGAGCCTCACGTTTTGGCATCCTCACCATGACTCTTCTATCGTCTATCTCATACTTTTTAAAGTTCTCAGGGACCTCAAACAAAGATTCTTCCTCTTCTGGTGTGACTTCTCTCTTTTTTCTTTTCTTTCCTTCATCCTTAGGGGTCACTTGTGTGGCTAACCTTACATCATTTGTAAGCTCTCCGTGTCTCTGGGGTTGAAATTCTACCTCATAGAAGTATTCTTCATCTGATGCAAAAGGTGGGTCCATAATGATTGACTCTAGGTCGGAGTCACTTGCATCCTCAAATGCATCAGGGCTAGGTTCACACTCTTCTAAAACTGCATCTCCCATGATTGGCTCTATGGAGAAAACTGATATGTCATAGCCATCCTCATCACAGTGTGGTGTCCATTGTTCTTCATTGATGGCTACATCCATTGTTGCTAAGATTTCTGCCCAGCCGTGAGGCTCAAATTCTTTGTCAGGAAATACTACCGATACCTAGGCTGGGTCTTGAACTGATCTATGGGTTTCCTTCGCACCTATCTCTCTGGCCTTTTCTCTCTTCTCTTCTTCCACTACCACTTTACACATCCATAAGTGAGTGTCTTCATGCATCCATGAGGATCCTGATCCTATGGAGTGCACGGACTCCGTGTCATCCTTGGATCTATGGATGGGATTCCATTGAATAGGCGGTACATCTCTATGAGAGTAATCTTTGAGGTTCACTTTGGTCGTAACACCTAAGTGTTGCAAGTACAAGGAATTGGTTCCCCAATCCTGTACTACTTGTAACTGTCGCATGAATGGTCTTCCCAAAATCATCTCATAAGCATGGTTCTTGCTAAAATCACATATAGCAAATGTGTGCTCAAACTCTACACCACAAGTAGTGAGAGTTATTCCTTCAAGTAGTCCTAAAGGCCTCTCTATGTGACCATCAGCCATTTGCAATTTCATCCTCGTGGGCTTGAGTGCTGGCTTGCCCCAACGCTTCCATAGGGAAGTGGTAGCAATTGCAACTCGTGCACCAGAGTCGAGAATTGCCTTGGTTGTGTACCCCTGATGGGTAATGGGAAGATAGGTGTTTCCTTCTTCACCTTCACTCATATCTCCTATCTTGTCCAAAGGTATCTCTGGCACTGTTCTATGGGATCCTACCTGGGAACGAGGTTTTGCTATCTCTGGTACTTGTTTGGCAACATGCTTCCATAGCTCTGGCCTAACTTTGAGTAGCTCTTCTAAGGTGAGGTTGCACTGCACTTTAGTGTTTTTCACTACCTCTGTGCTCCTAGGTATGACTGAGTCTTCGTTTCTTACCATGACTGTGGGTGCTCTCATACAAGTGGACTTGGCTTCCCATGGGCCTGTGAAATGGGGTAGTTCTTGTAAAGAATTAGACTCAAAATCTAATCTCTCTTGAGATTGAGTGCTCTCTTGCTCTTCATAAATGGATGGGATGTCTGGTGGGAATCGGTCATGTGCATCATCCACAAGTTCAATGGGAGGAGGGACTTCACTTTCTTTAGCCCATTTGTCTTCTTGAATCTCTCGGAGGAATTCTGGTGTGAACCGATTCATAGAAGAAGATGTGTCTGGCTCCGTAGAGTTAGGCACATAGGCTTCCTGGGCAGGAAGGCTTGCCCTCATACTTGCCTTGCCCTTACTTGGAGGGGTGGGTTCCTTTTCTCATTGTGCAATTAACCTCTCCAATCTTTCTAGCAGTCCATCAAAGTGCAACTGCGTCTTAGCTGAACTAGAGATGGAAGAGGCGATTGGCTTCAAACATGGTTTGAGCCAATTCCACCATCTTAGCACAAATTTTGGTTCGTTCAAGCTCTAGTTCTGCTCTCGGGTAACACTTTTCATGATCAGTTACGGTTGGCCCTTCTTGGATTCTGGCCTGATATGCCTTAAGCATCATGTTAAGGTCCTCGAGAGTGGGATCTACTAATACTGATCCTACTCTAGGGGGTGGTGGGATTATGTGAGGTGGGTTGGAAGATGTTGGATCGGATGGTGATGGGAATGGTGGGGGTGGGTTAGTGTGAGAGGGAGTTTGAGATGTGAGTTCAATTATCCTGGCTTTTGTTTCCCTTAGGCTTTCCTTGAGTTCACTCATCTTCTTAGCCCATTGCCTCTTCATTCTTTCTCTACTATCTCTCCAGGCTCTAGTTCTCTTCTTAGTTATGCTCTCAGTTTCACTAGCCTCTGAGCTCTTTTCCTGGCCTACCCCTTGGTTTTGCTGCAATGCCTGAGCTCTAGTGACTACCTGTACTGGTGCAGTGGACGTCACACTTCCTGTAGAGTCTACTAATAACCCGATAACATTGATAGGAGTAATTTTTGGCATATTATTGGGGTTTTTTTGGGCAATCTCGTTAGAGATGCTCCTTTCCACAAACTTGGCAAAAACCTTGGATTGTCACTGACTAGGGTTGTGTAGGTGGAGGTAAGGGGCAATCACGAATGAGATGATATCCCTGACATCTGTAGCATGGTCCTCTAGGAAATGGAGGTCTTACTTGCCTAGGTTGAGGTCTAGGGTTGGGATTTGTATACAAAATGTTTGCGTAATCTGACTCCCAACTAGGTTCACTCGGCTCTTCACTAAAGTAGGACTCACCATGTTCAGGAGACTGCATGTAGTAGGCCTGGGGGCTATCAATATGCGTCAAATCAAAGCTATGGTCACTCAGGTCACTTTTAGAAAGCAATGGTGTTATAGGGACTATAGCTCTATTCAGGTTCTCTTCTGCAGCTGCATATTTTACTGGGATCACATTGGCTAGAGCTGGGGGTTGTTGGGCTAACACAGGCTGAGGTCTTTACTGATTTTGGTAGGGTTGCTGATAGGGTTGTTGTGGTCTGCCATATTGTTGTGGTGGGTATTGGTTCTGATACCTTACTTGTTGTGGATAGGGCTGAGGGTAGGTTTGTCTAACCGTTTGCTTATTTTAGGATTTACTTGGGGTTGAGCCATAATGGGACATACTTAGGGGCAGTCTTGTGCTGTGTGATTTGTGTATCTTTGTTCTATGGTGCAGTACTGGCCACTAGGATTTACTTGGGGTTGAGCCATAATGGGACATACATTCGCCATGTGGTCACCTCCACAAGTATAGCATATTTTCACAGGGGCAAATCTTGGGATCTGTTTGCTAGAGACACCTAATTTCTGAGCTACTTTCTCTACTAATTCCTCGATAGATGTGGATTGTGTGGAAGAGAGGCTAGAAGCACTATCTGAATCTTTGTAGATTTTGGAGAGCTCTAACTCTTCCCCTAGGTTATCCTCGATGTCGATGCACATGTGTACACACTCTTCTATAGTCCTAGGGTCCTTCAAGTACACATATGACCTCAATTTGGTACTTAGCAATCCATTCAAGAATAAAGCCACTCGTTTGGCTGGTGTTGGTAACTCAGGAACATGGCATCTCTCAAGATATTGCCTAAATCTTCTTCCTGCAAGTCTCACGGTCTCTTGAGGGGTCTGCTTGAAGCTATGTATCAATGAGGACGTATTATGCCTTATGCCGCTTTTAGAGAATTCAATGATGAAAGCCTCTAAGAGTTGGTCTATGCTCCTGAACTGTCTCTCATTCAATGGTTGAAACCATGTAAGGGCTGTGTTCCTAAGGGTTAGAACAAAGGCATTATATTGCGTGAATAGGTCCTCAACTTGTTCAACTCTCAAGACTTGCCTAAGCTCGGCCACATGATCATATGGGTCTCCTGTGCCATCAAAGTAGTTCTTCATGGACTTAACTAGCTGAGTCGGTCTCAATGTTCTTGTGTGTTCCCTAAGTCTTGGCAGAGGGAAATTATCAGCATTCCTTTGGTTCCTTGGGGCTCTAAGTCCCTCAGGTTCCGCTCTATTTGTTTCCGTTCTCGTTCTTTCTCTTCCCACTGGGTTGGCAAAGCTTACCTCAGGTCTATCTCTATGTCTGTCTCTTTGAGCTCCATGAGCTTGGGATGTTCCAGCTCTTGGGTGACCAAAGGACACATTCGATCTTGGTTGGGGGAAAATAAATTCACCTTTCCAAGTGTAAGCATGCCTATCATTTTCTGTAACCACAAAGATCCTCTCTGAGATGTGATCTAAGTAGGTCACTTTGCCTGGGCTATCAGGATCCTTGAACTCATATATCATGATTGTTCCTACCTCATTTGGCTGATTAGATTTATACCTCCAAAAGGCTTCATCAGTCTCTCGGTTCAGGAGTAGATCTATGCTCTTATTGTCCTGGGGAACCCACTCTGGTGTGATAATCTTGGTGAGAACAAATTTGCCTCGGGGGGTTCTAGGTTCTACACCCATGTTTCCTTGCTCCAGGTCACCTAAGTCCGTTTCTAGGATCACATTCCCAAATTCATCTGTCCTATCTGGATGACTGGTGACTACATATATGGTTCCTTCCTTGTCTAGGTATGCTCCGTTTTCAAACTTGACAGCTGGGTGCTCTAGTCCAATGGATTGGTCAGGGTTTTTAATATGGACCACAGATCTTCCTAGGCCATCCTCATAGATGCTAGCACCTAATCGGTTGGTCCTAAGGTATTCCAGCTGCGTCTTGTAGGGGCCTTCCACCCTATGCAAATATGGCACACCAGAACTACCTGTAGGTCTTTCCATACCGTGGGACATCTCTGACTCACTAGTTTCAGAGCTAGGGTAGTGCGAATAATGGCTCAACTGTTGGGCCCAAGACCTAGCAGTATGATTGACACTAGCCTCTGAAGATCTAAGACTCTGTCTATCTCTTCCTAGGTGTCGTCCTGATCTAAGGTTCATATGCTTAGCTGAGCAATCCCAATTTTTACCCAACGTACAACCTCGTTGCTGAGTTCTTTTGTATCAGTCACTTGGTTCTTTTTAGTTGATTATTGTGTTTATGATCTTGTCTGATGTCACGTTGTCAGGAACACTTGAGTTAATTTCCGCACTTGAATGTTGATCATCTCACGTTAGATTCTTTTCCTTTAAAGTTGTCGGTCACACACAGGTTATCTCTTGTCTTGAACTTGATTTCTTAGATATTCTTTGACCTGTTTCGTGCCTATCGTTGCCTTGACGTACTTAGCCTAAGCTAGGAATTGACAGAGGGAGTTGAGAGTATTCCAACCTCTCTTGCAGATCCCGTGCTCTTTTGGTGCTCAAGAACCCAGTTCTCAAGCTTGCAGATTACCCTTGCTTTGGATGCCTTCTAGTGCTCTCAGTGGACCTATAAAAGTCCCAAAGTTAGCTCAAGACTTAGATTCAAAGGGCACAAAAAATCACTTTCATTCATGTAACTCAAAGATCAACCATTCTTTTGGTTTTATGGAAAACAACCCTGAAAACCCCTTAGCTTTTCTTCCCCTGGATATAGTCCTCTTAAAAATACTATGGCTAATAATCCTGATAATAATTTTATCATAACTAGTGGAAGTTTTGGTAGTACTCCCCACGATCTTTCCAACAAAACAAGAATCACATCAAACGGATTTCGTATGAGAAAGTTAGACCAGTTCAGGGTTTTGGGACTAAAACAGGGTTCAAACAGGCTAACAGTTCACATGATTTTTCTCAAAACACATGTGTAGGGACCTCACAAAATGCCACTTAATAGACAAGTATGCCCAAAATTATCCCCAAATCTTGGAATATAAAACCCTAAAATTTTAGCCGAAAAAGCCTGTCAATCGCAATCGACAGGTTTGTCAATCGCGATTGACAGAGGTGTCCATCCGGGCCTGTTGGTCGTGGGTCCTGTCAATCGCGATCGATGGTGTCAATCGCGATCGATGGTGTCAATCGCGATCGACACTTTTTGCGCAAATTTCGGCGAGATTTCAGTCAATCGGGGTCCTATCCGTCACGAGGGACACGTGTATGCGCGAATTTTCCTGTCAATCATCAAAATTAAGTCGGTTGCGATCGACAGTGACAATCACGACTGACAGAGGTGTCGGTCGTGGCTGTCGATCGCGATCAATGGTATCAATCGCGATTGACAGGATCAGTCGGTCGTGGCTGTCAATGGCGATCGATGGTGTCGATCGCGATTGACAGGGTCAGTCGATCGTCTCTGTCGGTCGCGATCGACAGAATCTGTCGATCGTGGCTGTCGGTCACGATCGACGGTGTCAATCGCGACTGAGAGAAAAACACGGAACTTTTTAGTTTTTTCTAGTGATTTGGAATGTGCTCCTTGTGCATGTCATTGTGGTGTGCTTTGTTTTACCAAATGAGCGATTTTTCTGTCGATCACGATCGACAGAAGTCTGCGACACAGAGACAGTTTCGAGCTTGTCCGTACCTGTGCAACGTGCTGGAGGGGATGATATAGCTGTACCTGCAAGATCACTCACATACAGACAGAAAAATAATGCACACAATTCGCTCTCTCGCTCTCTCTCACAAGTGGAATGAAGGAAATGGAAGGGAGAAGGTGATATGATAAAAAAACTAAAATTTTTCACGATGATGGAGATGGAGATCGGATATGGTGACGATGATGATGATGGTGAGGTAAGAAAGAAAAAAAAAATAAGAAAAGTAAAGAAATTACCTACAATGCCAACGTCTCAATTCTACGTCTTACCATCACACGCTCGTCCTCAGAGCTCGATCCCCGACAACGGCGCCAAAATTTGGTGTAGCTCAGTGATGAGTAGCACCTCCTTTAATGTCAATCCGGGAAGACGTGAGGATGGTATGATGAAATCGAGCAAGTGAAGGCACAAGTGCGTGAGTGAGAAGCACACAAACATGCACACACATATACGCACACGCGCACACAAGGTAAGACAGAGAGAGAAGCAATGGAGTTCCTTAGATTACTTTCAAAAAGCTCATACAAGTTCAAATCAATTACAAGCTAACCCCCAAAAATGAGCTCTCTAGCTCTATATATAGTTTTTTACTAGGTTTTGGCCGTGTCCAGACCTAGTGTCCGACCTAGTTAAAAATTAGGTTCTAGGTCCCATTTGAAGGCTCAAATGGAGTCTAAAAATTATGAAAACTGGTAGGTAGCTACTCCTAATGCTCCTCAAGCTCAAGGACTCTTTGGCTTGCACAAAATGGAGCTACAAAAATATGAAATGGTATTTACAATGGCTTTTAGTGATGAAAATCACTATTTTTGTAGGGATTTCCTCTAACAATTTGACATACACATCTTCGAGCTCCCTACTTGCTCCTTCTCCTTATGTGTCCACCTCTTTGATATGCTTTAGCTTCTTGAAAAAATAATGGCCTACTTGCCCGATCTTCTTTGACTACTCTGTCTGCTTGTACCTTCTCTTCGCTCTGACTCCCTTCGTAAGCTTCCTTTTCTTGTTAGTCCTTCAGTTCCTTGACTACTGCTAACACTCACGATACACGATAGTCCACAAGTGTCGTGAGAAAATTCTCGACGATACTCGATATTTGTTAGGTATCGGGAAAACCACCTCCGTGATACACGATATCAAACTAGTATCACGATCAGGAACTTCACGATACATGATACCCAATGAGTATCGCGATCCGAATTTCACGATACACGATATGCGATATCCGATGAGTATTGTGAGGACTTTTCAACGATACCCGATACTTTCCAGGTATCATGAAAAAGAGTTCCATGATACACGATACTCAGCAAGGCCAGGTATCACGATACTCCACCACAGGAGATCACGATACTCAGGTATCGTGATACTCAACTGCCGGAGAACACGATACTTGACATTTTTTTCATTTTTTGGCAATTGTTTTTGGATTTTGAATGCAGAAAAAGGTTTCTTCAGGTTATCTACCCTCTCCTGACCATCTGTCTCCTCAAAAATAAGCTTTCTCCACCCTGAAAGACCCCCACGATTCTTACCACAGATCGTTTTCCTGAAAACTTAATTTGAAAAGGTGTTATGCGCAAAGAATTAGTGTGCTCACCTTGGAAGCTATTTTCCAACTCCCCTATCACTCTTGCTTGCTCTGCGCAGCTCAAAAGCCCTGATCTTTGGTAATTGATACTCGACAGCCAGCTCATAGGATACTTGCCTTGGAGACAAGTACTTTGAAAAGGACAGTTTTTTTGGTTTTTATACTCTTTTGAAAAGTTCACCTAACTACAAAAACTCAACAAGACTAAGATTAATAATTACACTAGCCTCCTAACCTACTGCCTTACTCCTCCTACTCTACTCACTCCACTCACTTCCCTAGACTAACAACTCACTACACACACTCCAAGAGTGAGGAGTAATGAGTGCAGATGAATGTGACTTACCAAAGAAGAGAAATTCACTACTCCTCTAATCGCTTCAATGCTAAAAGCTACTTACCATCACACGAATGCCTCAGTTTGATTCGACATTCCCCGACAACGGTGCCAAAAACGTGTGTACCTAAGGACAATCCTAGGGACTTGTGGAGAAAGAGACTTTACCTCAATCCCCCTCAAGTACATATAGTGGGGATTCACGCTTTATTTATCAATCCAAGGAGTATCAAAACCTAGCTGAGTGTATGAGGACATGCATTCAAATGATGATCAATGCAAATGAGTTTCCCAAAGAGTGCAAATAAGTCTAAGTCTAATCCAAACAAGCTTCAACAGTCAATTATGGTGTCGCGATACTTGGAGCAGCAGCCAACAGTAAATTGAGCTTTTCTCTCAGCTCCGAACTCCGAATATAGAAAATACATATGCGTTTCAAAGCTCTCGAGAAGACGCATCCAATGGTGGTATTTTCACTCATTTCTGATGCTTTACTTCAAGTTATGAGCAAAATACTGAGTTGCGAGAATGACCTTCCTACAATTCAACACTTCCTACACTTCACACACACCTTAACAACAGCAAACAAACATTTTCATGGATAGACAACACTTCTTAACACTCTTTCCAAGAAACACACATGCATACAAGCTCACAAAGAAGATGATACAGAGAGGAGAAGACACGAATTCGAAATTCTGTGCTCTTGATTCTCACAATGGCAAAAAGTCTTTACAAAGAGTCACAAATTGACTTATATACATGTGCCCTAAAAATGGTCCTTTCACACAAGAGACCGGCACTTTATTCACTAAAAGACTAATTTCCTACTAATTTACATGGGTAAGCTACTAATCTTCTGTGGGGATGCATCTAGAGGACTCCTCTAGTGCATTTACAATGGAAAACATGTACAAAATGATTATGATACAAAATTAAGATGTCCAAATCGGAAAAATTTTGGGGCTTGTATTTTTCTTTGTCTTGTGCTCTTCTTTGCTCTGCAACAGAGGTCTAGCAATTATGGCATACATATGTATAAATCTTCGGTAGTATCTGCAATGTCCCATAAATGCTTGTACTTCTTTAGCAGTCTTTGGTCTCGGTAAATCCAGAATTACATTCCATTCTTAGAGACAATATGTCCTAATATCTTTCCTTGTCGAACCATGAAGACAAACTTTTCCGGATTAAGGCATACTCTATATTGTCGACATTTGGCAAAGATCTTTCCTAGTTCAAGGATATGTTCTGATCGTATAGCAGAATAAGTGCATAAGTCATCCACGTATACCTCCATAGTCTTTCTCAGGAACTCCTTGAATACATGGCACATCAATCTTTGGAAAGTGGCTGGGGCATTGATTAGACCAAAAGGCATAACCCTAAAAGCGTATACTCCCCATTCAGTTGCAAAGGCTATTTTATGTTGGTCCTCAAGAGCAATCGCTACCTGATTATACCCCGAAAAGCCCTTCAAGAAACTATAAACTTCCTTTCCTACCACTCTTTCCAAAAGATGATAAGTGATGGGTAATGGGTAACTATCTCTTATCGTGGCAGCATTTACCTTTTTCAAATTAATGCATACCCTTAGCTTACCATTCTTTTTCGGTATGACCACCAAAGGTGGCACCCATTCTGTGTGTTCGATTAAATAAATAAACCCAACATGTAACAACATGTCTATCTCTTCCTTAATTTTTGCTGAGTAGATATCATTATATGTGTATGGTCTTTGTTTGGAAGGTTTAGCTTTAGATGTCATAGGGATTCTATGAGCACAAATAGAAGGATCTACTCCTTTCAAATCCTTATATGTCCAAGCAAGGACGTCGCTATATTCTCTTATGAGTCGTAT
Source organism: Ceratopteris richardii (assembly GCA_020310875.1). Classification (NCBI taxonomy): domain Eukaryota; kingdom Viridiplantae; phylum Streptophyta; class Polypodiopsida; order Polypodiales; family Pteridaceae; genus Ceratopteris; species Ceratopteris richardii. The sequence goes on along the minus strand of CM035432.1, from coordinate 76,295,966 downwards.
TAACTCTTGTTCTTCTTCCATTGAGACATCTTGTCCTATAAAAGTACATTGTTCTTCTCCTTCCTCTAAGGTTACTACAATTTTCTTGGTTTGTTCTTTGTTGTCATATGCTATTCCTGGCTGTGCTTCTCGTTTCGACATTTGAATAGCAATTTTTCTCTCTTCTACTTCATATTTTTTGAAGTGGGCAGGCACTTCAAATTGGTCTTGAGTCTTGTTTTCTTCATCATCTTTTGCTTTATCTAATCCAAGCTCTTCTTCCTGTGTCATTTCTTGATTTATTTCATTAGCTATGACACTTACTCCTTGATTTTCACTTTCTGTTTCCATTTGTTCTTGCTCCATTTCAATGCTCTCGTAATCCTCTTTCCATTCTTTTTCAATTACTTCTCCTTCTTCAGCCTCTTGAAAAACTACCACGTATAGACTAACGTCATATCCTTCCTCATAAATGCATTCATTCATGGTTATCGCTTCTTCATTTACACACACATCGAGAGTGGCTAAAATCTCCATCCAACCATGAGGTTCGAATTCTTCATCTAGGAATATTTGAGGCATGTAAGCTGGATCTTGTACAGACCTAGCTATTCCTTGCCTTTGCTGCCATCCTTTCCTTCTATCCTCTTCCTTTTTCGTAGTTTGGCATATCCATAGATGATTGTCTTCATTCATCCACGATTGGTCACTTGAATCTATACTGTGAATAGATTGATTGTCTTCCTCTTTATGAATCTGATTCCATTGGAAGGGAGGAACATCTTGATATGTGTATGTGTGGAGATTTATTCTTGTCGTGGTTCCTTCATGTTGTAAGTATACTGCGTCTTTTCCCCAATCTTGCACTACCTTTAACTGTCTCATGAAGGGTCTTCCAAGTATCATCTCATAATTGCTAGCCCTTTCAAATTGACATATCGCTAATGTGTGGTCGAATTCAACTCCACAAGTGGTAAAAATTACTCTTTCCAATAATCCCAAGGGTCGTTCAGTGTGTCCGTCTGCCATTTGTATCTTCATGCGTGTTGGTCTTAGAGCTAGTTTTCCCCATTTCTCCCAAATTTCTTTAGTTGCAATTCCCACTCCAGCTCCTGAATCTAAGATAGCTTTAGTGGTATAACCCCTATAGATAATTGGAAGGCAAGTTGTTGGAACTCAAGGTCAAGCACAAGCATGGAAGCACATGAGAAAGGTGGACACACACAAGAAGAAGGAGCAACTAGGGAGCTCCAAGAAGTACATGTCAAATTTTTAGAAGAATCCCCTACAAAAATAGTGATTTCCATCACTAAAAACCATTGTAAATACCATTTTCTATTTTTGTAACTCCATTTTGTTCAAGCCAAGGAGTCCTCGAGCTTGAGGAGTATAAGAAGTATCATCCTACCAATTTTCATAATTTTTAGACTTTGTTTGAGCCCTCAAATAAGCCTTGGAACCTAATTTTTAACTAGGCTGGACACTAGGTCTGGACAGGGCCAAAACTAGTCAAAAAACTATAAAAAGAGCTAGAGAGCTCATTTTTGAGGTTAGCTTGATAGAGAATAGAGCTTTTGTAAGAGAACTCATTTGCAATCTAAGCTTTCCATTGTTCCTCTCTTTGATCTTACCTTGTGCGCGTGTGTGTGTATGTGTATGCATGTTTGTGTGCTTTCACTCACGCACTTGTGCCTTCACTTGCTCGTGGTCTTCACACTGGTCCTCACGTCTCCACGGATTGACAAGTAAAGAAGGTGGTGCTTTCGCTTGAGCTACACCAAATTTTGGCGCCGTTGCCGGGGAGAGAGCTTCGAGGACGAGCGTTGTGATGGTAAGATCGTAGATTTGCGACGTTGGAAGGTAAAAAAACTGTCATTTTTGTTCATTTTCTGATTTTTCTTCTTCATCTTTATCATCATCACCATCTCCATCTTCTTCCATCTTCTTCTTCATAGAAATTTCTTGTTTTTTAGTGCATTTTCACCATTTTCATACCATCTTTCATGCATTATTGTGTGGGAAAGAGTTAGGAAGTGCAAGAGAGAGCAAGCGCCTATGTTTTTTCATGATTTTTTGCACATATGGAGCTTGCCATTGCCGGCGCTCAGAGATTTGAATTTCCTGCAAAAAAACACGATTCTGTGAAAAATTCAATTTTTTTTTTTAAATCACGATTTTCTATTTCCCGCCTAAAAACCCTCTGAAGGAATCATGATTTTGAGGTCATTCTCAGAATTGCGATTCTGTAGTTGTGCTTAAAATCGCGATTCTCACAAATCACGATTTTCAGCCAAAAAAAAATACGATTCTGAGAAAACACGATTCTGTGGTTGTGCTCAAAATCGCAATTCTCTAAATTCTTGAAAACCATGATTCTTTGAGACAAAATCGGGATTCTCTAGAACACGATTCTCTAAAACACGATTTTGTGAAAACACGATTCTGTGAACCATGATTCTGTGAAAACACGATTCTCTGCTCAAAATCACGATTCTCAAAAAACACGATTCTCTGCTCAAAACTGCGATTCTCACAAATCACGATTCTCTGCTCAAAATCGCGATTCTCACAAATCACGATTCTCTCCTCAAAATCGCGATTCTCACAAATCACGATTTTCAGCCAAAAACACGATTCTGTAAAAAGACGATTCTGTGAAAACACGATTCTCTGTTGGCAATCACGATTTTCAAAAACACGATTCTCTGCTCAAAATCACGATTCTCACAAATCACGATTTTATGCCAAAAACACGATTTCGTGAAAACACGATTCTCAAGGTACAAAATCGCGATTCTCTGGTTTCATAGCATCGCGATTCTCTGGATCGCCTCTGATTTCATAGCATCACGATTCTCTTGAAGTTCACAAAATTGCAATTCTCTTGAAGTTCATAAAATCACGATTCTCTTGATTTCACTAAATCGCAATTTTTTCCAAAAGGTCCTGTTTCCCTGTTTTGACCCCCAAGAGCCTGATTTTGAACCATACTAAGGGGAAATTTTGGAGTCTTAACCAAAGCTTATGAACCTGAGATCTGGTAGACACCTAGGCAAGGATAAACAAAGCATTAGATCTTCTGAGGCTAGTGTCAACCATACAGATAAGTCTTGGGCACAACAATTAAGTGGTCATCCTTACAGACTAAGTTCAGACACAAGTGACTCAGAAATGTCTTTTAGCATGGGAAAACCTGCAAGTAATTCAGGAACAGCCTATTTACAAACACCAGAAGGGCCATATAAGACACAATTGGAATACATTCGGACCAACTGATTAGGTGCTGGCATCTATGAGGATGGCTTGAGGCGATCAGTGGTCCAACTCAAAAATCTAGATCAACCCTTTGGACTTGAACACCCAGTGGTCAAGTTTGAAGAGGGTTCATACATTGATAAGGAAGGAACCATGTATGTGATCACCAACCTACCAGATAGGATTGATGAGTTTGGAAATATCATTCCTGAGAATGAGATAGGAGACCTAGAACAAGGAAATGTAGGACAAGGACCCCAGACTCCTAGAGGCAAGTCAGTTTTGACCAGAGTGATCACTCCAGATTGGATTCCTCAAGATAACAAAAGCATAGAACTATTCTTGAATAGAGAAACAGAGGAAGCCTTTTGGAGATTCAAGCCAGATCAACCTAGCCAATTGGGCATAGTCATCATCTACGAGTTCAAGGACCCAGAGATACCAGGAAAAGTTGTCTACCTGGACAACACATCAGAGAAGATGTTCTTGGTAACAGAACATGATAGACACACATATACTTGGAAGAGTGAATTGATTTTCCCTCCACCAAGATCCAATGATTCCCATGGCCTCCAAGGAGTAGGTTCATCTCAAGCTCATGAAGCCCAGAGAGAAAGAACTAGAGAGAGACCTGAGGTAAGTTTTGCACACACCGTAGGCAGGAATAGATCAGGATTTGAAAATGAAAGACCTGAAAGAGAGAGACATCAAGCACATAGGCAACAAAGAGATGAACATGATTTTCCATTGCCTAGACCCCTAGAGCACACAAGAACCCTTAGACCCACTCAAGTGATCAAGGCAATGAAGAATTATTTTGACGGGATAGGAGATCCTTATGATCATGTGGCCGAGTTCAAACAAGTGTTAAGAGCTGAACAAGTTGAGGATTTGTTCACCTAGTACGAGGCATTTGGTTTGACTCTTAAGGGCACTGCCTTAGCTTGGTTTCAACCATTGAGTAGTCACAACTATCGCGATATAGGTCAACTGCTAGACGAATTCATTGTAGAATTTTCCAAGAGTGGTATCAGGCATAACACATCATCTTTTATCCACAGCTTCAAGCAGACACCCCAAGAAATAGTGCAACTAGCAGGTAGAAGGTTCAGATAGTACCTAGAAAGATGCCCTGCTCCAGAGTTACCCACCCCAGCCAAACAAGTGGCTTTGTTCTTAGATGGCTTACTGATCACAAAGTTAAGATCATATGTGTACTTGAAAGAGCCTAGATCCATAGAAGAGCGTGTGCGGACATGCATTGACATAGAAGACAACTTGGGTGAGGAGTTAGGACTATCCAAACTCTATCAAGATTTTGATAGTTCTACTAGTCATACTTCGAGAATATCCATGGAAATAGATGAGATAGCTGAGCAAGTTGCCAAGAAGCTGGGAGTCCAAAATAGACAAACACAGAGAGTCACCTCATTGAATCGATGTTATACCTGCGGAGGGGACCACATGGCTAACGTATGCCCAATGCAAAACCAAAACATTAGAGAAAGGAATGTTTCGTATTGCACTATTGAGAGAAAATACATGAACCACACAGCTCAAGATTGTCCCTACAATAGGCAGGCTGTTAGACAAACTTATCAGCAACCTTATCAACAAGGTAGGTATCGGAACCAATACCAACAACCATATTATCGACCACAACAGCAATATCAGGCACAATATAGACCACAACTAGTCCTAGGAAACCAACCACCAGCTCCTGCCAATGTGATCCCAGTTAAGTATACGATGGCAGAGGAGAACCCTAATAGAGCATTGGTGCCACTAACCCCATTGGTCTCAGAAAATGACTCTCACGCTCAAGGTTTAGACTACTCCCATGAAGGTAGTCGACATGCTTATTACACAGAGTCACCTGAACATAGTGAGATTTACCCGTATCAATATGAGGCACCACCTATGGAGAAAAATTGGGAGCCAGAATATTCCAATGTCATGTACACAAATCCTAACCCTAGGCCCCAATTGAGACAAATGAGACCACAAGCCCCTAGAGGATCTTGTTTCAGATGTCAAGGTGACCATTTCATTCGTGATTGTCCCCACCCACCATCTCCGAGTCAAGGTCAGGCTATCACAATACAAGCTTTTTGTCCTAAATGTGGCAAAGACCATCTTCCCAGAGATTGTCCAAGAAACCCCTCTAGTGCACCCAAGATTACACCCATTAATGTGGTAGGCTTAGTGGCGGATTCAAGTGCCAGTAGCAGTAATGTGGCTCCTGTACAGGCAGTTACTAGGGCACAAGCATTAAAACAAGATAAACCAGCAGAACAATCGGAGTCGAGTGAATCAGGAGAGCCTAGTAAGAGGAAAACAAGAACATGGAAACATACCAGAGAGAAAGCCAATCGCAAGTGGAATAAAAAGTTATCGAAACTAGAAGAAAGCTTGAAGGACGCAAAAACAAAAATAGAAGACATTGCATCTCAAAACCCCTTGCATGCCGAAACTCCATCCACTCCATCTCATCCCACCCCACCACCCATTGTAAATAGACCGCAACCAGGGTCTGTTCTCGTAGATCCAACCCCAGAAGGTTTGGACATGATGTTCAAGGCCTACCAGGCTCGACTTCAAGAAGGGCCAACAGCTGCAAACCTAGACAAGAGTTACCCTAGAGCGGATTTAGAGATTGAACGGATGAAAATGTGCATGAAAATGGTAGAACAAGCTCAAGCTATACTCGAGACTAGTCCAAAGTTCAATCAGACAAACTCTATCAAACCGGATTTGCATTTCCAGGTCTTACTAGAAAGATTAGAGCAATTGGTAAACAAACCACAAGTTTATTTACCTCCACAGGCTCAACCAATTATTGAAAGAGGAAGCTCACCACCAATGGGAGCTTATGTTCCTAATTCCACGGATGCTGGAATACCTCCTTCAATTCAACAGTACTCTCAAGAGTTCTTGCGGGAAATACAAGAAGAGAAATGGACCAAGGAGAAGGGCAATTCCCCTCCTATTCGTGAGATTGATGATCTTCATGATCAATTTCCCCAAGACATTCCATCTATTTACGAAGATGAAGTAGAACAACAAGAAGATGAAAGATTAGATTTTGAATCTAATACCTTAGAAGAACTGCCTCAGTTTCCAGGCCCATGGGAATCTGAATCTCTTCAGATCAGAGCTCCCACAATACCGATCAAACATGAAGACTCAGTGGTTCCAAGGAACACTGATGTCATGAAGAACACTAAGGTTCAATGTCACCTCACTATAGAAGAGCTGCTCAAAGTAAAACCTGAGCTTTGGAATCATGTGAAGGATTAGGTTCCAGAACTTGATTCCAAAATGCCAAAATCAAGCTCTAAGCAAAAAGTTCCAGAGATACCTCTTGATAAAATAGGAGACATGTGTGAGGGTGAAGAAGGTAATACTTATCTTCCAATCACCTACCAAGGTTACACAACCAAAGCAATCATAGATTCAGGTGTTGGTGTTGCTATTGCGACCACCTCCTTGTGGAAGCAATGGGGAAAACCCACATTAAGACCAACAAGAATGAAGCTTCAAATGGCAGACGGTCATTTTGAAAGACCTCTAGGATTGCTAGAAGGGATAACGCTAACCACCTATGGTGTAGAGTTTGAACATACATTTGCTATATGTGAGTTTGAGAAAAATAATGTCCATGAGATGATCCTAAGAAGACCCTTCCTACGACAATTGCAAATAGTACAGGATTGGGGAACCAACTCCTTGTACTTACAGCACTTAGGGGTCACCACCAAGGTCAATTTGAAGGATTACTCCTTCAGAGATGTACCACCCCTACAATGGAATCATATCCACAAAGCGAAAGAAGATTCCATCTCTGTGCATTCTGAAAGTTCACCTGATCCATCATGGCTGCATGAAGATACTCATTTGTGGATGTGCAAGGTCATGGAGGAAGAGGAAAAACGCTTAAAGGCAAGAGAAGAAGGAACTTCTCCAGGAGATAGACCAATTAAAGACCCAGCCTATACACCAATGATCTTTCAAGATGAGGAATTTGAGCCTCATGGCTGGCCAGAAATCTTAGCCACCATGGACATTGCTGTCAATGAAGAACAATGGACACCTCATTGTGATGAGGAGGGTTATGATATCTCAGTGTTCATGTGTCAGCCCTTGCTAGAAGAATGTGACCCTAGTGATGTCATAGAAGAAGAAGAGAATGACAATGATCTAGAGTCCATTGTGATGGATAATTGCTTTAACTCAGAGAAGCACTATTTAGAAGATGTAGGCGTGTTTAACCAGAAAGAAGAAGAACCTCTCACAAGCATTAAAACGGTAAATTCAAAGGATGGAAGTGAGAGCAGTCAAAAGAAAAAGAAAAGAAAAGCAGTGAAACAAGAAGAGGAGGAATCATTGTTTGAAGTACCAAAAAACTTCAAGAAATATGAAGTTGATGACCGCAAAATTTTGGTACGAATGCCCAAGAGAGAGGCCATCATAGGAGAATCATATGATAATAAAGAAAAGACCAAGAAAATTGTAGTGACCATTGAAGAGAACGAAGAGAGATGCACATATATAGGAGATGACCTAAGTGCAAGAGAAGAAATGGAGCTCATAGCTTTATTAAGGGAATATAGGGATGTGTTTGCATGGCACTATAGAGACTTGAAAGGGGTAGATCCAAGAATTTGCTCTCATACTATCCCCATGACTGTTGATGCCAAGCCCACCAAACAGAAGCCCTACACATATAATGATACATATGCAGCCAAAATAAAAAAAGAAATTGATAGGCTAATTGAAGCTGCATTCATCTATGAGATTGAGCATATTGAATGGGTGTCCCCCATTGTAGTGGTACCCAAGAAGAATGGGAAGTTGCGAGTGTGTATTAACCTTAAAAAAGTTAATGCCTCTACGATCAGAGATAGTTATCCACTTCCAATCACGGAACACCTATTGGAGGGAATTGCAGGCAAGGAAGTTTATAGCTTCCTTGATGGGTTTTCAGGTTACAATCAAGTAGCCATTGCCCTAGAAGATCAACACAAAATAGCTTTTGCCACAGAGTGGGGAATCTTTGCATTTTGTGTGATGCCATTTGGGCTCACCAATGCACCTGCAACATTCCAAAGGCTCATGTGTCATGTCTTCAAAGAGTTCCTGCGAAAGAGCTTAGAAGTATATGTGGACGATTTATGTGCTCATTCCCAAGACAGAAGATACCACATCCCTGAGCTCAGACAAATCTTCAACAAGTGTAGAGAATATCGAGTGTGTTTGAACCCAAAAAAGTGTGTGTTCATGGTGTGTCAAGGTAAAATCTTAGGTCATATTATTTCTAAGAATGGAATCTCAACAGATGAAGATAAGGTACGAGCCATAGTGGAGCTGCCCAGGCCAAGGAATGTTAAAGAGGTACAAGCCTTTATGGGCCATTGTGGATATTACCGTAGGTTTATCCACATGTACGCGATCATAGCTAGACCCCTTTATGCCCTGTTGTCTAATTTTGAGTGGAACAATGAATGCGAGAATTCTTTCAATGAATTGAAGAAACGTTTGTGCACAGCTCCAATACTGACCACTCTTGATTGGAATAAACCATTCCATGTCCATGTGGATGCATCCAATCACGCCATAGGATGTGTGCTAGCACAACCCACAAGTGAAGGAAACTTAGATTTGCCCATAGCGTATGCTAGTAGACAGCTCACCGCAACTGAACGAAACTATACCACAACTGAGCGAGAAGGCTTAGGCATGGTATATGCTGTGAAGAAGTTTAGACACTATTTATTGGCCAACAAGTTCAAGTTTTTCATTGATCATCAAGCTTTGTTATATTTGGTCAATAAACCTTGCAATACTGGACGCTTAGTAAGATGGTTCCTCTTACTAATGGAATATGACTTTGAAGTTGTTGTCAAGAAAGGTAGAACCCACCTTCGGGCAGATCACCTTTCTCGTATCACTTCAGGGGAGTCACCACAAGGAGTGTCTGATGAACTACCCGATGCTTATCTGCTCAATTTAGAAGTTTTTCCTAAATGGGCAAATAAGTTGGTACCAGTCCTCACCTTCGGAGCCGCAAATAAGAATGTGAAAACATCACAAGAAGAAATTGTAAAATCACAAAAATATCACATATTGGCAGGAAGCATGTACAAACAATATACTGAAGGTGTATTAGCTTGTTGTGTCGAGGATGATGAACATAGTAGCTGGTTGCAACGAGCCCATGAAGGATTGCTAGGAAATCACTATTCTAAACAATGAACATTGCAGAATCTAAAACGTTTAGGAGTGTATTGGCCTAGCATGGACAAAGAAATACATGAGTGGATTAAGAATTGTCCAATGTGCAGAGAGAGACCACCAATAGAGCATGCCACCCTTTATCAAGTGTCATTAATTCTTGATTGGAGTGCTCCATTGGTAGAGTTAATGAGATCGGGAAGATTACCCAAAGAGGCTAGTCTAGCAAGAAGACGAAGCATGGAGCAAGAGGCTCAAGGCTATGCCTTAGTAGGAGAAAACCTATACCGAAGAGGCAAAGATGGTTATCTAAGGTTGTGCGTTCACGAATCAGACTATTTGAAAGTCTTAGAAACTGCACACAGCGATATTGCAGGTGGACACTTTGGTCCTGATCGAGTAATCAAGACCATTCTATTTTCAGGACTTTGGTGGCCCACTCTTCATATGGATGCTCATACCTATGTGAAGAAATGTGACACATGCCAACGTGCACAATATCCAGTTAGAAAAGACGAGATGCCTTTGAGGCCAATGATGGGAGGGCGTGCATTTTCCAAGTGGGGCATAGACTTCATAGGTCCTATTAACACCCCAGCTAGAAACTCCCACGCAGAGTATATTATTGTAGCCACAGATTACCTTACAAAGTGGGTAGAAGTGAAAGCCACAACAAAGAATGATGCTCAGACTATGGCTAAGTTCTTATTCGAGAATGTGTTCACGAGATATGGGCTACCAATAGAGTTAGTGAGCGATAGAGGCACACACTTCTTGAATGAGGTCATTGAAAATCTTCTCCAAGAATTCTTGGTGATACATAAGAAGTCTGCCCCTTATCACCCACAAGCTAAAGGACAAGCCGAGAGCACCAATAAGATCCTCTGTAACGTATTGACAAAACTAGTAAATAATAAACGCTCTAATTGGGACAAATAACTTCATCATGCTGTTTGGGCTTATCGAGTTGCCTACAAAACGGTACTCAACGCCACCCCATTTCAGATGGTCTTCGGACAGACTGTTGTGCTACCATTAGATTTCTTAATCCCTGCCTTAAAAGTAGCACAAGAGTATGAGTGGAATGGGCATGAATTGTCCTCTAGGATCTTTGATCTCGAACGCTTAGGTGAGACGAGGCTACGAGCGGCAGCATGCATCTACGCTGCAAAGAAGAGGCAAAAGGCATACTTTGATGCACACATCAAGGATAAGGTATTGAAAGAGGGAGACCTAGTGCTGGTTTATACGCTAAAGCAACATGCCCGTAAGTTGGAAAAATGAGGAAATGGACCCATGATCATTAACAGAATTTCCACTAGCGGTGTAGTTCAATTGGCTACTTTAGAAGGTGATATCTTGCCCAACTATATTAGTGGATGTAGAGTCAAGTTATACCAAGAACCTCTTACAGAGGATATGCTTACGAGACTCAACACTGCTAAGAAGCGAAAAGAAGAGGAGTTAAGAGTGAGAGAAGAAGCACAAGCAGAGGCTAGAGAGCGCATAAGGCGAAATAAGTTAAGACGACTAGGCCTAGATGTCAACTCAACAGCCCCAAAATATCACATGGATATGTGCCAAAAATCGGGCATAACTACTTCTCAAGTCATTGACCGACGTCCCTTTGTGACCATAGAGATAGGACAAGGAAAGGGTGCAAGGACTGTGAAAGCATTGATTGACTCAGGTGCAGCAAGTAGTGCAGTTAGACTATCCTACTGCCAAAACTTGCAGTTGAACATCAATCCCATAGAAGCTTATCTCATAGGATTGGGAGGTGTGGAAACCCCTATTTTGGGCGAGGTGGAACTTCCCATGTACCTTCAAGATGTTCCAATGAAAGTCAGAGTGCTAGTGTGTCAAGATGAGAACCTTACAGAACCACTTGTCTTAGGACAAGATTGGATTTATGACAATGCAGTCAACTTGAACCTAAGAAGTCAACTTCTTCAAATTTGGGTCCAGGGACAATGCTTTACATTAGAACTAGAAAATGACATGCTCACAAATCCAGATGTCACATCTTGTAGTTCTCCTAGGACTAATCTTAGCAAAAGAGATTTTGTATGCGTCAAAAGCTCTATGTTGTAGGAGAACTCAATCATGGAAGAACAGGCTCAAAGACAAGCGGACTCCTCCTCCGGTGCAAGGACTAATGCCGCCACTACAACTCAACCAACAAGGCAAGCACAACGGAAAAAGACTACTGCTATATCAAATAGAAAGACACCATTCGACAAGAAAGCAGTTCTAAGCATGAAGCAGATCTGGGTACAAAAAAGAGAGCAGCCACCAGCCTTGCCAACACAATTCCCACCCAAGCAAGTCAACAATGCAAGGACCAGAGCCAAGCAACCACGACCAGCTCAACAAGAAGGCCTTCGACGAATTTGGGTGCCTAAGAAATTAGCTGCAGCTCAACAAGGGCGATTACAGATGTGGGTACCTAAGAAGCTCTTACATCCACAACAACCTATGTTCTCCCACATGCGCAAGGTCTCAACAAAGAAGCCACAAAGAGAAAAGGGTAAGAACCACATACAAAGATCGAAAGAAGATCAAATCACCTCTTCAACATAGTAGGAAGAGGTGCAAAAAGGGTATGGGTTTGGAAGCCAAAAGCACAAGTAGCCTCCACCGAACCAAAGCACCAACCACACTAGATACCACAATTGAGAAAGCATCCATAGAGGAAGATGCCTGAAGTGATCTCTATAGTGCCAAATGCTGTTCTAAAATGGACCCCAATAAGGAGGATTACATCATTTCGAGACCTAACAGATACCACAATTGAGAAAGCATCCAAAGAGGAAGATGCCTGAAGTGATCTCTATAGTGCCAAATGCTGTTCTAAAATGGACCCCAATAAGGAGGATTACATCATTTCGAGACCACAGTCGGCATCAACATCTACAAGTAACATCGATAGCCTCAACGAGCGACAACCATGTGCTCCTTGCACAACCTTGTCTTTTGCACCATTCAGGTTATGCGTTTCCAAAGTATGCATTAATATAGGGCCACATTACACGGCCGTGCATAGACACACTTGAGAATACCAGGCATAAGAGCACATTGACATATGTCAAATATTTTTATTGATACTAACCTTTGTCTTCTTGTTCTGTGACTTTGTTCCTCTCAAAAAAAAAAAGAAGAAGAGAAGAAGAAAAGAGAGAGAGAGAGCTTGTTCCAAGGTTTGGCTCATGGAACATGAATGAGTCAGGCTTAGTTGAAGATGTCAAGAACTTGATAGGAACATGGCATCCACAACTTTGTTTCCCCTTACCTTGGTAGGGGTGAAGAGCTTGAAGGTCCGCAACTTGAGGGATGCTTAACTACTGCATGTCCGAGAGCATCCAGGGAGATATCTGCAAGAGATAGTTTGGTACCCTAAGAATCCTTGTCCATATACTGGGAGAGAAGACTCCTGCTTATGGTGAGCTAAAGAGAATATGTGAAAATAAGCTTGGTGTAGTTACCCAATGTTGTTTGCCAAGGAATATAAAGAAATTCAACTCTCAGTATTTGGAAAATGTTGCTTTGAAAAGAGGAGAGAGGACTAGGCACTCAAAAAATTTCATCAGTGGACCATCAACACGGAACTTCATCAACAATGTTCCATCCCAAAGGCCAAGTGTACAACACGAAGAGATGAACATCGATCGACCTTCTCCATGGTAAGTATCATCATAACCAGGATAGCTTAGGAAACCTCTTCATCGGCATACCCTTGAGCACGTAGCTCAAGAACCCCAATTTTTGCACCATACTTCTTCCGATGCATTTTCCAAGTAAGCATGCATAGGGCTATATTACAAGGCCGTGCACAAGGCACATATTTTCCTCAACCCATGCACGAACACACTTACCCATCATCCATTATGGGTTATGAGTACTTGGCATGACTACTATGAACATCAACCTTGGAAGATCTAGAGGACATCAACGGACACTCACAACGACACAGTCATGCTGGAATCCAACAAAGAAGTACATACCAAGGCACTACAACTTGCAAAGGCTCGCAGTGATAGATGAAGAACTGAACAACCAACCCTGCCACATTTGGAAGCCAGACGACTTTTGTTCATACAGAAGGGGCACTCCCTCTCAAAGCACTACTTGGAACAACCACTACAACAAGGGTCTGTCAGGGACGACAGACTCGAGAGGGGGGGAGTGTTGGAACTCAAGGTCAAGAAAAAGCATGGAAGCACATCAAAAAGGTGGACACACACAAGAAGAAGGAGCAAGTAGGGAGCTCCAAGAAGTCATGTCAAATTTTTAGAAGAATCCCCTACAAAAATAGTGATTTCCATCACTAAAAACCATTGTAAATACCATTTTCTATTTTTGTAACTCCATTTTGTTCAAGCCGAGGAGTCCTCGAGCTTGAGGAGTATTAGAAGTATCATCCTACCAATTTTCATAATTTTTGGACTTCGTTTGAGCCCTCAAATAAGCCTTGGAACCTAATTTTTAACTAGGCCGGACACTAGGTCTGGACAGGGCCAAAACTAGTCAAAAAACTATAAAAAGAGCTAGAGAGCTCATTTTTGAGGTTAGCTTGATAGAGAATAGAGCTTTTGTAAGAGAACTCATTTGGAATCTAAGCTTTCCATTGTTCCTCTCTTTGATCTTACCTTGTGCGCGTGTGTGTGTATGTGTGTGCATGTTTGTGTGCTTTCACTCACACACTTGTGCCTTCACTTGCTCGTGGTCTTCACACTGGTCCTCACGTCTCCACAGATTGACAAGTAAAGGAGGTGGTGCTTTCGCTTGAGCTACACAAGTGTTTCCTTCATCTCCCTCACTGAAATCTCCAAGCTTATCGACTGGGATTTTTACTGTGTTTACTTCATCAGGCATCTCCTTCTCTTCCGCCTTGATCTCCAGTTGTCTGGTTAATTTCTCCTTCAAATGTGGTTTGACCTTCAAAAGTTCTTCCAACGTCAGAGTACAAGGGATTTTTACCTTTCTAAGGTGTTGGATGATGTCCGACGTTTGGATTGAGGGGTTTTGTTCTTTTTTTCTTATTGAGGGAATGCAATATAATTCCGAATTATGTTCGTATTCTCCTGTATAATTTGGTAAAACCTTCACACTGTCATTCTCCTTGTTTCTCTTGTCAAATTGTACTAATCCTTCTTAATTTAGTTCAGGTATTGAATCTTCTATTTCACCTTCTACTTCTAGCTCTTCAAAGGGTGGTTCGATTCCTTCCACTTTCTTCCATCTGTCTTCTTGGACCCTTGCCCACAAGTCTTTAGGCCATTCTCCATCTACTTCGGGGACAATGGATCCTTCCCTTTTATCCTCACAGTGATTTTCATTATGTGTCTCACCTTCTTTGGTTTTCTCGGGGTCATTAGGGATGACATACTCTTTGGAATTCTTTTTCGGGAATTCGTGAATTGGGTAGTCTACAGACAGGTTTTTCTAAGGTTTGTTGAGCCACATCAATTAATTTCTTGCAAATCTCCAACCTTTCTTTCTCTAAGTCACCTCTAGGATATTCTTTTTCATGTTGTTCAATGGTAGGTCCTGCTCTGATTCGTGCCTGGTATGCCTGAATCCACATGGCTAACTCTTCTGGCATGGGATATGCTAAAACTGATCCTATCTCTTCTTTTTTATGCTTTCCTTTTTTATTCTCTCCTTTAAGTTTTTGTTTTTCTTTTTGATCTTGTTCATTTTTTTCCTTCTCCATTTGTTGCTGTAGTTTCTTTTCCTTTATCCTATCTCTACGATTCTTCCATCTCTGTGTTCGTTTACTTGATACTTTTTCCAGGCTCTTCCGAGTCTTCAACTCTTTGAGGTGCAGGTGTATTCACCTCTCTGTCGCTTTGGTCATTCTTTCCAGTTTTCTCTGGTGTCTCTCTGGCTTTGGCTCTTGTTATTGCTTTCAATGGCACGGTGTACTCCTTATCACTCCCTGATGACTCTATCACTTCTATCACGTTGATTTGCACGTTTGAGTTAACTTTGTTGGGGTTTTTGGGGCAATCTCTAAAAAGATGTTCTTTACCACAACCACTACAGTATCCTTCCCAAACTTGCTGTGGTGGTGGTGGGTTTGGTAGTGTACATTCTCTGATATAATGATCACCCCCACATCTATAACACAATCCTCTAGGTACAGGTGGTCGGTTCATAGGTCGGGAGGGTATGGGTGCTCTGGGAGCTGTGTACATCAATGACACATAATCCTGCTCATATCCGTAAGAATTATTTGGTGCTTCCATGCCATATGTATATGGTTTGTACATTTTTCCATATTCTATCATAGAGCTCTCATAATTGGGATAGTTTCCTTGACTGTGGTCATAGGATGAGTCCTATGGTTCATTACTAGTCAAAGGTGTGGCTGGAACTATTGCTCTCTCTAAGTTACATCTTCTAAGCATGGGTACTCTCATTGGGTTGTTGGGGTAGTTCCTCTGTCCTTGAACGCTCAATTTCTTTGCTACTAAGTCGGCTATTTCCTCTACATTGTTCTTAGGGTTTGATGTACTACTGGCGGAATCTTCACTTTTCACACTACCTTGAGGTATTTTCAGGTCTTCCGCTAGATTGTCCTCTAGGTCGATACATTCTTTCATACATTCTTGCAAAGTTTGAACTCTTTTCACATATACTAGAGATCTTAATGATCCATTCACTAACCCTTCCAAAAACAATGACACCATCTTGTTTTGAGTGGGTCTCTCTTCCACTGGACATCTATCCACATACTGCTTGAATCTTCTTGCCGCCAATCTCACTGATTCTATAGGAGCTTGCTTAAAACTATGGATCAATGAGGAAGAGTTATTTTTAATCCGAGATTTGGTGAATTCTTCAATTAATTCTTGGTAAACTTGTTCCATGTTTTGAAAATTATTATGGTCTAATGGCTGGAACCAAGCTAAAGCCGTGTCTGTCAAAGTTAGACCAAAGGATTCATATTGGATAAAAAAATCTTCTACTTGTTCAGCTCTGATTACTTGCTTGAATTCAGCTATATGATTGTAAGGTTCACTAGAGCCATCATAATGGTTTCTTATGCATTTGGCGACTTGAATGGGTCTTAATCTTCTTCCTGCCTCAGGTGGTCTAGGCATCACAAGGAAAACTGGACTTCCTATCGGTATACCAGGTCCTCTTACCACAGGTGGTCTATTTGGGACAAGGATTCTATTCCTTGGGCCAACAGATGGCTGAGGCCGATAGTTTGGATTATTTGCAGGCATAGCAAATTGCACATGGGGTCTAACGGGGATTTGTGTTTGTTGTGTTTGTCCAGACTGTTGATCTGAATTATCTTGAAAGGTTCCTTGAGGGTTCTGAGAAGTCGTAGCTTGATCCCTAGGAGGGAACACTGAAATGTTCTGATATTTCAACCCTGCTCTTTCTGACTCTGTTAGAGGCCAGTACCTCCTATGGTTTTTGTCCAAATATGTTATGATGGTGGTGGGAAATTCAGGATCTTGTAATTCGTAGACAGTAGCTGGGTTAGGGGCTACTTCCCATAATGAAGAGTGGGCTCTAAGGAGATGCTCCATTCCATTGATCAAATACACATCCATTAAGGAGTCATCTTGGGGAACTAAGTCTCCTCTCCAAACCCTAACAATAGTAGATCTCCCTCTAGGAGTGGTCACTTGTTCTTCATGTCCCTCTGCATTAAGGTTATGAGCATTATCTTCTTCCCCTTGTTCATTGATACATTCAGGGCGTTCTGTAACAACATGCTGGATGTCTCTCTTGTCCATATAAAATCCTCCTGCATACTTAACTGCTGGCCTAGGTACTATGTAAGCTTCTGAAGCTTTCTTTAGTCTGGCCACTCATCGGTTTAAACCATCTAGGTTGATAGGTATCTCATGTTGATTGGTGTTCACATATTCCAAAGATGTCCGATATTCTCCCTCAATAATTGACATCATGCCAATCATTGGTACGGTATTTTGCATGTCCTCTGAAGCCATGGGAATTTCTTCCTCTGACTCACTAGAGGTGTCAGAATAATGGGAACGGCTACTGAGTTTGGCTACACTTCCCACTGAAGAGATTACACTTCTTCGGCTTCCTAGGGTTCTCACAGACATTAGGTTCATTCACTTAAAAGCTCTGATTAACCCTAATCAACCTCCAACCCCTAAAATTCTTTAATGAGGGTCAGAATTTCTAGAGATTTGGTTGAAATAGGACTGACAGTGAATCCACAAATCACGATACTTGACCCAAACAAATCCACGATACTTGATATCTGACACACTAGAAGGGTACCACGATACTTGACATGTGAACAAGACGATACACGATATTCAACCGCTTGACTGGACACGATACACAATATCTGCAAAAAACGCGATACACGATACTTCAGGAAACACGATACATGATATTTGCCCAATATCGCGTGCCAATCATGACACTCGATACTTCACCTTGCTATGTCACTCACAATACATGATAGTCCACAAGTATCGCGAGAAAATCCTCGACGATACTCGATATTTGTCAGGTATCAGGAACGCCGCCTCCACGATACATGATATCAGCTAAGTATCGCGATCAGAGACTCACGATACACGATAGTCCACAAGGGGATTCTCCATGATAGTTGATACTGAAAATTTGACATGTGATTCTTGGAGCTCCCTACTTGCTCCTTCTTCTTGTGTGTCCACTTCCTTGATGCACTTCCATGCTTTGTCCTTGACCCTGAGCTTCAATAGCAGCATATACATTTTTAAATTTCATTGGCTACCAGGGCACGAATATCCTTATTTTTTATCTATCTGTTATGCCCAATCGCCCAACAATCATGGTGTATTATTCAAGGCTCATGTTCTTACCAAGCCCATATATGCAAACCTTTGAGGAAGCCTTTTTTACTGGACTTTTTGAAATTGATTCCGAGATTTTCTTAAAAATGTCAACGAATCTGAATGCTAGAATGGTGGCATATGAATTGAGCTTCTTCCCAGATCACTTACAACCACCACATGATGGTGTGAAAGCTAAACAATGGAAGCAACTACTGATACGTGAAGCTAATCTGCTTAATGAGACAGAGCAAAAGGTTTACAGAACGTACTCCGGCCGCATTCCAAAGCCTATCGGGGACGATAGAGTTCACGAGGGGGCAGTGTTGAAGGAGAGACTAACAAAAAGAAAACAAAGAAAGAAGCTTCATTAAAGGTATTATATCTGAATACATATCTCTGTCGGAAGCCCGCAGGGGCACGCAACACCCATCTCTGCACAGAGCCCCACAGGGGCATACAACGGGGGATGTCACGTAAGCAACAAGGGCAGACCAATGCCAAGAAGTATCCATGAAGAAGTGCAAGAAGATATCTGGTAGATCCTAATCCTTAAGAAGGTCCTTCAACATCTGGGTCTTCGGGAGGTCCAGATCGAAGGCTGAAGGTCCACACCCTCATACCTTCCACTGGTTGCGTGCGTGGCAGCCCAACTTAACAAAGCAACCTAGATTTAAAAGGAGCGATTGGAAATGATCCTTGACCGCTGGTAAAACTATATCATTACAACTTCCGTAGAAGCGGGCAATGGTCGACTACAGGCACAACACTAGAGACACGAACTGAAGCCTATCAAGGGATGACAGAGACAAAGAGGGGGAGAGTGTTGCAAAGCAAAGAAGAGCAAAGAGGTAGAGAAAAAGAAGGGCCCTAAAATTTTTCCGAATTGGTCACTTTCTTTTTGTATTATAGCCATTTTGTAATATATTTCCCGATGTAAATGCACTAGAGGAGTCCTCTAGATGCATACCCATAGAGATTTGTAGCTTACCCTTGTAAATTAGTAGGAAATTAGCCTTTCAGTTAATAAAGTGCCGGTCTCTTGTGTGAAAGGACCATTTTTAGGGCACATGTATATAAGTCAATTTGTGACTCTTTGTAGAGACTTTTTGCCATTGTGAGAATCAAGAGCATAGAATTTCGAATTTGTGTCTTCTCCTCTCTACATCTTCTTCCTTGTGAGCTTGCATGCATGTGTGATGCTTGGAAAGAGTGTTTGGAAGTGTTGTCTATCCATGAAAGTGCTTGTTTACTGTTGGTAAGGTGTGTGCGAAGTATAGGAAGTGCTGAAGTGTGGGAAGGTCAATCCCGTGACTCAGTATTTTGTTCATAACTTGAAGCAGAAGCGCCAGAAGAGTGACCGCCATTGGATGCGTCTTCTCGAGAGCTTTGAAACGAACCCGCTATTCGCTATATTCGGAGTTCAAAGCTGAGAGAAAAGCTTGATTTACTGTTGACTACTGCTCCAAGTGTCACCACATCATAACTGATCCCTGAAACTTGTTTGGAATAGATTTATACTTATTTGCACTTTATGAAAGTTCAATTGCATTGACCATCATTTGAATGCACGTCTTCATACACTTAGCTAGGTTTTCATACTCCTCGGATTGATATTTAAAGCGTGAATCCCCATTATATGTACTTGAGAGGGATCGAGGTACAGTCTCTTCCTCCACAAGTCCCTAAGTCGGTGCTTAGGTACACAGACCTTGAACAACTTCAATGAGACCTTGGGATCCTTGGGGTGAATAGCTTAACACTTCTCTGCACACTTCTTAGTGACTCTTCATGCACAACTTGCACTTCACTTCTCTGCATCACACACTGTGTGTCTCTTGCACTTCTCTCTCTTCCTTAGCTTAGACTATGCTCACCCTACTTAGTCTTGCTTCGTCCCAAGAATAGTCCTTGCCTTGATTTGAGTGTCGATTCACATACACTCCTAACTGCAAGAGTATCTTGGTGCTAACTTTGATGTCCCAAGGTTGTCTCCACAAGTGGGCAGCCAACGAATCTTTGTTTTGTCCTATAGTGACTTTAGACTAAAAACAAAAAATTTAATTGGGGGGCCATACTTTCACTTCTGCATACGTTGCCGCTTCACATACCTTCACATTTTGCCTTTTAACTCTTCAAATGTGCACATAAGGGAGGGTTCACCTGAACCTTCCAAAACACTTTAAAAACACTTTGAACCTTAGAGAAATTGCAATTTACCCTTTGTAGACAATTAATTGTGCACTACTTGTGCACTTTGACACCTGAACTTTGCACACTTTAACTTTGCCCCTGTTGACTTTGACCTTGAACATGTTGACTTTGATCGATTTGATTTTGACCTTTTGACTTTGACTATAGTTGACTTTGACTGCAATTGACTTTGACCATTATGACTTTTATGGGCTCAACAGGGTTGGGGTTTGCGTACATGACATTTGCATACTCTGGATCCCAACTAGGTTCACTCGGTTCTTCACAATAGTAGGTCTCATTATGCTCATGTGACTACATGTAGTAGGCCTGTGGACTATCAATGTGAGTAGAGTCAAAACTATGATCACTTGGTTCACTTTGAAAGTAATGGAGTTACTGGCACTATAGCTCTATTCAAATTTTCTTCTGCAGCTGCGTACTTTACTGGAATCAGATTGGTTGGAGTAGGAGGTTGTTGAGCTAACACAGGCTGAGGCCTTTGTTGGGTTTGGTAGGGTTGTTGATAGGGTTGCTGTGGTTTGCCATATGGTTGTGGTGGGTATTGGTTCTGGTACCTTCCTTGTTGAGGGTATGGCTGTGATAAGTTTGCCTAACTGCTTGCTTATTGTATGGGCAATCTTGTGCAGTGTGATTAGTGTATCTCTGTTCTATGGTGCATTATTGACTACTAAGATTCACTTGGGGTTGAGCCATAATGGGACATACATTCGCCATATGGTCACCTCCACATGTATAACATCTTTTCACAGGGGAAAACCTTGGTATTTGTTTGCTTGCGACACCTAATTTCTGAGCTACCTTCTCTGCGAGTTCCTCAATAGATGTGGATTGCTTGGAAGAGAGGCTGGTAGAGCTATTTGAATCTTTTTAGATTTTTGAAAGCTCCAGCTCCTCTCCTAGATTATCCTCTATGTCTATGCACATGCGTACACAGTCTTCTATGGTTCTGGGGTCCTTCAAGTACACATATGGTCTCAATTTGGTACTCAGCAATCCATCTAAAAATAAAGCCACTTGTTTGGCTGGTGTGGGTAACTCAGGAACAGGACATCTCTCTAGGTATTGCCTTAACCTTCTTCGTGCAAGTCTGACCGTCTCTTGGGGTGTCTTCTTGAAGCTATGAATCAGTGAGGAAGTATTATGCCGTATACCACTCTTAGAGAATTCGATAATGAAAGCCTCTAGAAGTTGGTCTATGTTCCTCAATTGTCTCTCATTTAGTGGTTGAAACCACTGTGTTTCTAAGGGTTAGACCAAAGGCATTGTATTGTGTGAATAGGTCCTCAAGTTGTTCAGCTCTCAAGACTTGCCTAAACTCGGCCACATGACCGTATGGGTCTCCCGTGCCATCGAAGTAATTCTTCATGGACTTAACCAGCTTGGTTGGCCTCAAGGTTCTAATGCGTTCCCTAGGACTTGGCAAAGGAAAATCATCAGCATTTCTTTGGTTCCTTAACTCCATAGGTCTCTCAGTTTCCACTCTATCCGTCTCTGTTCTCATCCTTTCTCTTCCTAGTGGGTTGACAAAACTTACTTCCAACCTATCTCTACTTCTGTCCTTATCAGTTCCATGAGCTTGGGACATTCCAGCTCCTTGGTGACTATAAGAGACATTAGATCTTCGATGGGAAAAAACAAACTCCCCCTTCCAAGTGTAGGCATGCCTACCAAGTTCTGAGACCAAGAAGATCCTCTCTACAACATTGTCTCCGTGTTCACCTTGATTCTAGGAATTTTCTAGAAGCAATTGGCGTTGTGCCAAAAAAGACGCTCATGGCACGATGCATCCTGCCTAATGAGGAGATGGGTTTTTGAATGTTCCCACACAATGCATCTAGTCCTTCTTCGTAGTTCACTCTTATTTCAGGCTCTATGTCCTCAAAGCTGATTCACTAGCCAGTTTCTTGTATCTAGAGGTGTTTCCAATGTATGAAGACCTTGTTCTAGAGCCTCTTAGCATTTTGGAGGTTCAAGGATGCCACACCCATGATGCCCATGATTGGAAACCAAATTTAGTCATTTTGTCTAATACCAGCCACACATTTCCAATCTTCTCTAATTTTGATAAAATGATTGAACTTGTTCCAACTCTCCCACAAGGATCATCAAAGATTCAAGTGTTTTGGGGTAACTAGAATTGGGGATAATAAGAGGGTAAGGAGGCCTAAGTCCATCTACCCAAGGAGGCCCACCAGCATAATCACGTTCTTGTTCCGAAAAATGAGTTTGGCCAAAGTGGTCTCACAGTTGCACCAAGCCCTGATGATCCGTCTTGTTGCCAACTTGTCAACTATTCCTTCAATATCCATAATGCCTAAAACCCCATAATCCTTTTGGTTGGTGTAGCTAGACCATTTAATTTTTGAAACCCCCCTTCTATTGTGGTCCCCCATCCAAAGAAAGTTCTTACATATTCTTTCTAATTTGCTAAGCTCTTGATCCTTCGGTCTCTAGCAAGAGAGAAAGTAAATGGTCAAGGAGATGAAGAAGTTATTAATTACCATGGCATACCCCACAAGGCTGATTTGCATGCCCTTCCAATATGCTAACTTTTTGGCTAGTTTGGAAAGGACCCAATTCCATTGTTGCTCCATCGAGACACCAAATCCCATCAGAATACCAAGTAGGCAGAAGACCAGACCCCTGGGGATAATTTGGCAACCACGATCAACCAGAAATTGGGGTGGCAATCCGATGATGGCTCTGAAAGTGGTTTTCAAGTGGTTTATTCGGGAACCTAATGCCGTGCATAGCCTGTCAAGGCACCCCCAAAAGGTTTCAATGCTGGTTATGTCATTATGCACAAATGCATTCATGTCATCTGCAAATAGCCTCATGATCATCTCGCCATGGTTGAGAGGTAGAGATGTTGATATATTTAGGTTGTGATGTGTGTGAACACTCTAGGAAAGCTAGGATACTTTTTTCCCTCTTTAGGAGGTTTTTTTCCCCCGGCTTGTATATACGTCTATTGCCCTAATGGGCTACTTATCTTTGTACATTCTCTCATAATACATTCAGTATTGTTTGTTGTGCTCCAAGCTCCTTCTCCTTCCTTGTGCTGTTCAGATGCTTTCACAGATGTCTATCTCCAACAATTGGTATTAGAGCAGGTCGTCGCTTCATCTAGGGCGCCATCGACACTCCTCCAATTGCAGTCTCAGAATCGCACGAATTTTGGTGAGCACACTCAGCATGTTTTCCAAATCAAAACTGCTTCGCTCAGTCATGCTGAAATCGCGATCTGAGCTCGTTTCGTCCTCCGAACGCACCATCGTAGCACTTGTGTAGGCTATTTTGTCTTTTTTTTCCAAAAGTATATACCAGTTTCTATTCGCCAGTATAAGCTTCTCGAAGTCTGCTATAGGTCTAGTGGAATTCTTTTGGGCAATTCTGTTCAACTTTTTGAGATATAGTCAATTTTTTGCATCAAGGTATTTTAGTCACTTTCCATGGCTGAAAGCAGTGATGTATTCCATATGTTGCTTGTTGAGGATAAGTTGGATGGTACCAACTACCCATTATGGGCTTATATGATGCGACATGTGTTGGTCGCAAAAGGACTGTGGAACATTGTGCAGGGTGTCAAAAAATGTCCTATCACACCTGTAACTGTTACAACTGTAGGTACTGAAGCTGATGCAGAAGATGTCAAAGATGATGATATTTTGCATATTCTTGTTTGTGCTGCGGTTTCTGCTGCACCTACTATAGAGCAGATTCGCTAGGATGGCAAAGTTGCCCAGAAACATGCATTGATAGCTTTGTCTGTCAAACGTGCCATTATTCCTCACATTCGCTCTTGTAGAACAGCTAAGGATGCTTGGGACACACTTACCACATTGTACCAAGCTAGGAATGAGGCTCCTGTTGCTTAGCTCTGAAAATAGTTGAAGAGTGAGCACATGAATGAAGGTGATTCTATGGATGGTTTCCTAACAAAGATGAAAGACTTGAAGGAACAATTGATTTCTGCTGATGAGGTTAGACCAGATAGCTCACTTGTGCAGACGGTTCTGAATGGTCTTCCTAATTCATATAAGAGTTTTGCTTCTACTCTTCGGTTGATGATGAAAGGCAATCCAAATGCCTTATCATTTGAGGAGTTAGTCTCTATTCTGTTGCAAGAAGAACAGTCTAGGCAGAACAGGTCCATTATGCGAGTTGCAGATCAAGCTTTCCTCACTAGTCAAAAGGGCAAAAGAAAATGGAGCTCTTCAACTAGTAATCAGAAATCTGCTAATTCTGCACATTTGAAGAAGGATGATAAAGATGAGAAGAAATCAGAAAAGCAGAAATTGTTTTGTAAGTACTGTAAAGGGAATGATCATATCATAAAGAACTGTCCAAAACTGGGTGCTAAAGAGGCAAAGAAAAAAGGGGTTGGAATAGTTGTTGCAAAGGCCTCTACACCAAAAATAGAGTCTGCTAATCTTGTGCAAGAAGAAGAATGGTTGTTTACTACTGTCTGCACTTTTGACCCATCTTCTCATGAGCACTACATGTCTGGAATAGACTCAGATGTTTGGTATTTTGACAGTGGGGCGACCAAACATATTACCTCACACCGTAGTTTCTCTCTTCACTCCAGCCCGCCCCTACAAGGAATATTGTTACATGCACCAACAACTCCTCTTATCCTGTTATGGGAGTTGGTAAGATCATTTTGAGTACCGCTGATGGTAGTTCTTTCACTTTGTCAGATGCTTTATTTGTGCTAGGGATCAAGAAGAACGTGTTATCAGTTTCTACATTAGCCAAGATTGGCTTGGTTGTGAAATTTGTTGATGACAGGTGTACAGTTCATGATCTATCAAATGGCGACATAATTATTGCTTTTAGCATTATATGTCGTGGGCTATCTAAGCTCATAGACTATGAAAGATCTGTAAGTGATTCGGCATGTGGAGTACATGATTCTCAGGCTATGTCAGATGCAAAGCTTTGGCATGCACGCTTTGGTCATTTGAATTTTGCTAGTTTGCTACGCTTGCAAAAATTTGAAATGGTGTCCTCTTTGCCCAAACTTGAAGCACCTGGAAAACATATTTGTGAAGGCTGTATTTTGGGCAAAATGTAGCGTTCCTCATTTTCAAAAGATGGTTCAGTTCGGGCTACTCAGAAACTGTAGCTTGTACATAGTGATGTATGTGGTCCTATGCAGCCACCTTCTTTTGGAAATTATCTTTACTTTGTGACCTTCATTGATGATTTTTCTAAGCATGCATGGGTATATCCATTGAAGGCAAAGTCCGAAGTGTTCATGTGCTTCAAATAGCTTTTGGTTTTGGCTAAAAATCTATAAGCATGTAAAATGGGCACCCTCCATTTAGATCGAGGGGGGGAATATATGTCTTCTAATTTTAATGCATTTTTGGCTGAATGTGGGTGTAGCTCAGTGATGAGTAGCACCTCCTTTAATGTCAATCCGGGAAGACGTGAGGATGGTATGAAGACCTCGAGCAAGTGGCGGCACAAGTGCGTGAGTGAGAAGCACACTAGCATGCACACACATACACACACACGCGCACACACGGCAAGACAAAGAGGGAGAATCAATGGAGTTCTTAGATTACTTTCAAAAGCTCTTACAAGTTTGTTTCAATTACAATCTAACCTCAAAAATGAGCTCTCTAGCTCTTTTTATAGTTTTTAGCTAAGTTTTGGCCCTGTCCAGACCTAGTGTCCGGCCTAGTTAAAAATTAGGTTCCAGGGCTTATTTGAGGGCTCAAACGATATCTAAAAAATACGAAAATTGGCAGGTAGATACTTCTAAAGCTCCTCAAGCTCAAGGACTCCTTGGCTTGCACAAAATGGAGCTACAAAAAGATGAATTGGTATTTACAATGGTGTTTAGTGATGAAAATCACTTTGAATGGGTGTAAAGGAGTTGAAAATTTAAAGGTTGCCTTAGTGCTAGATCTGCGTGAGTGCTCGTACTTGCTTCTTCATGAGGAAAATTACTGGCCTATTTGCCAGATCTTCGTTGACTCCCTTGTCTGCTGCTAACACCCCCCCCTCTCTCGCGTCTGTCGTCCCTGACAGACCCTTGTTGTGGGGGTTTCTGAATGTAGTACTCGACGACATCCTGCGCTAAGTGATGTTCAGCAATTCTCAACCCTTTGGCCAAATCTGTCAGAAGAGCATCCCAATCTACCGGCCCGGGAACCTCTGGATGTGGTATACGTAGCTTCTCGGAATGTAGAGCTTGTTCCACTGCAAACAACTGCAAGAGATGGGATGGTCTGGGAATGAATATCTCGGAGTGATATTCCCAGAATCCCGTGACAAACATCTCTTCAAACGTTTGTTTGAAGCAGGCCGGTAGATATTTGATGCGAGCGTGCCATGCATACACAACATTAATCGATGGGGTTGTGCTCATGTCGTATACAAGGTCCTGGTTACCTTCATTAAATCCTAGTGCTGAGAGATGTGGTTCCGTGACATTTTTGAAGGTCTTGAAGATTACCAACATAAGTTCGAAAATCTTCAGGCACATCTGAGTCATGATATCAGGTACATTCTTGAACCGGACCCCCCAATGTCGAATCGTCGAAATCATATATCCAATAGTAGGTGGGCCCTTAGGGGGTGCGAAGTACACATAATTAAGCCACTTCTCACATCCTTTAATCGTCAGCATTGTTTGTGTGTACTCCGGCCAGGATCTCCTTCGAAATACAGGGCAATAACATGGGTTATATTTGATGTACAATGGCATGTTGTTCCATGTTCTTACCATTTCCGGGTATGTTTCCAGCAGCCGAATTCTCCACGTGGGTTGGCGAATATGTCCCTGCTTGGCGCTTTCGGGGATGTCGTCAGGTGCAAATTGTGTGGCAGAGGTTGGTTCCCTTGAGGTGTGGTGCTTGATCTCCGCATTATAATCTGCCATTAGCACGCACAAAGGAACATACAGGTCGTCCGATGGGCCGATCCACCTATGGTGTGAGAGATTCTTAAAATAATCGGATTTTATTACAACCTCCTCCAATTTTGACATCAATGCGATTTGGACTGCCACCCTGTCATCATGCGTCGTGGCTACTTTCTCTAATTTTTGCATCCATTCAGGTGCCTCAATTTCAATTGTGTCCATGCCCTATTCTGTGCGCTTACCTCCGGGTGTTGGCATCGGGACATAGGGATCCTCGAATGTTTCTTCCACTTCAATTGGCACAAGATCGTCAGGCTCGGGCTCTACCAGAGGGGAGGGCTGACGCTCGTATTGCATGACCTTGCTTCGTAATTCCTCGAGTTCTGCCCGGAGTTTAGTGACCTCTTCAGCTGTATCTTCTGCGGTTGTGCTCTGGCTGGGTTCTGTCTGTCGGGTGGCCAACTGTCTTCGTAACTCATCTCTCTCTTTTTCTAAAGCGGCATGGGCCTCCATTAGATCTGCATGAGTTTCTAACACCACCTTCATATTCTCAGAGGGAATGGCCTTGAATCGCTCTGGGTCAATTTCCTGTGGGGAACCCTCCATGGCTGCCTCCAGGTTTTCTTCGTTCTGTTTCTGTAATCTTTTATTCTCCTCTAGCGCTGTAGACATATGCTTGCGTAGGAGGCCCAAATTCCGTCGAAGCTTCAGGTTTTCCGTGATCTGAGAATGTAGCAGCTCGTCCATGTGTCGTCGTTCTTCATCATCTGCTTGGGGTGGGTTGGCTTCTAATTGTGCGTATTGCTCCTGTAATGTCACGTGCTGTTGTTGTAGTAGCTGCTTCTGCTCTTCAAGATCCTTACATCGTGCTTGGAGATCTTCGTGGCTTCGGAAGAGCCTTGTATGTTGGTTGTCAAGGTGTTGGTAGTGTTGCTGAAGTTGGGACATGCATTGATACATATTATTACATACATTATTAAAAGGAATGGTGGGAGAAATGGTGTTGAATGCAGCGGGGAAGGGAAAGGGAAAGGGAATTGTGGATGCAGTACTGGAGAAGGGTGAGGGGGGAGGTGGGGGAAAGGGAGATTGTGGGTAAATGGGGGGTGGGAGAGGTGCAGATGTGGGTGATACCTCCATGGATTCAAAAGTGGAGGCAGTGATGGGAGTGACTGTGAACATGGGGATTGTGGTGGCAGTGATAGTTGTGAACGTGTATAGAGGTGTGTGTAATTGTGAACTCCCAGGAAGTGTGATGGAAGTAGTGGGGTTTACCGTGGCTGTGGTTAGACTTATGTGTTCAGTGGAAATAGAGTATGTGGGTTGACTGAGGGTTTGTGCGTCGGTGTGTGTAGTGGGTTCGGAGGTGGTGACAGTAGAGGTTACAGTGGTACAGTGAGGTGAGTGGGGCGGATGTGGGGGAGAAGGTGGCAAGGGAGGTGATGGAGGTGCACTCGATGTGTGGGCTTCCTCGGTGTCGTGAACAGTGTGTGCTGTGCCAGTTGTTGTGGGGGTGCCTTGTGGTCCTGAACCTAATACATTCATTCGTTTTCCTGTTCGTGGGGGGCGTCTTCCATATCTTTTCTCTGTCCTTCGTGATTGCGCTAGTGCAGTATGCACCGTTTCAGGTACTCCCAAAGCATCTGATATCATTTCCAGGGTGGCACGGTATTGCTCGTCCAGGCCTTCCTCCTCCAAAATCTGGTTCATGAGGGCTTTACCTGTAGCTAATGATAGCCTGTGTTGCTCTTGGACTCGGTTCATCGTATCGTAGAGCTTCTTTAATGCATGAGTATAGGCGGGGGCACCTTCCAGTACTTGTAGGGCTTCCTGATCATACTCTTGTTCCTCTGTTTCTGATTGTCCACCCTGTGCCTCCTCATGAGCTTCTTCTTCATCGTCCACATTGACTATGTCCGGTTGGCTGGGCTGGGCTTGGTCTGGGGCAGTTTGCTGTCCACCGGCTTGCTCTTCTTCAACTTCCGCATTTACAGCATCTATGATTCTTGCAACTTCTTCGTCCGTTAGATCCTCCAGAGTGAATCCATGCGGGAATTCCAGATCAGTCGGTACTGGTGGAAACACAAGATTAGGGCCATCTGTGCTGTGCCTGGGTAACCTGATAGTAAATGGTTGCACTCGTCGGGGAAGTCTTGGGGTTGTCTCAGGCGTCAGGGTTGCACCGCGAGCTTGTGCACAAGGCATCTGGACGGCGCCTCTCATCTTCTTTGAGGGAGGCCCTACAGCTGACAATCTGCGTTGAAATTCCTGTGCTCTGGACCAGATCAGAGCCCTCTGCACCGGTACGCCATATGCGAGACATCTGTATACAATTCTTGTAAGTGCACAGCAACCATACAGCACAGATTTTTGCTTCTTATACCATCTCTGATGAGCCATATGAATCTGGTCGATAATCCAGTGGGGCATATTGATGGTCAACTCAAAAGCATCCGCCAGGTAGAGGCTAAACCAGATCTTTTTGGGAGGCATTGTGAACCTCTCCTGCGCGGGGAAGGCGAAATGTTGCATGACCATGCGTAAGTGGATGGCAATCGTAGGTGTCATCGCAACCATGTCCTTCAACTTCGTCAGATTCCTGTTCTTCATATTGTCTGGAACCATAGTCTCTTTCTCTGTTGGGATGTGCATACCTCTCATGTCGAGTGCTTCTCTCACCAAGTTGATAGTCAAGCGGAAACACTTCAGCTCGTTGCCCCTTGTGAGTGATGGGAGCACAAAGGAGCTGTATCCTTTCTTGTCTTTGCTGGGAGTGAGGGTACTAATTAAGTATGAGCACCTTAGAAAATCCGGCTTTGGTAGTTGGAACTTGAAGTAATCATAAACTCCGGCCTTCTTCCATATCGACTTCAATCCTTCATTGTTCTGTAGCTTTTCAAACTCCCTGGTAAAGAAATGATACCTGCCCCATCGTCCATTGAATTCGACCTCGGACTCCCACATATATGTGCCTTCACCCAGAGGTCCAGCAACATCACTGAACCAGTGTGAGGTTTTGCCCACCGGCATTGTGTGACCCTGCGGAGGATTCTGAATTGGTATGGCATGTAATGCCCGTAATGCCACTGGTCTTTCCTTTAATTCCTCCTCGACTGGAAGGCTTTCGATGTCCACCACTTGGGGGCTGGTGCCGGCCTGGGAGCTAGTTCCTACTGTATCGGCCATTTTACTTCTTGCTGTCTGTCTCTGTGAGAATATAAAAACATGTGTTAATATTGTACAGGACAAGGGAGGACCGTTGTTGTTCCCATCACAATATTAACACGAGGGTCGGGAGCTAATAATGGGTTAGTAAGTGTTCGGTGCACGTGTGTGTAGTTAATGCTTGGGTAGTCCTAGGAGACTAATGAAGTTAGTAAGTGGGGATGAATTTACAAATTGGGGTCGGGGGGTTTATTACAGGTCTTAGGCTGCCAAATGCAATGGATGGCTTTGTTTTTTTTGGTTTCGTAGAGACTCTAGAGAGCTTTATCGGTATCTGGGTTTGAAAATGAGGCCTTTTAGGGACCCATTTACAATTGATTATATGCATGCTCATGGGCCTTGGTGTGTTCCTGCGTGATGAGAACGAGTGAATACTGGCTGTACGAGTCGATGGGTTAAGCTGTATAGGCTGTGGCCTCGGCGTAGCTACTTGCGCCCTCAAGCAAGCCTTAGGCACCCAAATTTGTCTTGATTGTGGGCTAGCCTTCATCGACTTCTTGGGCACCCAAATAGATGTCACTTTAGCAGAAGAATTTCTGAAAGACTTCTTATTGGCTTCGTGTTGTTGGTTACTAGTAAGAGGTTTGGCCCGTGTGGTTGTCGTGAGTGCAACCGGGTGTTCGCCTTTCCGCACCCACACTTGGTTTACTTTCTGGGACATTCTGCTGCGCAGGTACTTTTGATTTCTCGCATAGGTAGTACTCTGCTTCTTCTGTCGTGGATCCACCTTTGGTTGCTGCCTCCTTCTAGCCTTTGGAAAAGAAGGGAGTTCCGTTGCATCGCTGACTCCTTTTTTGCGAATATCATTCCTCTGCAACACATAGTTTTGGACAAGAACAGCATGGTCATCTTCATGTGTACCCCTGGAAGGACCAGGAGTCTGTGCCTTTCCTAGTTCCTTGAGTGCTCCATTGTCTAATTCTACTGTAACTCGACTATGATTGACCCAAACCTGGAGAAGTCCACTTCTTAGGTTTAAATTGACTGCTTGGTCATAGATCCAATCTTGACCCAAGACAAGAGGTTCAGTGAGATCCTCATCTTGACACACCAGTACTTTAACAGTCATTTCCTCATCATGAATGTAGAGGGGAAGTTCCACCTCGCCCATGCAAGAGGTTTCCACGCCTCCCAATCCTATGAGATATGCTTCCACAGGATTGACAGTTAACTTTAACTCTTGACAGTAAGACACTCTAACAGCACTAGTGGCTACGCCTGAGTCAATCAAGGCTCTTACGTTCCTTGCACTCTTTCCTTGTCCTATATCTAGTGTTATGAAAGGACGTCTATCAATTATCCTATGCAAGCTTGTTCCTGCAACTTTACACATGGCCATAGGATATCCTTGATCTGCATAGTCATTCGCTCTAGGCTGATCTCTACCTTGCCTTCGTAACTTCATCCTTCTGATGCGTTCTAAAGCTTCTGCTTGAGCTTCTTCTCGAACTCGCTTTTCTTCCTCTTTGCGTTTTTTAGCAATGTTGAGTCGGCTAAGCATTTCCTCCGTGAGGGGTTCCTGATACAACTTGACTCTGCAACTGCTAATATAGTTTGGGAGAACATCACCCTCTAACGTGGCTAGTTGTACTGCTCCACTCGTGGAAATCCTATTGATGATCATAGGTCCGTAGCCTCTCTTTTCTAGCTTCCTCGCGTGTTGTTTCAGTGTATAAACTAAGACTAGATCTCCTGCTTTCAAACCCTTATCCTTCACATGGGCATCAAAGTATGCCTTCTGTCTCTTCTTAGCTGCATATATTCCTGCAGCTGCTCTCAGTCTTGTTTCTCCTAATCGTTCAAGGTCAAAGATCCTAGAGGAGAGCTCATGACATGTCCATTTGTGCTCTTGTGCTACTTTCAACGTAGGTATTAAGAAGTCCAAAGGTAGCACAGCGTTTTGGCCAAATACCATCTGAAAGGGGGTGGCTTAGAGTACCGTTTTGTAGGCAACTCGATATGCCCAAACAGCATGGTGTAGCTGTTTGTCCCAATCAGAGCGTTTAGTGTTCACTAATTTCGTCAGTACATTGCATAAGATCTTATTAGTGCTCTCAGCTTGTCCATTAGCTTGAGGGTGATAGGGGGCAGACTTCTTGTGTATTACCAAGAATTCTTGGAGTAGATTTTCAATCACTTCGTTCAAGAAATGAGTGCCTCTATCACTTACAAGCTCTATAGGTAGCCCATATCTCGTGAATACATTCTCAAACAAGAATTTAGCAGTTGTTTGAGCATCGTTCTTCGTCGTGGCTTTTACCTCTACCCACTTAGTTAGATAATCTGTTGCAACAATGATGTATTCCGCATGAGAACCCTTAGCTGGGGGATTAATAGGACCTACGAAGTCTATTCCCCACTTAGAAAACGCACGTCCACCCATCATAGGTTTCAGTGGCATCTCATCTTTGCGTATAGGATACTGAGTCCTCTGACAGACATCACACCGTTTCACATAGGTATGTGCATCCATGTGAAGGGTAGGCCACAAGTATCCCGCAAATAGTATTGCCTTGATCACCCGATCCGGTCCAAAGTGTCCTCCTGCTACACCTTGGTGAGCAGTTTCCAAGATCTTAAGATATTCACTCTCATGGACACACAGTCTCAGGTAACCATCTTTACCACGTTTGTATAGATTATCACCAATGAGTGAGTAATCCAGGGCTTCTTGTTCTAAACTCCTTTTCCTAGCCAGAGTCATGTCTGGAGGGAATGTGTTTGTCCTCAGGAAGGATGCCAGAGGTTCGCTCCAATCTGGCACAATGGATATTTGATAAAGAGTGGCGTGTTCCACTGGTGGTTTAGTGCAGCAGATTGGGCATTCCTTGCACAACTTTTGGACATCAGCTTCCATAGTTGGCCAATGTACTCCGAGTCTCTTTAGGGTCTGTAAAGTTCGTTGCTTTGAATGGTGTTGCTCTAGGGCACCTTCATGTGCTAATTGCAACCATTTAGAGTACTCATCCTCTTCTACGCAACAAGCCAAGATCCCTTGATCTGTGTGCTTGTACATACTTCCAGCCATGATGTGGTACTTTTGGGCTTTTACAACCTCTCTATTCCGTGTGTTTACCACTGGATGGTTAGGCCCGTATGTCAATACTGGTACCAATGGCTTAGCCCACTGTGGCACCACTTCCAAATTAAACAAGTAAGCATCAGGAAGATCATCCGATACTCCTTGTGGGGCTTCTCCCGATGTGAGCCTGGAGAGATGATCAGCTCTCAAATGAGTCCTACCTTTCCTTACCACAACCTCAAAATCATATTCCATTAGCAAGAGAAACCATCTTACTAATCTTCCTGTATTGCATGGCTTGTTTACGAGGTATAGCAATGCCTGATGATCAGTAAAAAATTTAAACTTATTTGCAAGCAAATAGTGTCTAAATTTCTTAACTGCATATACCATGCCTAAGCCTTCTCGCTCTGTAGTGGTGTAATTCCGTTCAGCCGCATTCAACTGTCTACTGGCATAGGCAATTGGAAGATCCATATTACCTTCACCAGTAGGTTGTGCAAGCACACATCCAATGGCATAATTGGATGCATCCACGTGAACATGGAATGGCTTATTCCAATCTGGTGTGGTCAAGATTGGTGCTGAACATAATCTTCGTTTAAGCTCCTGGAAGGAATTCTCACATTCATCCGTCCACTCAAAGTTAGTCAGGAGTCCGTACATGGGCTTTGCAATGACAGCATACATGTGTATAAATCGTCGGTAATAACCACAGTGTCCCATGAACGCTTGTACTTCCTTGACATTGTTTGGCCTAGGTAGCTCTGCTATGGCTCTCACTTTCTCTTCATCAGTAGATATGCCATTCTTTGACACTATGTGCCCTAAAATCTTGCCTTGCCTGACCATGAAAACACACTTTTCTGGGTTCAGGCAGACTTGATATTCTCTACACTTGTCAAAGATTTGTCTGAGTTCAGGAATATGGGTTTGTCTAATATTGGAATGAGCACAAAGATCATCAACATAGACTTCTAAACTCTTCCTCAGGAACTCCTTAAACACATGGCACATCAACCTCTGGAAGGTAGTTGGTGCATTGGTAAGCCCAAATGGCATTACTCTAAAGGCAAAAATGCCCCATTCTGTGGCAAAGGTTGTCTTATGCTGATCCTCTGGAGCTATGGCTACTTGATTGTAACCCGAAAATCCATCAAGGAAGCTGTACACTTCCTTGCCTGCCACTCTTTCTAAGAGATGTTCTGTGATGGGAAGCGGATAGTTATCTCGAATAGTGGCCGCATTGACCTTTTTCAAGTTAATACACACACGCAGCTTGCCATTCTTCTTGGGCACCACTACGATGGGGGATACCCATTCAGTGTGCTCAATTTCGTAGATAAATCCAGCTTGAACCAGTCTATCTATCTCTTCTTTGATCTTAGCAGCATAATTATCGTTATATGTATAGGGCTTTTGCTTAGAGGGTTTAGCATCGGAAGTCATGGGAATGGTGTGTGAGCATATGTCAGGGTCAACACCTTTCAAATCCTTGTAACTCCAAGCGAATACATCTCGGTATTCTCTTAGCAAGGCAATCAATTCGTACTCTTCTTCTTCTATTAGGTCATGACCTATGTACGTACATCTCTCCTCTCCTTCTTCTAGGGCCACTACGATTTTCTTGGTAGTTTCTTTGTTATCATAGGCCTCTCCTGATTGTGCCTCTCGTTTAGGCATTCTTATCATGACTCTCCTGTCATCTATCTCATACTTCTTAAAATTTTCTGGGACCTCAAACAAAGATTCTTCCTCTTCTGGTGAGGCTTCTCTCTTCTTTCGTTTCTTTCCTTCTTCCTTCGGGGTCACATGTGTTGCTAATCTTACATCATTTGTAAGCTCTCCATGCCTCTGGGGTTGAAATTCTACTTCATGGAAGTATTCTTCATCGGATGCAAATGGTGGGTCCATAATGATTGACTCGAGATCGGAGTCACTTGCATCCTCAAATGCATCAGGACTAGGTTCGCATTCTTCTAGAACTGCCTCTCCCATGATTGGCTCTATGGAGAAGACTGAAATGTCATAACCATCCTCATCACAGTGAGGGGTCCATTGTTCTTCATTGATGGCTACGTCCATGGTTGCTAAAATTTCTGCCCAGCCATGGGGTTCGAATTCCTCATCTGGAAAGACTACAGGTGCATAGGCTCGGTCTTGAATGGGTCTATGAGTTTCGTTCGCCCCTACCTCTCTGGATTTCTCTCTCTTCTCTTCTTCTACTGCTACCTTGCACATCCATAAGTGAGTGTCTTCATGCATCCATGAGGATCCAGACCCTATGGAATGCACCGATTATGTATCATCTTTGGCTCTATGGATGGGATTCCATTGGATAGGAGGGACATCTCTATGAGAATAATCCTTGAGATTGACTTTGGTCGTAACACCTAAGTGTTGCAGGTACAAAGAATTGGTTCCCCAGTCCTGTACCACTTGCAACTGTCGCATGAATGGTCTTCCCAAAATCATCTCATAGGCATGATTTTTGCTGAAGTCACATATAGCGAATGTATGCTCAAACTCGACACCACAAGTGGTGAGAGTTATTCCTTCTAGCAATCCTAAGGGTCTCTCAATATGACCATCGGCCATTTGCAATTTCATTCTCGTTGGCCTGAGTGCCGGCTTGCCCCAACGCTTCCATAGGGAAGTGGTGGCAATTGCAACTCCTGCACCTGAGTCCAAAATTGCCTTGGTGGTGTACTCCTGGTAGGTGATGGGAAGATAGGTGTTCCCTTCTTCGCCTTCACACATATCTCCTATCTTATCCAAGGGAATTTCGGGCACCGTCCTATGGGATCCTATCTGGGAACGTGGTTTTGCAACTTCAGTTACTTGACTGGCTACATATTTCCGCGCTTCTGGTCTATCCCTAGGCAGTTCTTCCAAAGTGAGATCACGCTGCACCTTGGCGTTCTTTACTACCTCCGTGTTCCTAGGTATGACTGAGTCGTCGTTCCTTACCATGACTGTGGGTGCTCTCATACACGTGGACTTTGCTTCCCATGGGCCTGTGAAGTGGGGTAGCTCTTGTATGGAATTAGATTCAAAGTCCAATCTCTCGTGCGACTGAGTACTCTCATGTTCCCTGTAAATAGATGGGATGTCTTGTGGGAATTGATCGTGTGCATCATCCACAAGTTCAAAAGGAGGGGCGACTTCACTTTCGTTATCCCATTTGTCTTCTTGAATCTCTCGTAGGAAGTCTGGTGCAAACCGATTCATAGAAGAAGAAGTGTCTGGCTCCGTAGAATTAGGCACATAAGCAACCAGGGCAGGAGGGCTTATTCTATCGTTGACTCTCTCCTTGTTCTCATAGATGTCTGGAGCACAAGCTTCCTGGGGAGGATTACTTATTCTATTACTCTTCCGAGCAGGCTCATACGCTCCCTGAGAAGGAATGTAGGCAACCTGTGGAGGTATGTAGGTTTTCGAGGGAGGCTCATCTTCCTTTTGAGGGGAAGGATCAGCTTCCTGTGGAGGCACATGGGCTTCCTGAAGAGGCTGGCTTATCCGTTCTCCTATCCTTTCCTTTCTTTGAGGGGCAGGTTCCTTTTCTGATTGTGCAATTAGCCTCTCTATTCTTTCCAGCAGTCTGTCAAAGTGTAACTGCGTCTTAGCTGAGCTAGAGATGTTAAAGAGGCGGCTAGCTTCGAACATGGCTTGAGCCAATTCCACCATCTTAGCACAAATTTTAGTTCGTTCAAGCTCTAGCTCGGCTCTAGGGTAGCATTTTTCATGATCGGTTATGGTTGGCCCTTCTTGGATTCTGGCCTGATACGCTTTAAGCATCATGTTTAGGTCCTCGGGAGTGGGATCTGCTAGGACTGATCCTACTTTGGGGGGTGGTGGAGTCGTATGAAGCGGGTTGGAAAGTGGTGGGTCGGATGGAGATGGGAATGGTGGTGGTGGGGTAGTGTGAGAGGGAGTTTGAGATGTGAGTTCGGTTATCCTGGCTCTTGTTTCTCTTACGCTTTCCTCCAGTTCACTCATCTTTTTAGCCCATTGTCTTTTCATTCTTTCCCGACTATCTTTCCAAGCTCTAGTCCTTTTCTTGGTTATGCTCTCTGTTTCACTAGCCTCTGGGCTCTTTTCCTGGTCTACCCCTTGGTTTTGCTGCAATGCCTGAGCTCTAGTGACTACCTGTACTGGTGCCATGGAAGTGACACTGCCTGAAGAATCTACAACCAACCCAATCACATTAATGGGAGTGATTTTTGGCATATTATTAGGATTTTTAGGGCAATCTCGTAAGAGATGCTCTTTTCCACAATCTTGGCAAAAGCCTTGGATCGTCACTGACTGGGGTTGTGTAGGTGGAGGTAAGGGGCAATCACGAATGAGGTGATCTCCTTGGCATCTGTAACACGGTCCTCTTGGGAATGGAGGTCTTACTTGCCTAGGTTGAGGCCTAGGGTTGGGGTTTGCATACATGACGTTTGTATAATCTGACTCCCAACTAGGTTCATTTGGCTCTTCGCTGTAATAGGACTCACCATGTTCTGGAGACTGCATGTAGTATGCCTGGGGACTATCAACATGTGTAGAATCAAAGCTATGGTCACTCGGGTCACTTTCTGAGATCAATGGGGTTACTGGTACTATGGCCCTATTCAGGTTTTCTTCTGCAACAGCATACTTTACCGGAATTACACTAGCTGGGTTTGGAGGCTGTTGAACTAGCACCGATTGGGGTCTCTGTTGGGCCTGATATTGTGGTTGGTAGGTTTGTTGGGGTCTAGCATATTGTGGTGGTGGATTTTGGTTCTGGTATCTGCCTTGTTGGTAGGGCTGAGGGTAGGGTTGCCTAACTGCCTGCTTGTTGTATGGGCAATCTTGTGCGGTGTGATTGGTGTATCGCCGTTCTATGGTGCAGTACTGGCTACTAGGATTTACTTGGGGCTGAGCCATAATAGGGCAGACATTCGCCATATGGTCACCACCGCATGTATAGCACCTTCTCACAGGAGCAAACCTTGGGATTTGTTTGCTAGTTACACCTAATTTTTGAGCTACTTTCTCTGCAAGTTCCTCGATTGATGTGGATTGCGTGGTAGAGTGACTAGATGCGCTGTCTGAATCTTTGTAGATTTTGGAAAGCTATAGTTCCTCCCCTAGGTTATCTTCAATGTCAATGCACATGCGTACACATTCTTCTATAGTCCTAGGGTCCTTCAGATACACATAGGATCTCAATTTCGTACTCAGCAATCCATCAAGGAATAAGGCTACTTGTTTTGCAGGTGTGGGTAGCTCCGAAACAGGGCACCTTTCAAGATATTGTCTAAATCTTCTTCCTGCCAATCTTACAGTCTCTTGGGAAGTCTGTTTGAAGCTGTGAATCAATGAGGAGGTATTGTGTCTTATGCCACTCTTAGAGAACTCTACAATGAAGGCTTCTAGGAGTTGGTCTATACACCTGAATTGTCGCTCATCCAATGGCTGGAACCATGTAAGTGCTGTGTTCCTAAGGGTTAGACCGAAGGCATTGTACTGCGTGAATAGATCCTCCACTTGCTCAGCTCTCAAGACTTGCTTGAATTCTGCCACATGATCATAGGGATCTCCTGTGCCATCAAAGTAATTCTTCATGGACTTAACTAGCTGGGTCGGTCTCAGAGTTCTTGTGTGCTCTCTAGGTCTCGGCAGTGGGAATCCATCCACATTTCTTTGGTTCCTGTGAGCTCTAAGCATCTCAGGTTCTACCCTATTCGTTTCCGTCCTCGTTCTTTCTCTGCCCGTTGGATTGGCAAAGCTTACTTCTGGTCTATCTCTACTTCTGTCTCTTTGCATTCCATGAGCTTGGGATGTTCCAGCTCCAGGGTGACCATAGGATACATTCGATCTTGGTTGAGGGAAAATGAATTCACCCTTCCAAGTGTAAGCATGCCTATCATTTTCTGTCACCACAAAGATCCTTTCCGAAGTGTGATCTAAGTAGGTCACTCTACCTGGGCTATCCGGATCCTTAAACTCATAGATCATGATTGTTCCTATATCAGTTGGTTGATCAGGTTTATACCTCCAAAAGGCTTCGTCAGTTTCTCGATTGAGTAGCAAATCTATGCACTTGTTGTCTTGGGGAACCCAATTAGGTGTGATAATCCTAGTGAGAACAGATTTGCCTCGGGGTGTTCTAGGTTCTACTCCCATGTTTCCTTGTTCCAAGTCACCCAAGTCCGCTTCTGAGATTACATTTCCAAATTCATCTGTCCTATCTGGATGACTGGTGACTACATATATGGTTCCTTCTTTGTCCAGGTATGCACCGTTTTCAAACTTGACGGCTGGATGCTCCAGTCCTATGGATTGGTCAGGGTTTTTAATCTGGATTACGGATCTTCCTAGGCCGTCCTCATAGATGCTAGCACCTAATCGGTTGGTCCTAAGGTATTCCAGCTGTGTTTTGTAAGGGCCTTCTACCCTGTGCAAGTAAGGCACTCCTGAACTTCCCGTAGGTCTGTCCATACCTTGAGACATCCCTGACTCACTGGTCTCAGAGTTAGGGTAGTACGAGTGGTGGCTCAACTGCTGGGCCCAAGACCTAGCAGTGTGGTTAACACTAGCCTCTAAAGACCTAAGGCTTTGTCTCTCCCTTACTAGATGTCGTCCTGATCTAAGGTTCATATGCCTATCTAAGTAGCCCAATTCTTTGCCCAGAGTACGACCTCGTTGCCGATCAATTGGTATCAGTCACTTGATTCTTTTTAGTTATTTATCGTGTTAAGGTCTTGTCTGATATTACGTCGCCAGGAATACTTGAATGTTCTTCGTGCTTTCAGATTGATCGTTCCACGTTAGGTTCCTTTCCTTTATGTTATCGACAGTACAGAGATTAGGTTTTTAGCTTGGACTTGAGTTTTTAGGTGGTCTTCAACTTGATACCTGCCTATCGTCGCTCTGACTTACTCCTACCTCTCGTCGTTCTTAGCCTAAACTATGAATTGACAGAGGGGGTTACAAGTTTCCAACCTTTTGTTTCCTGCTTGGTTGCCCTTGAGTGCCCAAGAAGTGTGTTCCCAAGCTTGCACTTACACTTGCTTAGAATGCTTTTCGATGCTCTCAATAGATCTGTAAGAGTTCCAAAGTTAGCTTAAAGATTTAAATTCTAAAGACAGACCCAATGATTTTCATTCCTGTAGCACAAACACAAACTTGCATAGTGATTTTTAAGAAAACAATCCTAAAGACCCCTGACTTTGATCCCCCTGGGTATGGTCAACTTCAAAATACTTTATCTGAAAATCAACGCATTATCTTTATAAAAAACAGTTGAGGGCGTGTAGTATATGTCACGAGCTTTCCAACAAGCCCTAGAGCTCAAAAAATTGATTTCGTATGAAAAAGTTATGACTGTTCAGGGTTTAGGGGGTTAAAACAAGATTCAATCTGGCCGACAGGTCCTAGGATTTTCTCCAAATCACAAGTGTAGGAACCTCCCAAAATGCTAATAGATTGACTATTTTGCCCCAAAATTATCCCAACTTTTGAACAAAATCAAACCCTAATTTTTGGCCCAAAAGCCTGTCAATCGCGATCGACAGGTCTGTCAATCGCGATTGACAGAGGTGTCCGTCGGGCCTGTCAGTCGCGATCGACAGTGTCAATCGCGATCGACAGAGTCGATCGTGGCTGTCAATCACGATCGACGGTATCAATCGCGATTGACACGTTTTCTGGATTTTTCGCCGAGATTTCAGTCAATCGGGGGCCTATCAGTCGCGATGGACACGTGGCTACGCGCAAAAATCAATCAATCGTGGAATTTCAGTCAATCGCGATCGACGGTATCAATCGCGATTGACAGAGGTGTCGGTCGTGGCTGTCGATCGCGATCGACGGTATCAATCGCGATTGACAGGGTCCTACATGGCAGTCAGTCGATCGTGGAGGTCTGTCGGTCGCGATTGACAGAGTCTGTCGGTCGCGATTGACAGAGTCTGTCGGTCGCGATTGACAGAGTCTGTCGGTCGCGATTGACAGAGGCTGTCGATCGCGATTGACAGAAAACCTCGGAATTTTTCTACTGTTTTTAGTGTTTTAGGATGTGCTCCTTGTGCTTGTTCTAGTGGTGCACTCAATTTTGTGAAAAGCCAAAAATTTTTGTCAGTCGCGATCGACAGAAGCCTGCGACCGCGAGACAGTTTCAATGATTTTCGTACCTGCGCAGGAAGCTGGGGATGATGATACAGCAAGAACCTGCAATGAAACTCAAGAAACGTGCAAAATCCGCACACACAATATCGCTCTCTTGCTCTCTCTCACAAGTGAAATGAGGGAAATGAGGTGGGGAAGGTGATATGATCAAAAAACAGAAATTTTCGCGATGATGGAGATGGAGGTGG
Source organism: Ceratopteris richardii (assembly GCA_020310875.1). NCBI lineage: Eukaryota > Viridiplantae > Streptophyta > Polypodiopsida > Polypodiales > Pteridaceae > Ceratopteris > Ceratopteris richardii. The sequence goes on along the minus strand of CM035432.1, from coordinate 76,253,984 downwards.
GAGATGGTGACGATGATGATGGAAATGAAGATGGAGAAGAAAGTAAAAGAAAATCGATGAGAGTGAAGAAAATACCTACAACTCCAACGCGTCAACTCTACGTCTTACCATCACACGCTCGTCCTCAAAGCTCGATCCCCGGCAATGGCGCCAAAATTTGGTGTAGCTCAGTGATGAGTAGCACCTCCTTTAATGTCAATCCGGGAAGATGTGAGGATGGTATGAAGACCTCGAGCAACTGGCGGCACAAGTGCGTGAGTGAGAAGCACACTAGCATGCACACACATACACACACACGCGCACACACGGCAAGACAAAGAGGGAGAATCAATGGAGTTCTTAGATTACTTTCAAAAGCTCTTACAAGTTTGTTTCAATTACAATCTAACCTCAAAAATGAGCTCTCTAGCTCTTTTTATAGTTTTTAGCTAAGTTTTGGCCCTGTCCAGACCTAGTGTCCGGCCTAGTTAAAAATTAGGTTCCAGGGCTTATTTGAGGGCTCAAACGATATCTAAAAAATACGAAAATTGGCAGGTAGATACTTCTAAAGCTCCTCAAGCTCAAGGACTCCTTGGCTTGCACAAAATGGAGCTACAAAAAGATGAATTGGTATTTACAATGGTGTTTAGTGATGAAAATCACTTTGAATGGGTGTAAAGGAGTTGAAAATTTAAAGGTTGCCTTAGTGCTAGATCTGTGTGAGTGCTCGTACTTGCTTCTTCATGAGGAAAATTACTGGCCTATTTGCCAGATCTTCGTTGACTCCCTTGTCTGCTGCTAACAGTGGGTTAAAACACCAGTGTACAGTGTCGTATACTCCTCAACAGAATGGAGTTGCTGAACAAAAGAATAGGTCTCTCATGGAGATGGCGAGGTGTATGGTCAAGAGTCAGGCTTTACCACATAGTTTCTGGCTTGAAGTTGTCATGTGTGCAGCATATGTACTGAATAGGTGTCCCACTAAAGAACTACAGTCTATCACTCCATATGAGGCTTGGCATGATCTCAAGGCATCCATTGCTCATCTGCATGTTTTTGGTTGTTTGGCATATGCATTAGTGCCCGAACAACATCGCAGAAAATTGGATGATAAAGCAGTAAAATGTATTTTTGTTGGGTACAATTCTGAAAGTAAAGGCTATGATCTGTATCATCCACAAACTAAACACATTCTGGTTAGCTGTGATGTTGCTTTTGTGGAAGATGCTCTTCAACCATTGCTTTGATGTACTAAGGAGACATCTGTTAGCTCCAAAGACATGTATGATACGTTGCTTCCTCTTTTTATAGGTGGACAGTTTAGGGCTGGTCCTAATGAGGCAATTTCTCAGCCTTTGCAGGTTTCATGTGTTTATATTTAACCTTGAGAGTAAGGTTTCCAAGTCTACCTGTCCCGCCATGGTCCTTACTGATGAAGTTGATGAAAGTGGACTAGAGGATCTTCTAACAGCCTTCCTTCTTGTTTGCTTGCAGGTGACCCTCAATGTCTGGGACCGGGTTGCAGTCATGGGTTGTTCATAGTCCTCTTAGTATGAGATAATTGATAGAATATGTACCTCTTAGTCCACTGAAGTAGTACTGTCGACACTTGAATATCGCTTCTCCAACTGCAATATATCTTCTCCTATGCTCAAATCTCCTTGGAGTCCCACCAGGCGTGCCAAATTTTGTTGGGGGATTCTTAGACAAGAAGGGATTTGAGTGTTTGAAGGAGAAAAGGGGAAGACCAGAAGAGAAAATACACACTGGAAGCCTCTGTCGATTGATTACAGTAAGACAAATACAAGGTTGAAGCACAATACAACCAAAGCTTCCGTGAAAAATCCCACAGAGTGCTCAATTACAAAATACCAAATATCCAAGGGACTTGTTGCTGCCGGCCTCCTCTGCACCAAACCTCCACCTTCTCCAAGCCTACTCTTGTGCACACCTTGCACCAAGCTTCCACTAAGGGGGAGGGATGGATACCTTCTGTCGGCGCGCGTACACTTCAGTAAGACCTTGGGATCCTTGGGGGACAAGCTTAGCACTCCTCTGCACACTTCCTTGGTCACTCTTCATGCACACCTTGCAATACACTTCTCTGCGTCGCACACTGTGTGTCTCTTGCACTTCTCTCTCTTGCTTTACTTAGACTATGCTCCCTTTTGCTTAGTCTTAGGATGGTCCAAGAATAGTCCTTGCCTTGATTTGAGTGTGTCGATTCACGTACGCTCCTAACTGCAAGAGTATCTTGGTGCTCACTTAGATGTCCCAAGATTGTCTTCAAAAGTGGCAGCCACTGACTCCCTGTTTTGTCCTGTAGTGACTTTAGACTAAAACCAAAAATTTTAATTGGGGGGCCATACTTTCACTTCTACGTATGTTGCCGCTTCACATACCTTCACATTTTCCTTTTAAGTCTTCACTTTTGCACATAAGAAAGGGTTCACATGAACCTTCCAAAATACTTTAAAAACACTTTGAACCTTAGGGAAATCAGAGAAATACCTCTGCAACCTGCAACCCACTTTCTCCAATTTACCCTTTGTGGACAATTAATTGTGCACTACCTGTGCACTTTGACACCTGCACTTTAGCACTTTGACTTTGCACCTATTGACTTCGGCCTTGACTTTGTTGAATTTGACCAGTTTGACTTTGACCTTATACAAAGGCCTAGCTCAGGAAGATCCAGACGAGCATATTAGAAGATTTTTGGCAATATGCAAAACTAGAGGCTTAATGGGTAGGGAGGATGCCTTTTTGATATTCTTCCCTACCACATTAGAGGGATTAGCAGATAAATGGTTCAGTGAGTTTGCTGAGCACCATTTTACAACTTGGGACCTAATGAAAGATGCATTCAAGAATCAATTTCAGCATGGAAATATTGCAGAGATTAACATAGAGGAATTAGAGAATTTGAGATTGGGTCCAGGTGAAAAGTTCCCAGAGTTTGTAACTAGGGCCAATGCACTAATGGCTAAATTACCAGACCCACCACATGATTTTTTTGTTAAGGAATGGTTAGCTAAGCCACTTCCAGTGGCCACCCAATGCAAAATCAAGGAATTAGTGTTGCCTACAGCCTCCATAGAGGAATTCATCAACACAGCTACACGATTGGAGCAGATAAGGCAATAGTATGGAGCAACTTCTTCTCAACTACCATATTCTAATATCATTTCCTTGTGACAGAAGGAACTCTCTTAGGACATGTGGTGTCGGCTAAAGGTATGGCCCCAGATCTTGACAAAATCATTTCTATATTAAAGTTTCCTAAACCTAAATCTCCTAAAGAGATTTAGAGTTTCTTGGGGCATACTGGATACCATAGAAGGTTTATAAAAATGTATGCAGAGATAGCCAGACCACTGGCTAGACTTACAAGTAAAGAAATACCTTTTAAATGGGAAGAAGATGAGGAAAAAGCATATCAAACATTATGGTCAAGGTTAGTGTCTGCTCCCATTTTGATCACACCTGAGTGCTCAAAAATATTTCATATACATGTAGATGCCAGTGCCTATGCAGTGGGGGCAGTTTTGACCCAACCCAGTGAAGAATTTAAGGTGGACAGACCAATTCAATATGTCAGTAGAATTTTGACCAAGGCTGAAAGGAATTACAACACTACAGAAAAGGGAAGCCCTAGCCATGGTTTTTGTTGTCCAAAAATTTCGTCATTACTTACTGGGAGTAAAATTTGTTATTATAACGGATCACCAACCACTAAAATACTTGCTCAACAAACCACAAGCCACTGGTAGAATATGGAGGTGGTTATTGTTGTTCCAAGAGTTTGATTTTTTTGTAGTCCATAAACCAGGTAAAGAAAATGTTATGGCGGATCACCTGTCCAGGATCAATCTGATGGATCAAGCTAGTGGAGTCAATGACGATTTTCCAGATGCTAATCTGTTCGCTGTATAAGCTCAAGGTTGGTACTATGATATCAATAATTTCATTAAAACTAGAGTATATCCTGAGAAGGCTAATGCTGTGCAATGAAAGATACTGCTAATCAAGAGTAGACCTTATACTTTCATTGAAGATAAATTATATAGACAGGGAAAGGACAACAGGTTTAGGAAGTGCTTGGAAGAAGAAGAAGTGAGGGAAGTCCTTCAATCTGCACATGCAGGAACAGGTGGTGGGCACCTTCCAGGGCATATTATGAGTCAGAGGATACTGGATGCTGGTCTATGGTGGCCTACACTATTTAAGGATGCAGATGAATGGGGAAAGGCATGTGACGTTTGCCAGAGGTGTGGACCTAAGCCAACAAAGTAGAGGCATAACCCCTTGATTGTTTCCACTTCCTGGCAACCATTTGAGAAGTGGGGGCTAGATTTTGTAGGGCCCATCTACCCTCCGTCAATTCCAAAAAGAGAGAAGTATCTATTGATAGCCACATATTATGCAACAAAGTGGGCTGAAGCTATTGCCTCCCCCGACTGCACTACCCAAACTGTTGCTGATTTCATTTACAGTAGCATCATTTGCAGGTTTGGATGTCCACTTGAAATTTGTACAGAACAGGGTACTCATTTTGTGAATAAGGTCCTACAGGAAATTTTCCATAGGAATAGAATCCTACATAGGACCTCTTGTGCTTACTATCCAAGAGCCAATGGACAGGCTGAATCAACTAATAAGGTATTAATTTCCATGTTAAGGAAGGAATGTATGTTACAACCCACTTCCTGGGGCATTGCTTATCAAGGTACCCTATGGGCATATAGGTTAGCTTACAAAGAGGCCACGGGATATTCTCCATTCTAACTGGTTTATGGCATATTACCAATTGAACCCTTTGAATTTTTACATGGATCACCTAAAATAGCATTCATGCAGGGAAAGAAAGATTGTGATGTCTCTGAGAGGCTTGGAGCACTACATAAAGTGGAGGAGATTTGTCTACTAGCAACAAAACAATTGATAGAGACCCAGATGAAGAGGAAGGAGGCACATGATCGACATCTGTGGAACAACAACATAGAACCAGGCATGTTAGTTCTTCTCCGTAGACCCCATCTTCATACACAAGTGAGAGGAAAATGGCTCCCATACTGGGAAAGCCCTTATCAAGTTAAAACCATGCTGGACTGGGGTGTTGTGGAGTTAGAGACCCTACAAGGAGAGGCCTTGCCACTGGTCAACATATCAAGGCTCAAGGCCTATCATCAACACACTTGAAGAAGTATGAATCACCTGGAATTGCAAAATTTGTCCATGTTGTACATAGCTTTCTCATCTCATTTTGCTCAGTTTTAGTAGTTTTATTTATCCATTTCATGCTTGTTCCTTGAGTTTTTAGGAAACCTAGAAGGCATTTCATAACCTCTGCAAAAGTACAATTTTTGGGTATTTTTGGGATTTTTTTCTAGCATTTTTTATCCTTTTCCGATATCATTTTCTTGCCCAATAGGAGGAATAAAGGAAGCTCTCTGTGGTTTTGAGTAAGGAAGTTGGGCCTAACCCTATAGAAAATTTTATGAGAAATTTTTCAGATATTTTTGGATTTTTTTGGCATTTTTTTTGGATTTTTTCTCTAATTTTCTCTATTTTTGGATAATTTTTCAAAAAAAAAGCCCCCCCCCCTGGATTTTTCGGGTTTGAGGATTTAAAAAAGAAAAAAAAAATCACCCGCTCTCTCTCTCTCTCTCTCTCTCTCTCTCTCTCTCTCTCTCTCTCTCTCTCTCTCTCTCTCTCTCTCTCTCTCTCTCTCTCTCTCTCTCTCTCTCTCTCTCTCTCTCTCTCTCTCTCTCTCTCTCTCTCCCTCCTCTCCCCCTCCCCCCCCTGCCCCTCCCCCTGCCTCCCTCCCCCCCCGCCCCCCTGTTCTGACACCTCACCCCCCCATTTTTTATTTTTTATTTTTTTTTACTTTATGTTATTTTATTTTATTTTATTTTTCTTTTTCTTTTGCTTTTTTTTTTCTTATTTTATTTTCATTTTTTTTAATTTACTTTTTCGGCTGCGTTCAAAAAAAAAACACACACACACACACACACTTATTTTTCTTTTGCTAATTATGAAAATAAGGGCAAATTTATATATTTTTTATTTTTCTTGGATCAAAACTTTTGGCTTTGGATCGCGCCTCGATTAGCCGTTTTTTTCAAACCTGGAGTCATTTTCATGTTTTTTGGCACCTCTGGACTTAGTTTTTGCCTTTATTTTTCCAAATTCCCACATTTTCTCTGAGTTTTGGTCAAAACCCTCAAGTTTTGAGCACATTTATCACCTGCTTTTATTTATACACATGGTTCACATTGTCTATTCTCACCTCATTTCAACATATGTTGCACATTTTCCCATCTTCCCCCTCTGTAGCTCTATTGTTTGATCATTTTGGCAACCTACAGACCCCATAATCCTCCTCCCTCACCCTCCCTTTTTCCTTCTACCCAGCCATATCCTTACCCCTCCCTGCACTATCCATCTCCACCCCCTGAGCCCTCCCCCTCCCTCTCCTTTCTACCCTCCCATTTCTTTCCCTTGCTTTCCATGCAACAATTCCACTTTTTGGTTCTTCTCTGGTGCTTGTTCTCTACTATTTCTGGTGGACTTGGTAGCTGTTCAATGTCCTACTTCAAGATCTTGCAGCTCTAGTATTATGATGTCATATCTCCTAAGAGTTTCGGTTGTAGCTCTCCAGGATGGAGAGCACATTAGGTGGTGGGCAATTGTTGAGCCCATAAAAGTCATCTTGGTCAAAGTCAACTACGATCAAAGTCAATGGTCAAAGTCAAAAAGTCAAAGTCAAAAGGTCAAAGTCAAATTGGTCAAAGTCAACAAAGTCAAGGTCGAAGTCAAGAGGTGCAAAGTCAAAGTGCTAAAGTGCAGGTGTCAAAGTGCACAGGTAGTGCACAATTAATTATCCACAAAGGGTAAATTGGAGAAAGTGGGTTGCAGGTTGCAGAGGTACTTCTCTAATTTCCCTAAGGTTCAAAGTGTTTTTAAAGTATTTTGAAAGGTTCAGGTGAACCCTTTCTTATGTGCAAAAGTGAAGACTTAAAAGGAAAATGTGAAGGTATGTGAAGCGGCAGCGACGCAGAAGTGAAAGTATGGCCCCCCAATTAAAATTTTTGGTTTTAGTCTAAAGTCACTACAGGAAAAAACAGGGAGTCGTTGGCTGCCACTTTTGAAGAAAATCTTGGGACATCTAAGTGAGCACCAAGATACTCTTGCAGTTAGGAGTGTATGTGAATCGACACACTCAAATCAAGGCAAGGACTATTCTTGGACCATCCTAAGACTAAGCAAGAGGGATCATAGTCTAAGTAAAGCAAGAGAGAGAAGCACAAGAGACATACAGTGTGCGACGCAGAGAAGTGAAGTGCAAGGTGTGCATGAAGAGTGACCAAGGAAGTGTGCAGAGGAGTGCTAAGCTTGTCCCCCAAGGATCCCAAGGTCTTATTGAAGTGTGCGCGCGCCGACAGAAGGTATCCATCCCTCCCCCTTAGTGGAAGCTTGGTGCAAGGTGTGCACAAGAGTAGGCTTGGAGAAGGTGGAGGTTTGGTGCAGAGGAGGCCGACAACAACAAGTCCCTTGGGTATTTGGTATTTTGTAATTGAGCACTCTGTGGGATTTTTCACGGAAGCATTGGTTGTATTGTGCTTCAACCTTGTATTTGTCTTACTGTAATCAATCGACAGAGGCTTCCAGTGTGTATTTTCTCTTCTGGTCTTCCCCTTTTCTCCTACAAACACTCAAACCCCTTCTTGTCTAAGAATCCCCCAACACCTACTGTGGCCACTTCCAGTTGTGAGGCTGAGTATAGGACAACTTTCACAACGACTGTTGATTGTGTGTGGCTCAGACGCCTTATGGCTGATTTGGGTGTTGGTCAGTCTTTTGCCACCACCATCTTCACTGACAGTCAGAGCGCACTGGCAGTTGCAAGGAACCCTGTGTTCCCTGCTCGCATTAAGCACATTGAGGTGCATTATCATTATGTCAGGGAGAGGTTCTCTGTTGGGGAGATCAACTTGGCATATGTGCCCACACAAGAGAACATTGTAGACCTTTGCACGAAGGCTCTGCCTAGGGAGAAGTTTGAAACTTTCCGCAAAGCTTTGGGCTTACTTCCTTTTGAAGAGTGATTTCCACATAGCTTGGCACTTCCTTATACATGAGTGCCAGCTACTTGTTCACGGCATCACTCCCAGGGGGGATTTGTGATGGAGAGTGTTAATCTCCAAAAGAACAAGCTACTCTTGTAATTAGAGCACCTCTATAACAAGAGTAACTCAAATCTTCACCAAATTTAGAGAATTAATGATCAATTATAAAGATTTTGAAAAATCTGTGAAGGAGATGACTACACAGAAAGTCTGCTGCACATATCTCTCTCATTAACTTATCAATTGTGTAAAGTTTTTGATGAAACATTGCACAAGGTATTGCCTATAGTTTGCACACCTTCTCCAAGTTTAATCACTCCAAACGATTCAATAGATCTTGAGAAATGATCTCAACAAGTTACCTATGTCTAAAACTGCTCTTCTGAAAAGTCGATTTAGACACTTGTAACTTCTAGCACTTGGTCCTCTCAATCTAGAACTCATTTATACAAATGCTTTTAGCCACAAGTAGCTTACCTTTCAACTTAAAGATTGAGTGCTTGCTTGCTCAAAACTTTACACTGTGGAAGGAGAACTGGCCAAAACATCAACATCAAATTTTGCGCCTGTTTCAGGAACTAGTGAACACTTCTTCACATATGAATGTTCCTACTTATAATTCTCACAGCCTGTTTACAATTAGGCTCTCAAACTTTAACCATAGACTCACTAAATATGGACTTAGATGTCTACAAAAGGATTCTTGAAATGATCAAGCACAGAAGGAGAATACACAAAAATATCAGGCGCAATATTTTTCCATTTCTGAGAAAATTTACATCTAAGTGATGAGAGAGATTCTATTCACTTCTAGAGTAATAACATATAATTCTCCTCCGAACTTTTTGTTACGTAATCGTGCTCATTTGCCCCAACATTTTTCATAGTATATATACACAAATATTTACAAGCTCATGACTATACAAAAGTATAAGTGAACTATCTCTGAATTAATGTACATATGTGTACATTTCTTTCAACTTCTGAATATGCACTTCCTCCATGCTTCATAACTTGAACTTTCCTTCAGTCCTTGATTTCCAAACCTTCATTAAAAATTCAATTGTTGATTGCACTACACCAACAGCTCCCCCTCAATCATCAATTGGGGTTTTTTCTATCTTCTTTATTCCTGCCATGTCTTTGAATCTCTATAGCTTTGGTCCATCCAAGCTTTTGGTTAGCATATCAGCTATTTGATCTTTTTTTGAAGTATGTATTACTTCAATCTCTTTATCCATCACCTTCTCTCTTAGAAAGTGATATTGAATCTCAATGTGTTTGGTCCTGGCATGAAAAACAGGATTAGCAGCTAAATAATGAACTCATGTTATCTCCATGAATGGTGGGTGTACTCTGAATGATGTCAAAACTCTTCATCAGAGTCTTAAGCCATATCACTTCCTTTGCAGGTTCAACCATACCTTTGTACTCTGCTTCTGTAGATGACAAAGCAATTGTGTGTTGCTTCTTTGAACACCAAGAAATTAACTTATCTCCCACATAACACAAGTATCCATAAGTTGATCTCCTATCATCAGGATTACCACCCCAATCTGCATCACTATATATGTTGATGTTTGTATCTGATGTAAAACCATAATAGAAACCTTCTTTGAGTGTACCCTTAATGTACCTCAACACTCTTTGACCTGCAATCCAATGTTCTTTCCTAGGACAATGCATGAATTGAGACAAAACTCCAACTGCATATGACAAGTCAGGCCTAGTTAATGTAGCATAGATCAGACTACCAACCAAACTGCTCTCTTGAGCTTGCACACATGATCTGGATACCTTCCATCTCTGAATCCTTGGGCTTATCCATGAAAACATCATCTGAAATATAACCATTTAAAAAAGCATTCTTCACATCTAATTGACATAATTTCCAACCTTTACATGCAGCAATAGCTATGAGTGTCCTGATGGTTGTCATCTTTGCCACATGACTAAAGGTCTCATCATAATCTATACCATAAGTGTGAGCAAAACCCTTCACAACAAGTCTAGCTTTATATCTAGACACACTTCCATCTACATACCTCTTTGTCTTGTAGACCCACTTGCATCCAATGATCTTCTGGCTATTTGGTTTAGGAACCAACTCCCATGTTTGATTCTCCATCAATGCATCATATTCTTCCTACATAGCTTTCTCCCAATTTTCCTTACGTTTTCCCTCTTCATATGTAGAAGGGTCTTCATCTGCCTTCATCATATAAGCATAATCTTTGGTAGCCAAAAAAGAAGTGTCATAGCTATACCTTGTAGGTTGCCACTTGTGTCTTGATGACCTTCTAAGTTCTCCACTCCTTGAAGTTTCTGGTTCATCACACTCAGGATCAAATCTTGGCATTTCTTCAACTTCAACCTGTACTTCATTATTCTCCTCTTCATCAAATATCTGAATCTTTGATTTACCTTTCTTTTGATTCACAACTTCTTCATCACCTGCATTAATATTGATTGTACCTGCATACCAAGTACCTTGCTCATCAAATGTAACATCCTTTGATACAAGGAATTGTTTTGTAGATGGACTCCACAACCTATATCCCATCTGCTTATCATCATAACCAACGAATACATACTTTTCAGCTTTAGGTTCCAATTTGTGCCTTAATTGTGATGGCACATATGCATATGCCAAACATCCAAATACTTTGCAATGATCTAATGTAGGTCTCTTACCCCACCATGCCTCATATGGTGTCATACCCTGCAAAGCTTTACATGGTAACCTATTAACCAAATAAGTAGCTGTATTTATAGCCTCATCCCAGAAGTAATTTGGGCAATTTTTGTCCTTCATCATGGATCTTGCAAACTCAACAAGAGCTCTATTTCTCCTTTTTGCTACACCATTTTGTTGAGGAGAGTACCTGCAAGTAATTTCCCTTGTTATACCTACATTCCACAAGTAATCACTGAACTCATTAGATAAATACTCTCCCCCTCCATCTGACCTTAGTCTCTTCAACTTATGCCTGTAATTCTCTCTGCATACACATGATAGTGTTTAAATGTATTGAATACCTCTGACTTATCTTTGATCACATAGATAGTGATCCATCTGGTAGCATCATCAACATAAATCACATAATACCTTGAACCATTGGTACTAAAATCTTTTGATTGTCCCCACACATCTGTGTGTACCAATTCAAGCTTCTCTGAATACATAAAACCATGCTTGGAATAAGATTGCTTATGAGCCTTACCTAATTTACATGCCTCACATCTGTATGTCATATGTTGACCTGCAACATTAGGCAATCCAAGCACTGAACCATTGTTAACCACATCTTTGATACCTCTTTCATTGAAATGTCCAAGCCTCTTGTGCCAAAGATCTAACTCAGAGATCTTATGCCCTCCATAAGTGAACAAGGCATGACCAACATTACCTTGAATCTTCAATGTGAACAATCTTCCTTCTTTCTTACCTGAAACAATCTGTTTATACCCATTGCTAGGGTCTTCCACAAACACTCCATTAGTGAACCTAACTTCATAACATTTTTCAACAATTTGTCCTACACTTATCAGATTCTTAGGAATTGTAGGAACATACAAGACCTTACTCAAGAGGGTGCTACCATCCTTGGACTTCACTGATCCAATTGACTTCACATTGTGCTTTGTATTGTCACCTGTTTGAACCACATTATTAGTTATCTTATTCTCCAAATCAGCCATCAATGCTATGTTACCACTCAGGTGATTGCTACATCCTGAGTCAATGTAGAAGACTCTTTGGTCTTCACTTTGCCTTTCACAAGTTGCATTCATTATCAATGTTGAATCCTCCTTCTTATCTGAAGCATAATTGTAGTAGGTATTTTTGTATTGTTGACTTTGGAATCCTCTCTGCATTTCTTCCAAAGTAACCTCTACTACCTCTACCTCTAAAATTACCTCTTTGATTTCTGCCACCTCTTCCTCTTGAATTAAAATTCTGATTATATCCACCATTACTCTGAGTATTATGCCAACAATCATTAGCTAAGTGATTTGTCTTACCACAAATCTAGCAAGCTTTGACTCCATCTTTATTACTACTCCCTCTTCCTCTACCTTTGCCACCTCCTCTTCCTCTTAGGAAGTTGGCTTGACTAGTTTTGCCTTCATCTTCATTTGCTTGTTGCTTCCCTTTATTATTTTTCTTCTTATCCTTTGAATACATTGCATGACCTACACTTTTATCACCTTCACCTTTGACATCCTGCTCAAAGGTTAACATATGTCCTAGCAACAAATTTAAGTAAGGAGTAAAATGATAAAGAGATAATTCAGTAGACAAAATGAATGGCTTCCATTTGTCATCACCTCTCAACCCTGTGAGGATTTGCCTTACCAATTTATCCTCCTCAATGTCTTCATCAACTGCTCCTAATGCATCTGCAATGTCCTTCATGCTTGTTACATAGTCTCAGATGGATTGAGCAGCCTTCTTCTTGAAAGTGGTAAATTCCGCCCACAAAGATGCCTTCCTTGACTTTGTGGTGTTTTGGAAATGCTCCTCCAAAGCATTCCATATATCACTTGCACTTTCAAGACCTCTAATGTGAGGTAGCAAGTAGTCATTGACTGCCATATAGATAATGCTCCTAGCTTGAGCATCTCTCTTCATCCAATTCTTCAAATCTGATAATTCTTCCCTAGTTGGAACACTAGGATCTCTGAACTAAGGCTTTTCTTATTCACCTATAATATAAGCTATCAAGTCTTTGCTCATAAGATGAGCTTCCATCCTCATTGACCATGCTGGATAGTTCTCTCTATCCAACTTCTCTATTTGAAGAGAATCTCCCATCCTTTCTTCACCTGTATATTGAATTCTTCAATCTTTATGAGTAATAGATGTACCTTTACTTCAAATAATGTTCCTTTTGTCTTCCTTGATGTCGTATGACCTCCTTCTCAAGCTTTATCCTCAAGCTTTCACCTTTTGAATCCTTCAGATGTTGAATTCTTTGTACTTGCAGCAGTCAGGATCCTCCTTCCTTCAATTTTGATGCTTCTTGCTCTGATACCACTGATGGAGAGTGTTAATCTCCAAAAGAACAAGCTACTCTTGTAATTAGAGCACCTCTATAACAAGAGTAACTCAAATCTTCACCAAATTTAGAGAATTAATGATCAATTATAAAGATTTTAAAAAATCTGTGAAGGAGATGACTACACAAAAAGTCTGCTGCATATATCTCTCTCATTAACTTATCAATTGTGTAAAGTTTTTGATGAAACTCTACACAAGGTATTGCCTATAGTTTGCGCACGTTCTCCAAGTTTAACCACTCCAAAAGATTCAGTAGATATTGAGAAATGATCTCAACAAGTTACCTATGTCTAAAACTGCTCTTCTGAAAAGTCGATTCAGACACCTATAACTTCTAACACTTGGTTCTCTCAATCTAGAACCCGTTTATACAAATGCTTTTAGCCACAAGTAGCTTACCTTCCAACTTAAAGATTGAGTGCTTGATTGCTCAAAACTTTACACTATGGAAGGAGAACTGACCAAAACATCAACATCAAATTTTGCGCCTGTTTTAGGAACCAGTTAACACTTCTTCACATATGAATGTTCCTACTCATAATTCTCACAGCCTGTTTACAATTAGGCTCTCAAACTTTAACCACAGATGCATTAACTATGGACTTAGATTTCTACAAAAGGATTCTTGAAATGATCAAGCACAAAAGGAGAATACATAGAAACATTGAGCGCAATATTTTTCCATTTCTGAGAAAATTTACATCTAAGTGATGAGAGAGATTCTATTCACTTCTAGAGTATCTAATAACATCTAATTCTCTTGCGAACTTGTTCTTACATAATCTCTCTCATATGCGCCGACATTTTTCATAGTATATATAGGCAAATATTTACAAGCTCATGACTATACAAAAGTATGAGTGAACTATCTGTGAATTAATGTACATATGTGTACATCTCTTTCAACTTCTGAATATGCACTTCCTCCATGCTTCATAACTTGAACTTTCCTTCAGTCCTTGATTTCTAAACCTTCATTAAAACTTCAATTGTTGATTGCACTACACCAACAATTTGTTGATATATTTAGGTAGTGATGTGTGTGAACACTCTAGGACCACCGGGGCACTTTTTTCCCTCTTTAGGAGGTTTTTTCCCCTGGATTGTATATATGTCTATTGCCCTAATGGGATACTTATCTTTGTACATTCTCAGTAATACATTTAGTATTGTGTGTTGTGCTCCAAGCTTCTTCTGCTTCCTTGTGCTGTTCGCATGCTTCCGAAGATGTCTATCTCCAACAAGAGAGAGACCTTTCATATGCCCCAATTCCATGTGATGTTGCACAAGATAGCTGAGCCCCTCTGTGGAGATAGCAAAAGGTAAAGGGACTAATGCTCAATGAGATCGTCACATTAACCATGTCAAGTTTCTTAATTCTTAATCTTTTCTTACTCAAAAAGCCTTTGAACTCATTTATCAAATCTTTATCAATAATTTAATTAAAGTATAAAAACCATTTTATGTAGATTTAATGTAGCTTTACTTTTTTTGAAGAAAATAGTTGTCACTCTAGCACAATGGCAAGTACCAACGTGAGGAGCTTCACCTCATAAATGTCAATCTGAGGAGATGTGAGGACTGGTATGAAGACCGTGAGCAAGTGATGGCACAAGTGCGTGAGTGAAAGCACACAAGCATTCACACACGTACACACACACGCACATAAGGTAAGAGCAAAGAGTGGAACAATGGAAAGCTTCGATTACAAAAGAAATCTCTTACAAAGCTTAAAAATACAATAGGCTAACCTCAAAAATGAACTCTCCAGCCCTTTTTATAGTTTTTTGAGTGGTTTTGGCCTTGTCCAGACCTAGTGTCCGGCCTAGTTAAAAAATAGGTTCCAGGGCTTATTTGAGGGCTCCAACGGAGTCTAAAAATTATGAAAATTGGTAGGATGCTAGTTCTAATACTCCTCAAGCTCTAGGACTCCTCGGCTTGAACAAAATGGAGTTGCAAAAATAGAAAATGGTATTTACAATGGTTTTTAGTGATAAAAATCACTATTTTTGTAGTGATTTCTTCTGAAAATTTGACAGGTGCTTCTTGGAGCTCCCTACTTGCTCCTTCTTCTTGCGTGTCCACTTCTCTGATGTGCTTCCATGCTTTTTCCTTGACCTTGAGCTTCAACACTCCCCCCCCCCCTCCTGAGTCTGTCGTCCTTGACAGACCCTTGTTGTGGTGGTTTTTCCATGTAGTACGTTGAGAGGTAGTGTCCTCCATGTATCAACAGTAGCGGTCCATCTTCCCAATGTAGCCTGGCCGATTGTTGGGTTCTTCAGTTTGCCACTACTAGCTCTTGCAGGTTGTAGTCCCTTTGTATGTACGTCTTCCTCGTGTTCCAGCTTGATGGTGCATTTGTGAGCTTTCCAAAACTGCTAGCTTCTCAAAGGAGGTGGTCAATGTTGATTATGAGCAACTCTCAGTGGTGGATTGCTTCCTTGCTCTTGTTATTGTCACCTTGATGTCGTCTGGTTCTTCCAAAGATGGCTTTCATAGTTTTCATGCCAAGTACTTGTAACCCATAAGGGATGGTGGGTAAGTGCATTAGTGCATGGGTTGAACAAAATATGTGCCTTGTGCATGGCCTTGTAATGTGGCCCTATGTATGCGTACTTGGAAAATGCATGGGAAGAAGTATGGTGCAAGAGATTGGATCTTGAGCTAAGTGCTCAAGGGTATGTTGACGAAGAGGCTTCCTAATCTATCATGGTGAGCATGTTGCCGAAGTAGGTTGTGCTTACCATGGTAAAAGGTCAGTCGACTTTTGTCTCTTAATGTTGTATGCCCATCATGGTGATTGACGATTGGCTTGTCTTTCTAGTTGATGAACGTCCTTTCTAATGGTTCACCGATGAGTGTTGTCGGTGAACCGATGAGGGCATGGACTTGATCTCTTTTTTTTTCCTTTTTTTTTTTTGAACAATTACAAAACAAGAAGAAGGTGGTTAGGATCAATCAAATATATTACATATGTCAAGTGTGTCTCATGTGCCTGGGATTTCTCAATTGTGTCTATACATGGCCCTGTAATGTGGCCCTATATTGATGCATACTTTGGAAATGCATGACCTGAATGGTGTAAGAGACAGGGTTATGCCAAAGGCACATGGTTGTTGCTGGTCGAGGCTTTTGATGTTACTTGCATACTTGATGCATTCTTTGATTGGAGGTGTCAATTGGATCTCGAAATGATGTAATGCTCCCGATTGGAACCCATTTTAGAATAGGATTTGGCCCTATAGACCTCAGGCCACTTCATCTTTGGATGCTTTCCAAACTTTGGTATCCAGTGTGGTTGGCTCTTTGGTTCCGTGGATGTTGCTGGTGCTTTTGGCTTCCAAACCCATATCCTTGATGATTGCCTGCTTACTTTTGCAGAAGGGTTGAGTTTATCCTCCTTTGGTCTTTGTGCTCTGTTCTTACCCTTTTCTCTCCTTGGCTTCTTTTTTGAGACCTTTTGCATGGTGGGGAGCATAGGCCTTTGCATGTGTAAGAGCGCCTTGGGCACCCACATATGTGATTGTCCTTGTTGAACTGCAACTAATTTCTTAGGCACCCAAATTTGTCATATGCCTTCTTGTTGAGCTGGTCCTGGTGGTTTGGTTCTTGTCTTCACATGGTTAGCTTGCTTGGGTGGGAATTGTGTTGGCAAGGCTGGTGGTTGCTCTCCTTTTCGTACCCAGATTCTCTTCATGTCCGGAACTAATTTCCTCTTGAAGTGTCTTTGTCTATTTGATATAGCAGTTGTCATATACCATTGTGCTTGCCTTGTTGGTTGAGTTGTGGTGCTATCATTAGTCTTTGCACAAGAGGAGGAGTTCACTTGTCTTTGAGCCTGTTCTTCCATGATTGAGTGCGTTTGGAACATAGAGCCCTTGACACATACATCTTTTTTGCAAAGATTAGTCATAGAAGAACTATGAGAAGGTGTGACATCAGGATTTGTGAGCATGCAATTTTCTAATTCTAATGTAATGCATTGTTTGTGTACCCGAACTTGAAGAATTTGACTTCTTAAGTTCAGGTTGACTGCATGGTCATAAATCCAATCTTGACCCAAGACAAGTGGTTTTGTAAGGTCCTCATCATGACACACTAGCATTTTGAATTTCATTGGGACATCTTGAAGGTAAATGGGAAGTTCCACCTCGCCCAAGCAAGGGGTTTCCACACCTCCCAATCCTATGAGATAGGCTTCTATGGGTTGGATGTCCACTTGCAGGTCTTGACAATATGAAAGTCTAACTGCACTAGTTGTTGCACCTGAGTCAACCAATGCTCTCACAGTCCTTACACTCTTTCCTTGTCCTACCTCTATGGTCACAAAGGGTCGTTGGTCGATGATTCGAGAAGTGCTCAATTTTTGGCACATGTCCATGTGATATTTTGGGGCTTAGGTTGGACATCTAGGCCTATTCTTCTTAATTTATTTCGCCTTATGCGCTCTCTAGCCTCTACCTGTGCTTCTTCTCTAACTCTCAACTCTTCTTCTTTTCGCTTCTTAGCAGTGTTGAGTCTCATTAGCATGTCCTCTGAAAGAGGTTCTTGATATAGCTTGACTCGACAACCATGTATATAGTTCAGCAAGATATCACCTTCTAAAGTGGCCAATTGAACCGCACCGCTAGTGGAAATTTGATTAATGATCATGGGTCCATATCCTCGTTTTTCCAAACTTACGGGCATGTTGCTTTAGCATGTAAACCAGCACTAGATCTCCTCTTTTCAATCCTTTATCCTTTATATGGGCGTCAAAGTATGCCTTTTGCCGTTTCTTTGCAGCATAAATGCCTGCTACTTCTCGTAGCCTGGTCTCACCTAAGCATTCTAGATCAAAGATCCTAGAAGACAACTCATGTCCATTCCACTCATGCTCTTGTGCTACTCTTAAAGCTGGGATTAGGAAATCTAATGGTAGCACAACATTCTATCCAAAGACCATCTGAAATGGGGTGGCATTGAGTACCGTTTTGTAGGCAACTCGATATGCCCAAACAGCATGATGAAGTTGTTTGTCCCAATCAGAGCGTTTATTATTGACGAGTTTTGTCAATACATTACATAGGATCTTATTCGTGCTCTCGGCTTGTCCGTTAGCTTGTGGATGATAGGGGGCACACTTCTTATGTATCACCATGAATTCTTGAAGGAGGTTTTCAATGACTTTGTTCAAGAAGTGTGTGCCTCTATCACTAACCAACTCTATTGGTAGTCCATATCTCGTGAATACATTCTTGAATAAGAACTTAGCGATCGTTTGAGCATCATTCTTGGTTGTGGCTTTTACTTCCACCCACTTTCTAAGGTAATCTGTGGCTACAATAATGTATTCTGCATGGGAGTTTCTGGCTGGGGGGTTAATAGGACCTACAAAGTCTATACCCCACTTCGAGAATGCGCGTCCTCCCATCATTTCCCTCAATGGCATCTCATCTTTTCTGATCGGATATTGTGCTCGTTGACATATGTCACATTTCTTCACATAGGTATGGGCATCCATATGAAGAGTGGGCCACCAAAGTCCTGAAAATAGGATGGTCTTAATTACTCGTTCAGGCCCAAAGTGCCCACCTACAACACTGCTATGTGCAGTTTCTAAGACTTTCAAATAGTCTGATTCATGAACACACAGTCTTAGGTAACCATCTGTGCCTCTCCGATATAAGTTGTGTCCTACTAAGGCATAGTCCTGAGCCTCTTGCTCCATGCTCCTTCTTTGTGCTAGGCTAGCCTCATTGGGTAATGCTCCTGATCTCATGAATTCTACCAATCGAGCACTCCACTCTGGAATTAACGACACGTGATAAAGAGTGGCATGCTCCACTGGGGGTCTCTCTTTGCACGTTGGACAATTCTTAATCCACTCATGAATTTCCTTGTCCATGCTAGCCCAATATACTCCTAAACGTTTTAGATTCTACAATGTTCGTTGTTTAGAGTAGTGATTTCCTAGCAAACCTTCATGGGCTTGTTGCAACCAACTACTATGTTCGTCGTCCTCGACACAACAAGCTAATACACCCTCTGTATCTTGTTTGTACATGCTTCCTGCCAAGATTTGATATTGTTGTGATCTAAAATTTCTTCCTTGTTTGTTTTTATGTTCTTATTTGCAGGTCCGAAGGTTAGGACAGGTACCAACTTATTCGCCCATTTAGGAACAACTTCTAAATTGAACAAATAAGCATCCGGTAATTCATCAGACACTCCTTGCGGTGGCTCTCCTGAAGTGATGCAAGAAAGATCGTCCACCCTAAGGTGGGTCCTACCTTTCCTAACAACCACTTCAAAATCGTATTCCATTAGAAAGAGAAGCCACCTTACTAAGCATCCTGTATTGCAAGGCTTATTGACCAAATATAATAAAGCTTGATGATCGGTGAAAAACTTGAACTTGCTGGCCAACAAGTAGTGTCTAAACTTTTTCACAGCATATACCATGCCTAATCCTTCTCGCTCAGTTGTGGTATAGTTTCTTTCAGCAGCATTCAATTGCTTGCTAGCATATGCTATAGGCAAATCTAAATTTCCTTCACCTGTTGGTTGTGCTAGCACACATCCGATGGCATGATTGGAGGCATCTACATGGACATGAAAGGGTTTGCTCCAATCCGGAGTGTTCAGAATTGGTGTTGTGCACAAACATCTTTTCAACGCATTGAAGGAATTCTCGCATTCATCATTCCACTCAAAATTTGTCAACAACCCATAAAGGTTTAGCTATGATGGCATACATGTGGATAAACCTACGGTAATATCCACAATGGCCCATAAAGGCTTGTACCTCTTTAACATTCCTTGGTCTTGGCAACTCTGCTATGGCTCTTACCTTGTCTTCATCTGTTGATATCCCATTTTTAGAAACAATGTGACCTAAGATTTTACCTTCTCGTACCATGAACACACACTTCTCTAGGTTCAGACACACTCAATATTCTCTACACTTGTTGAAGATCTGTCTGAGCTCAGGGATGTGGTATCTTCGTTGTTGGGAATGAGCACATAAATCGTCCACATATACTTCTAAGCTCTTTTGCAAGAACTCTTTGAAGACATTACAAATAAGCCTTTGAAATGTTGCAGGTGCATTGGTGAGCCCAAATGGCATCACACAGAATGCAAAGATTCCCCATTCTGTGGCAAAAGCCGTTTTGTGTTGATCTTCTGGGGCAATGGCTACTTGGTTGTAACCTGAAAATCCATCAAGGAAGCTATAAACTTCCTTGCCTGCAACACGCTCCAATAAATGTTCGGTGATTGGAAGCGGATAACTATCTCAAATTGTAGCAGCATTAACTTTTTTAAAGTCAATGCACACTCGCAACTTTCCATTCTTCTTGGGCACCACTACAATGGGGGACACCCATTCAGTATGCTCAATCTCATAGATAAATCTAGCTTCAATCAACCTATCAATCTCTTCTTTGATTTTAGCTGCATAAGTGTCAGTATATGTGTAGGGCTTTTGTTTGGTGGGCTTGGCATCAGCGGTCATGGGGATTGTATGAGAGCAAATTTTTGGATCTACTCCCTTCAAATCTCTATAGTGCCACGCAAACACGTCCCTATATTCCCTTAATAGAGCCACAAGCTCTACTTCTTCTTTTGCACTTAGGTCATCTCCTATGTATGTACATCGTTCTTCATTCTCTTCAATGGTTACTACAATTTTTTTTGTCTTTTCTTTATTATCATATGATTCTCTTATAATAGCCTCTCTCTTAGGCATTCGTATCAAAATTTTTTGGTCTTCAACTTCATATTTCTTGAAATTTTCTGGTACCTCAAACAATGATTCCTCCTCTTCTTGTTTCACGTGCTTTCTCTTCTTTTTCTTTTGACCTCCTTCACTTCCATCCTTTGCATTTACAGTTTTAATGCTTGTGAGGGGTTCTTCTTCTTTTTGAGTCAATACTCCTACATCTTCTAGATAGTGCTCCTTTGAGATGAAGCAGCTATCCATCACAATGGACTCTAGCTCATCGTCATTCTCTTCTTCTTCTATGATGTCACTAGGGTCACATTCTTTCAACAATGGCTGACACATGAACACTGAAATATCATAACCCTCCTCATCACAATGAGGTATCCATTATTCTTCATTGACTGCAATGTCCATGGTAGCCAAGATTTCTGCCCAACCATGAGGCTGAAATTCCTCATCTCGAAATATCATCGGTGTATAGGCTGGGTCTTTGATTGGTCTATCTCCTGGGGGAGTTCCTTCTTCTCTTGCTTTTAGGCGCTTTTCCTCTTCCTTCGCGACCTTGCACATCCACAAGTGAGTATCTTCATGCAACCATGATGGATCAGGTGAGCTTCCAGAATGCACAGAGATTGAATCTTCTTTTGCTTTGTGGATAGGATTCCATTGTAGGGGTGGTACATCTCTGAAGGTGTAATCCTTCAAATTGACCTTGGTGGTGACCCCTAAGTGTTGTAAGTACAAGAAGTTGGTTCCCCAATCCTGTACTATTTGATGTCGTAGGAAGGGTCTTCTTAGGATCATCTCATAGACATTATTTTTCTCAAAGTCACATATAGTAAATGTATGTTCAAACTCTACACCACAAGTGGTTAGAGTTATCCCTTTAAGCAATCCTAGAGGTCTTTCAAAATGACCGTTTGCCATTTGAAGCTTCATTCTAGTTGGTCTTAATGTGGGTTTACCCCATCGCTTCCACAAGGAGGTGGTCGCAATAGCAACACCAGCACCTGAATCTACGATTGCCTTGGTTGTGTAACCTTGATAGGTGATCGGAAGATAAGTATTACCTTCTTCACCTTCTCTCATGTCTCCTATCTTGTCTAGAGGTATCTTTGGGATTTTTTGCTTAAAGCTTGCTTTTGGCATATTGGAATCAAGTTTTGGAACCTGATCCTTCACATGATTCCATAGCTCAGGTTTTGCTTTGAGCAGCTCTTCCACAGTGAGTTGACACTGAACCTTAGTGTTCTTCATGACGTCAGTGTTTCTTGGAACAACTGAGTCTTCATTCCTTACCAATATTGTGGGAGCTCTGATCTGAAGAGATTCAGATTCCCATGGGCCTGTGAATTGTGGCAACTCTTGTAAAGAATTAGATTCAAAATCTAATCTCTCCTCTTGTTGCTATATTTGGTCTCCATCGATAGAAGGAATTTCTTGGGGAAATTGATCGTGAAGATCATCAATTTTAGGAATAGGAGGGGGGTTACCCTTCTCCTTGGCCCATTTCTCTTCTTGTATTTCCCGCAAGAACTCTTGAGAGTACTGTTGAATTGAAAGAGGTGCTCCCTCATCTATGGAATCAGGAACATAAGCTTTCCTTGGTTGTGAGCTTTCTCTTTCAACAACAGGTTGAGCCTGTAGAGGTAAAGAAACCTGTGGCTTGTTTACCAATTGCTCTAATCTTTCTAGTAAGCCCTGGAAATGCCAATCCGATTTGATAGAGTTTGTCTGATTGAACAATTGACTGGTTTGAAGCATAGCCTGAGCTAGCTCTACCATCTTCATGCACATTTTTGTCCGTTCAATCTCTAAATCTGCTCTCGGGTAACTCTTGCCTAGGTTTGCAGCAGTTGGCCCTTCTTGAAGTCGAGCTTGGTAGGCCTTGAACATCATGTCCAAGCCTTTTGGGGTTGGATCTGCAAGAACAGACCCTGTTCGGGGTTTATTTACAATGGGTTGTGGGGTGGGATGAGGTGGAGTGGATGGAGCTTCGACATGCGAGGGGCTTTGAGATGCAATGTCTTCTATTTTTGTTTTTGCGTCTTTTAGGCTTTCTTCTAGTTCAGATAACTTTTTGTTCCACTTGCGATTAGCTTTCTCTCTGGCATCCTTCCAAGTTCTTGTTTTCCTCTTACTTGGCTCTCCTGATTCACTCGACTCTGATTGCTCAACTAGTTTTTCTTGTTGTACAACTTGTGCCCTAGTAACTACCTGTATAGGATCCACATTATTGCTGCTTGAACTTGAATCTACCACTAAGCCGACTACATTAATGGGTGTAACCTTGGATGCACTAGAGGGGTTCCTAGGACAATCTCTCGGGAGATGTTCTGTTTCGCACTAAAGACAAAAGCCTTGTATTGTGATGTTTTTTCCTTGTCCCAGAGTCGGTGAGTGGGGACATTCACGAATGAAATGGTCACTCTGACATCTAAAACATGGTCCTTTAGGGGCTTGTGGTCTTACTTGTCTTGATTCGGGCCTAGGGTTGGGGTTTGTGTACATGACATTGGAGTATTCTGGCTCCCAATTTTGTTCCATAGGTGGTGCCTCATATTGGTGTGAATAATTCTCACTATGCTCAGGTGACTCTATGTAATAAACATGTGGACTATCTTCATGGGAGTAGTCTGAACCATGAGCATGAGAGTCATTTTCTGGGACTAAAGGGGTCACTGGCACCAATGCGCTATTAAGGCTCTCCTCTGCCACTGCATACTTAACTGGAATCACATTGGCAAGAGCTAGTGGTTGGTTTCCTAGGACAAGTTGTGGCTTGTATGGTGCCTGATATTGTTGCTGTGGCCTGTAATATGGCTGTTGGAATTGGTTCTGATACCTACCTTATTGGTAAGGTTGCTGATAACTTGGTCTGACAGCCTGCCTATTGTATGGACAATCTTGAGCCGTATGATTTGTATATTTTCTCTCAATGGTGCAATATAGAGCATTAGGGTTCCCTTGGGGTTGAGTCGTCATCGGGCAAACATTAGCCATGTGGTCTCCTCCGCATGCATAGCATCGCTTCAATGGGGTGACCCTTGGCATTGGTCTATTTTGAACTCCTAGCCTTTTGGCCACCTGCTCAGCTATTTCATCTATCTCAGTGGAGGTTCTAGAGGTATGACTAGTAGAACTGTCAGAGTCCTTATAGAGTTTGAACAGCCCTAACTCCTCACCCAAGTTGTCCTCTATGTCAATGCATATCCGCACACACTCTTCTATGGATCTAGGCTCTTTCAAGTACACATATGACCTTAACTTTGTGCTTAGTAAGCCATCTAAAAACAAGCCCACTTGTTTGGCTGATGTGGGTAATTCTGGCACAGGGCATCTTTCCAAGTATTGTCTAAACCTTCTTCCTGCAAGTCGCACTGTTTCTTGGGGTGTCTGCTTAAAGCTGTGTATCAAGGATGATGTGTTATGCCTGATACCACTCTTGGAAAACTCTACAATGAATTCTTCTAGCAGTTGGCCTATGTCTCGATAGTTGCGGCTATTTAGGGGCTGAAACCAAGCTAAGGCAGTACCTTTAAGAGTCAAACCAAATGCCTCGAACTGAGTGAAGAAGTCCTCGACCTGTTCAGCTCTTAACACTTGCTTGAACTCGGCCACATGATCATAAGGATCTCCAGACCCATCAAAATAGTTCTTCATTGTCTTAACCACTTGAGAGGGTCTAAGGGTTCTTGAGTGCTCTTGTGGTCTAGGCAATGGGAAATCATGATCATCTCTTTGATGCCTATGAACTCTATGTCTCTCCCTTTCAGGTCTTTCCGTTCCATATCCTGATCTGTCTCTACCCACAATGTTTGCAAAGCTTACCTCAGGTCTCTCTTTAGTTCTTTCCCTCTGGGTTTCATGAACCTTGGATGATCCGACTCCTTGGAGGCCCTGGGAAACATTAGATCTTGGTGGAGGGAAAATTGATTCACCATGCCAAGTGTATGCATGCTTATCCTGCTCTGTTACCAAGAACATTTTCTCAGATGTGTGATCTAGATAGACAACTTTCCCCGGTGTCTCTGGATCCTTGAACTCATAGATGGTGACTATAGGGCTTGGTTGATCTGGCCTAAATCTCCAAAAGGCTTCCTCCATTTCTCTATTCAAGAATAGCTCTATGCTTTTGTTGTCTTGGGAAACCCATTCTGGAGTGATCACTCTGATCAAAACTGACTTACCTCTAGGGGTCTTGGGTTCTCGTCCTAGGTCTCCTTGCTCTAGGTCTCCTATCTCGTTCTCAGGAATGATGTTTCGAAACTCATCTGTCCTGTCTGGTAAGTTGGTAACCACATACATGGTTCCTTCCTTATCAATGTATGCACCCTCTTCGAACTTGACCACTAGGTGTTCAAGTCCAAAGGGTTGGTCAGGATTTTTGAGTTCAACCACTGATCGTCTTAGCCCATCCTCATAGATGCAAGCACCTAATTGGTTGGTCCTGATATACTCCAATTGGGTCTTATAGGGACCTTCTTGTGTCTGTAAATAGGCAGTGCCTGAGCTACGTGTGGGTCTTTCCATGCTAAAAGACATTTCTGAGTCATTGGTTTCTGAATTTAGTGTGTAAGGATAACCACTAAGCTACTGAGCCCAAGACTTGGCTGTATGGTTGACACTAGCCTCAGATGATCTAATGCTTTGTCTATCCTTGCCTAAGTGTCTGCCAGATCTCAGGTTCATAAGCCTTGGCTTCTAGTCCCAAAGTTCTCTTATATTGCTCAAAATCCTTTGGAACTCCTTGGTTTTCTAGTTTCCCTAAGGGTCAACTTCAAAATACCCTATCTAATAATTCATGTATTATTTTTACTGTAACCAGTGGAAGTTTTGGTAGTACTCCCCATGAGCTTTCCAACAAAACCAAAATCACAGCAAACGGATTTCATATGAGAAAGTTATGCCAGTTCAGGGTTCTGGGGGTTAAAACCGGGAAACAGGACCTCTTTGGGATTACTACAGAACAGGCGATACACGATACTTAGCAGGTATCACGATACTTGAGGTAGGTGATACTCGATACTTGAGGTAGGTGATACTCGATACTTGCCTTGCCACGATACACGATATCTCAGCTAAACGATACATGACACTTGACACAGAAGTAAGTCCACGATACTCGATACTTAGGCAACATGATACACGACACTCGACCAACTAGACAGATCAGGATACTCGATATCCCGCAAGTATCGTGGAAGGACCCTCATGATATTTGATATTGCACAAGTATCGCCAAGAGGAATCCCACGATACACGATACTCGATATCAGACGAGAGTTAGACTCACGATACTTGACACTGCAGGTCATGATACACGATATTGGGTGGATATTGCAAAAAAAATCATGATACACGATACTTGGAATTCCCACGATATTCGATATTCCTCAAGTATCGTTTTCAGGTCTCTACGATACTCGATATGTGACCAGTATCATGAGAAATTTTCTGATGATACTCGATATCTACCAGGTATCGCGAAAGTTAACTCCACGATACACGATACATGATATATGTCTTAGTATCGTGAATGTTTCTCAGCGATACACGATACTCGATATGTGACCACTGCAAGTATCGCGATACTCGACCACAGGAGTTTCACGATATCTAGGTATCACGATACTTCAACCGCGGGAGAACACGATACTTGGCTTTTTTTGGAGTCCAAATTCAAATTTTTTTTGCAAATATGAGTACCTTGGGTCCTCCTGGTCACTCCTATGTGTCTGTAGATGCCAAATCTTCCTTCAAAACCATGATATTGCACTCACGATACTTGACGCAGGTTGTCATGTATGGGCTGTTCACTCTAATTTTCATCTATTTCGGTATGATTTCTTCAGCGTTTCAGTTATGCACCCTCTCTAAGGCTCTTTCACACAACCACAAGTAAAAAGCGAGGTGAATGGACTCTAAAAAATGGGAAAATTTGAGAATATGAAGGTGGGTGGAGATGGTGATGATGATGAAGATGAAGGAGAAGAAAAACTCAAAAACTGAACTGAAAATGGTGATTTTTTTACCTTCCAATGTTGCTACTCTACGTCTTACCGTCACACGCTCGTCCTCCAAGCTCTCTCCCTGGCAACAGCGCCAAATTTGGTGTCACTCTAGTACAATGGCAAGTACCAACGTGAGGAGCTTCACCTCATAAATGTCAATCTGAGGAGATGTGAGGACTGGTATGAAGACCGTGAGCAAGTGATGGCACAAGTGCGTGAGTGAAAGCACACAAGCATGCACACACGTACACACACACGCACATAAGGTAAGAGCAAAGAGTGGAACAATGGAAAGCTTCGATTACAAAAGAAATCTCTTACAAAGCTTAAAACTACAACAGGCTAACCTCAAAAATGAGCTCTCCAGCCCTTTTTATAGTTTTTTGAGTGGTTTTGGCGTTGTACAGACCTAGTGTCCGGCCTAGTTAAAAAATAGGTTCCAGGGCTTATTTGAGGGCTCAAACAGAGTCTAAAAATTATGAAAATTGGTAGGATGCTAGTTCTAATACTCCTCAAGCTCGAGGACTCCTCGGCTTGAACAAAATGGAGTTGCAAAAATAGAAAATGGTATTTACAATGGTTTTTAGTGATAAAAATCATTATTTTTGTAGGGATTTCTTCTGAAAATTTGACAGATGCTTCGTGGAGCTCCCTACTTGCTCCTTCTTCTTGTGTGTCCACTTCCCTAATGTGCTTCCATGCTTTGTCCTTGACCTTGAGCTTCAACAATAGTGTAAGTGTTGCATGTAATCCATTCACATGAAAAGCTGAAAAAAAATCTGAAAAATCCTCATTCCGTAGGTGCAATAGTTGAAAGCACATAAAAACATAGGCATACGCATGTGGAATATTAAGGTATGCCATCGATTCTAAACGGATGTTCCAAAAGATAAGAAAATAATTTATTTCTATCAAGCAAGAAATTACTTTAGTGCTTTCTTGCCCATTTTGAAAAAACTCACGAGGCTAAAATATATACACTTTTTCATTATAATCTCCATTTAAGATTTCTATTCCAATGTTCAATTAATGTACAATGTATAAGTATTTTAAACTTCATGTGCACTTATTGCATGTACGTTATTCATTCAACACATTACAGAAAATGTCTCATCATAGTGAGATCACTTCTCTTGGTTATAACTTTGGAAGAAGTCTATCCTTATAACAATAAATTATCCTATCAAGCTTGTTCTTCAACTTATACTCCCATTTACTTTGAAATACATTTTTTTGGGAGAAAAGTAAACTAAATATTGAGTACTATTTTTCGAAATAGTAGTAAATTTGATTGCATAGAAAATATCCAAATGTTTTGAATTGTTTGCTGCATTAAAAGAGACAAAATAGCGCTGATAGCAAAGAGAGGAGATTTCCATATTATAAAAACTAAATGAAAAAGAGGAACCATGAGAGCTTGAGTGAATACGATAAGGAAAAAGGTGCATGTCGTTTACTATCGATTAGGAAAAATTGCATAGAATAATCCATCTCCTCCTTCAAAGCTACATAGGCTAGAAATTGTTTTCAGTTAGATTTAAATTTGATTGAACTCCACTAAAAAAGAGGTAAATACATATTATTATTA
The DNA here is from genome assembly GCA_020310875.1 of Ceratopteris richardii. Lineage (NCBI taxonomy): Eukaryota > Viridiplantae > Streptophyta > Polypodiopsida > Polypodiales > Pteridaceae > Ceratopteris > Ceratopteris richardii. The sequence continues at coordinate 76,225,498 of CM035432.1, read as the reverse complement.
TTATAAAGAATTGGACAAATGGAGGAACACTAATTAATTGAGCATAAAAAGAAGAATCGATCATGATTTTAGTCTATCTCATGCAAAATGTTATTGTGCATGATTTCTTAATATGAAAATAACTCACTCAAACACTACGATCATACACACAAACATACACACACGTACATACATACATATATACATACATACATACATACATACATACAATGCATTTTTCTTGGATATGATCAAGAAGGACAATTTGGATATTTCTTGTGGGATCTTGAAACATGGTCAGTAATCAGAAGTAGTGATGTCATTTCCAATGAGTCTAAGATGCATAAACAGTCCATTAAGGAGATTGAAGTGAGAAGATTGGTGTTTCAGGATACTAGTCCTCTAGTTAAAATGCATAAAAATGTTTCTCATAGCGATGTTCAAGAGAATGTCTGATTAGATTAGTTTGCAAATGTTCCCATTCAACAACCATTGAGATGCTCTGCATGTGTCACACTGGGGTGTATCCAAACTTTTTAGGAGCTGAACAAATAGCAAACCAAGGAGCAGCAATTCAAAGATTTCTTGAAAAGGGCTGAAGCAATCAAGACAAAATTTTTTATTATATAACTAGGCTATCTAATGAAGCTATATCAATTTAAGTTACTCAAAATGATTAAGCACACGTTGAGAAATAACTCTGAGAAGTTCACTATTCTGAGTGGCACTTGACAGAGTAGAGAAAAGAGAACACGATCAATATGTATGTATTAATGCACATAAAGTACAATGATATTGGCAATAAATGATTGCCCAATATGAGGGCAATGGTAGCTATAGTGTGAGCTCAATACCCAAGTAGAATCCCTCTAAAAAATCTTCCAAATCGGGCTCTTATTCACACAACTTTTTGAGTCACTTTTATAGCTAAAGTTGGAGCCAATTTCCAACTTTTGAATTTCAAACTCTAACAAAAACTCTACCTAAAGTTTAGGACTTTCTCATCAATTCTCCACCAAAAATCACGTAATTGATCCTCCAAAATCCACATGAATGTAAGTTCCATTTTTACATGTGCACTTTTACAAGGAGTAAAACCAAACTTTTACAAGTGGGTATTCATATGTGACTTCATGTGTGTATAAGGAAATGAATAGATAATTGTCCAAGTATGTAGGCTTGGATCTATTTGCATCAACACTATCTCTTTGAGATCTCGTCTTCAAGAATGTACAACTATTTCCACCACAGAAGCAAAGTATGTTGCAACCAAGTGAGGCATGTAAGGAAGCATTGTGGCTTTCTCATCTTACTTGTGATATGGGTTTGCCTCAGCATGTACCTCGTTTGCTCAATGATAGTCAGAGTGTCATTACTTTGGCTAAGAATCCTGTCTATCATGCAAAGACCAAGCACATTGAGGTGAGGTATCACTTCATTAGAGATTTCTTTGACACTGAGCACATTATTCTTGAGAAGGTTCACACTCGAGATAATGCTGCAGATGCTTTGACTAAATTTCTACCATAGGATAGCTTTAGATATTGTTGTCACTTAATGGGGGTTACTTGATTCATGATCTTACACATTCACTTGTATACTGTGTAACATGCCCATCAGGTGAGAGGTATAGTTTGTATACTTGCACTCAGGTGTTCTTTATCATTCTTCATTTTATCTCGCATAGTTACTTTGGCCATATTGGACTTTAGTGGGAGATTATTATTTTTAGTGTCCATGTGAAAGGCCAAATGGCCACCAGAAACTTTTGTATATGTTCTTTATAAAACATATAGTGGCATGGTCAGCCACAGATTGTAAGTTCGATCGCATTTGTAACACCTAAGAAGTATGTGTTCGTGCTCCCTGTGTACTGTGTTTGTTTGCATTTTCTACTCCAAGGACATCGTCGTGGTGCTCTCAAGAAGGAGAGCACACTACGGTGCATCACCATCAAAATACTTCAGTCTTGTCCAAGTCAGGCACCACTTCTTGTTAAACGTGATATGATAGTCCGTGTTCACCTTGATTCTAGGAATTTTGGAGAAGCAATTGGCGTTGTGCCAAATATGACCCTCATGGCATGACGGATCCTCCCCAATGAGGAGATGGGGTTTTGAATATTCCCACACAATGCATATATTCCTTCTTCATAGTTCACTCTTATTTCAGGCTCTATGTCCTCAAAGCTGATTCAGTGGCCAGTTTCTTGTATCTAGAGGTGTTTCCAATGTATGAAGACCTTGTTCCAGAGCCTCTTAGCATTTTGGAGGTTCAAGGATGCCACACCCATGATGCCCATGATTGGAAACCAAATTTAGTCATTTTGTCTAATACAAGCCACACATTTCTAATCTTCTCTAATTTTGATAGATTGTTTGAACTTGTTCCAACTCTCCCACAAGGATGTTGATATATTTAGGTAATGATGTGTGTGAACACACTAGGACCACCGGGGCACTTTTTTCCCTCTTTAGGAGGTTTTTTCCCCCGGCTTGTATATACGCCTATTGCCCTAATGGGCTACTTATCTTTTTACATTCTCTAGTAATACATTCAGTATTGTGTGTTGTGCTCCAAGCTTCTTCTTCTTCCTTGTGCTGTTCGCGTGCTTCCACAGACGTCTAACTCCAACAATTGGTATCAGAGCAGGTCGTCGCTTCATCTAGGGTGCCGTCCATACTCCTCCATTTGCAGTCTCAAAATCGCACGAATTTTGGTGACCATTCTCAGCATGTTTCCGAGATCAAAACAGCTTTGCTGTGTGGTGCCGAAATCACAATCTGAGCTCGTTTCGGCCTCCAAACGCACTATTCATTTCCTTCCTCTACCCTTGCAAAACTTCTTTGCTTTGTCGTGTTGAAATCATGATTGGAGCTCATTTTAGCCTCCGAATGCACTATCGTAGTGCTTGTGTAGGTTATTTTTTCTTTTTTGTGCCAAAGATACATATAGGTTTTAGTTTGCCAGTATAAGCATCTCAAAGGCTGTTAGAGGTTTAAATTAGTAGAACTTGTCAGGGTAGTTCTGTTCAATGTTTTCAGATAGAATCATTTTTTTGCATCAGGGTATTTTAGTCAGTGGCCATGGCTAAAAGCAGTGATGTATTCCATAAGTTGGCTGTTGAGGATAAGTTGGATGGTACAATTTGCCCATTATGGGCTTATATGATGCATCATGTATTGGTCACAAAAGGATTGTGGAATATTGTGGAGGGTGTTGAAAAACATCCTATTACACCTACAAACATAGTTGCTAAAGGTGATGCAGATGGCATTCAAGATGATGATATTCTTCATGCTCCTGTTCATGCTACGGTTTCTATTGCACCTACTCTAGAGCAAATTCATTGGGATGGCAAACATGCTCATGCACATGCATTGATAACATTGTCTATCAAACGTGCTAGTATTCCTCACATTCGCTCTTGTAGAACAGCTAAGGATGCTTGGGATACATTTACCACATTGTACCAGGCTAGGAATGAGGCTCTTGTTACTTACCTTTGAAAACAATTGGAGAGTGAGCATATGAATGAAGGTGATTCTATAAACAATTTTCTAACAAAGATCAAAGATTTGAAGGAACAATTAATTTCTGCTGATGAAGTCTTTCCTGACACATTACTTGTGCGAACTGTTGTGAATGATCTTCCCGATTCATACCAGAGTTTTGCTTCTACTCTTCTTTTGATGATGAAAAACAATCCAAATGCCTTAACATTTGAGGAGTTAGTCTCTGTTATATTGTAGGAAGATCAGTCTATGCAGAACAAGTCAATTATGCGTGTTGCAGATGAAGCTTTCCTGGCTAGTCAAAAGGGCAAAGGTAAATGGAGCTCTTCTACTAGTAAGTAGAAATCTGCTAGTTCTACACAATCAAAGAAGGATGACAGAGACGGCAAGAAAACAGAAAAACAAAAATTGTTTTGCAAGTACTGTAAAGCAAATGATCACGTCATAAAGAATTTTCCAAAATTGGCTACAAAAGAGGCAAAGAAAAAAGAGGGTGGAATGGTTTTTGAGGCCTCTACATCGAAATCAGAGTCTACTAATCTAGTGAGAATGAAGAATGGGCGTTTACTACTGTTACAATTTTGACCCATCTTCTCCTACATAGTGTAGTAGAATTAGATGTTTGGTACTTTGATAGCGGGGCAACCAAAAATATTACCTCACAACGCAGTTTCTTCACTTCACTCGAGCCTAGCTCTACACGGAATACTATCACATGCACCAACAACTCCTCTTATCCTATCGTGGGAGTTGGTAAGATCATTCTTTCTAGTATTGATGGTAGTTCGTTTACATTGTCAAATGCTTTATTTCTACCACGGGAATATATTATTAGTTTCAACTTTAGCCAAGATTGGCTTGGTTGTGAAATTTGTTGATGATAGATGTACATTTCATGGTCTATCAAATGACGACGTGATTATTGCTTCTGGCATTTTATGTCATGGCTGTATAAGCTCATAGACTATGAAAAATTTGTGAATGATTCAACATGTGAAGCACATGATTCTCAGGCTATGTCAGATGCAAAGCTTTGGCATGCATGCTTTGGAATGCATGCTTTGGTCATCTGAATTTTTGCTAGTTTGCTACACCTACAGAAATCTGAAATGGTGTCCTCTTTGCGCAACCTTGAGGCACCTAGTAAACATGTCTGTAAGGCTCTATTTTGGGAAAATGCAGTGTTCATCCTTTCCAAAAGATGGTTCAATTCGAGCTACTAAAAACTTGCAACTTGTTCACAATGATGTTTGTGGTCCTATGTAGACACCCTCTTTTGGAAACTATCTTTACTTTGTGACTTTCATTGATGATTTTTCTAGGCATGCATGGGTATATCCATTGAAAGAAAAGTCCAAAGTGTTTATGTGCTTCAAACAATTTTTGGTTTTGGGTAAAAATCTATCAGCATGTAAAATTGGCACCCTTCGTTCTGATCAAGGGGGGGGGGGATATATGTCTTCTAACTTTAATGCATTTTTGGTTGAACGTGGAATAAAACATCAGTGTATAGTGCCGTATACACCTCAACAAAATGGAGTTGGTGAACGGAAGAATAGGTCACTCATGGAAATGGGGAGGTGTATGGTCAAGAGTTAGGCTTTACCACATAGTTTCTGGCTTGAGGCTATCATGTGTGTAGCATATGTACTTAACAAGTTTCTCACTAAAGTGCTGCAGTCTATCATTGCATGCAAGGCTTGGCATGGTCTCAAGCCATCTGTTGCTCATTTGCATGTTTTTTGTTGTTTGGCATATGCATTAGTGCTTGAACAACAACAAAAAAAATTGGATGGTAAAATAGTGAAATGTATTTTTGTTGGATACAATTTTGAAAGCAAAGGTTGTTGTCTGTATCATCCACACACTAAACGCATTTTGGTTAGCTGTGATGTTGTTTTTGTGGAAGATGCTATTCAACCTTCAATTTCATGTACGGAGACATTTGTTAGCTCCAAAGACATGTATGATACTTTGCTGCCTCTTTTTATAGGTGGACAGTGTTGGGAAAGATGGATGGATGATCCAAGAGATTGAGTAGGTACTTCTAAAACCTGCTTTGTACCAGCCCTCTTTAACTTCAAACTTGATTAGTAGACTCCCTTAGCTTTCCAATGATACCAAGAAATGGCCTATGTCCTTTGGAAATGAAGTGTGTAATGATTGAATCAAAACAGATAACTTTGGAAGTCACAAAGTCAAGAAAACCTTCTATTTTGGTCTTGATACCTGCTCAATGTTTTGTTCAGTGTGACCAGCACAGTAACAATTGATAAAATTCCTTCTAGGTTTATTCAATTACCTTAGTAAGCTACCATTTTCAAGTGGAATGATGTAAAATAATGAACTATGCTAAGAGAAATTAATTTAGCAAGATTTGGTATACCCCCGACTTTTTAGGACTGTAGCAGAGATAGACCAGTGAGGACCTCGACGATGATTTCTCTGAATCTGCTCAATGGAATGTCTTCAATTTTGGACACCATGTAGTAGACTTCAGGCTGAATCCAACAAGCTTTGAATCACTGAATTTGGGGGAGTATTGACTGAGATATGCCCTTGACAAGTTGACAGACTTTTGAGTAGACTAGCAGAGAACACAAAAGATGAATGATGTAAATGTATCTATTGATTAACAATTGTGTACAATCCCATTGGCATGGATAGCATTGCCAAATGGTGTAGAGAGGTGTAGGCTATGGTATAGTCCTTACACACACTCAAACTCAGTAGAGTAAGCCTCGGGAAATGAAGAGATGTACCCGTGACTTTTCCAAGTACATTTTATAGAATATGTGCAAAAATTTGAATTCAAATTCAAATTTTGGCTTGCTATGATCAAGGTCCTAAAAGCTTGGAGATATTCTCTCAATCAAATAAGCTAATTTTTCCACGACTCACTTTGGTAGGTGATTACAAAAGATTCCAAATCATTTTGAATTTTACAAATGAGGTAAAGTGGTAAGTAATCACTAGCATATGTTCCTATGGTTCTTTATGTATGTAGAGTCTTCATGATAACTTCCAAGCCAAATGTGTAGGCTTGTGATTTACACCAACAGCTCCCCTTCAAGCCAAACATTTTGGCTTAAGTCTTCATCTTCAATCTTCAAGTACATCCTGCAATCCAATCATAGATTTGAACCTACAAAGTTTGGTCCCATCCAAAGCTTTAGTCAGCAAATCTACACATTGCATGTTGGTTGACACATAGGTCAGCTGAATGTCCTTGCTTAGCAACTTCTCTCTCACATAATGATAATGAACTTCTATGTGTTTGGTCCTAGCATGATAGATAGGATTAGCTGCAAGGTGAAGAGAACTTGTATTATCTCCAAAGATAATTGGAGGCCTAGTATATAAGCCCAATTCTGAATACAAATGCTTAATCCAAATTGCTTCTTGTGTGGCATTAGCTAGCCCTCTATACTCTGCTTCTGTAGAAGACAATGCAACAGTTGGTTGCTTCTTTGCAGACCATGAAATTGGTTTGTCACCTGCAAAAGAAATGTATCCAGAAGTGCTTCTCCTATCATCCTTGCATCCTGCCCAATCTGCATCTGAATAAACTTTTATATCAATATCTGAAGTGTAAGGAAAGTACAAACCATGGTTCTGTGTACCCTTGAGATACTTCAAGATTCTTTTGGCAGCCTCTAAGTGAGGTATCCTTGGCTTGTGCATAAATTGACTTAGCACACTAACTCCATATGCAATATCAATTCTTGTAAGAGTAGCATAGTTCAAGCTACCTACCATACATTGATAACCTGTAATGTCTTGGACTTCATCACTCCTGAAATAGTGTAAACTAATTCAAGTCCCAAAAAATACTTCAATAGCCCAAGATCATTGATCTTGAACTTCTTCATCATTTGGCTTTTGATGCTTCTGATTCCATTAACATCATTACCTATAATGATGATGTTATCAACATAGACATAGAGATAGATTATCTCTGAATTACTTCTCTTAATTAACAGAGAAGTGTCAGCCTTACTCATGACAAAACCTTGGTCTTGGAGGTATGTAGTTAGCCTGTAATTCCATGCCCTAGGTGCCTGCTTCAATCCATATAAAGCCTTCTTTAATTTGCAAACATAAGCTACCTTCTTAGGGTCTTCATAGCCAGGAGGTTGTGACATATAAACCTCTTCTGAAATCCATCCATTCAAGAAAGCATTCTTGACATCCAATTGGTACATGTTCCAATTCTTTGATGCAGCCACACTCACCAACACTCTGATTGTTGGCATCTTGGCCACAGGTGAAAATGTTTCTTCATAGTCAATGCCTTGGTTTTGTGCAAAACCCTTGGCTACTAATCTGGCCTTGCACCTGTTAATTGTGCCATCAGAATTTCTTTTCAATTTATAGATCCATCTGGATCCTATTACCTTCATGGAGTCCTTCTTGGGTACTAACTCCCATGTATCACTCTCCTTGAGTGCTTCAATCTCCTCATCCATAGCTTCCTTCCATTCTGATTTTGTGATTGCTTCTTCATATGATCCTGGTTCTTCATTTAGCAAATCCTTTGCAAGATAAATTGAATGTTTAGTAACAAGAGATGTATCAATACCCATATCTGATAGGTTTTTTGCTCTCTCTTTGAGACCTTCTGATTGATTGAGTTGAAGATTCTGGTATGTCCTCAAGCTTCTTCATCTTCATTTTGCCTTTGGACTTCCATGCCTTGAATTCTTCAAGGCTGATTGTATCTTCATCATCTGAACTTGAGTCTTCTTTCTGAGTTGGTTCCTCCTTTGTAAGTTTTGGAAATTCCTCTTCCAAATCATAGGGTAATTTGATCTTCCTGCATTCATTCTCATACCAAGAATCATTCTCATCAAAGATCACATCTCTGCTTACCATAAATCCCTTATTGGTAGGGTTATAAAACCTGTAACCTTTTTTATTTAAATCATATCCAATGAAAATACATTTTTCAGCCTTTGGATCTAGCTTTCCTCTTACCTGTGAAGGAATGTGTACATATGCTACACATCCAAAAATTTTGCAGTGATCCAATGATGGTCTCTTACCATGCCATGCTTCATATGGTGTCATACCATCAAGTGACTTTGATGGTAACCTGTTTATGAGATAGGTGGCAGTAGAGACACTCTCTGCCCATAGGTAGTTAGGTAATTTCTTCTCATTAAGCATAGATCTAGCTGTCTCAACAATTAACCTATTTCTTCTTTCAACTACCCCATTCTGTTCAGGAGAGTACCTTGTGGTTATTTCCCTTTTGATGCCTCTGTCCTGCAAGAAGTCCTCAAATTCATTGGAGAAGTACTCACCTCCTCCATCTGACCTTAGCCTCTTCAAATTCCTTCCTGTCTGATTTTCAACTAATGCAAGATATTTCTTAAAACAATTAAATACCTCATCCTTGTGCTTCATAAAGTATAATACAGTCCATCTGCTATAGTCATCAATAAAAGACACATAGTACCTTGAACCTGAGACTGAGGGGTCTTTGCTAGGTCCCCATACATCTGTGTGTACAAGTTATAGATAGTCTTTATGCATATATCCTTTCTTGGAGAAGGGTAACCTGTGAGACTTACCAAATTGACAAGCACATCAAGACGGAAGAGTTTTCATCTTAAACAAAGAATAATAAGAGAAATTATCAATGTTGGAGGTATAGGGTTTCTAGTTTTCCCATGAGAAACAGATTGTGGGGACTTATTAGTAGTAGAAAACCAAGGAAAAGTATTGGTGAGGACCTCACAAGTGCTCAACTAAAAGCCTTCACAAATTGTTCTAAAAGGGATACGAAATTTAATTTCTTTCATTCGATGCATATTAGTGATATTAGGATATTTCATATCTAAGAAATAGACACTAGGATGAAGGTATGGGAGACCCAAAAAGATAGCGCTTAGAACCAATGGCACAGTTATGATTCAAACATGAGAGCTTAGTGATGGCAACAAGGAGGGAGAGAGAGAGAGAGAGAGAGAGAGAGAGAGAAGAACTCTCACAATCATACATACATGATACGATAAGATAATATAGAGAGAGATTTTTCTGTCTTGTATATGTGCATGATTCAATAAGTGGAATTGTGCCTTGTATTGCGTGAAGCATCGATGGTTTTTTATACAAAATGGAGAGGCCCTTTGGCCATAGTTCAAACTACTCGCAAGGCTTTGATAACCTATCACATCTTCTATGAGTTCACCTTCATGTGAGCTCAATTTATGATTAACCTCAATTGGAGTACCTACAATCCTGCAATCTTGCATCTTGAATTTTTCCAACTTGACTTTAATGTACTTTCTTTGAGTAAGAAACAAACCATGATCTTTGTAGACAACTTCCAATCCTAGGAAGTAGGTAAGTGAACCCAAATCACGTATCTTGAATTCTTCTCTCATCTGTTCTTTGATTCTCTTCATGCCATCTGTATCATTTCCTATAAGTATAATATCATCTACATACACACACAAATAGATGACTTCAAAAATACTCCTCTTTATGAATAGTGATGGATCTGCCTTGCTGGGTTGAAATCCTTTGTCCTGCAAGAATTAGACAACCCTATGATTCCAAGCCCTTGGGGCTTGTTTGAGTGCATATAAAGCTTTATTAAGTTTACACACATAATCAAGATATATGTGATTCTAAAAACCAGGTGGTTGTGCCATATATACCTTTTCTGTTAGCCATGCATTAAGAAATGCATTTTTTACATCCAATTGAAGTATCTTCCAATTCTTGGAAGAGGCAATACTAAGCAAAACCCTAATAGTAGGCATCTTTGCCATAGGAGAGAAGGTTTCTTTATAATCAATTCCCTGAGTTTGTGCAAAGCCTTTTGCCACAAGCCTTTTCTTATACCTGTTAATGGAGCCATCTAAGTTCTTCTTCAATTTGTAAATCCACCTTGAGCCTATCACTTTCATTGATGGAGACTTGGGAACCAACTCCCAAGTGTTATTCTCTTCAAGAGCTTCAATTTCTTCTTCCATTGCATGCCTCCATTCGGATTTCTTCTTTGCTTCCTCAAATGTTGAAGGTTCCTCTTGATTTATATCCTATGCTAGATAGATTGAATGTTTAGTGATTAGAGAAGTATCAAAACCATACCTTTCTGGTCTTCTTTTCTCCATCATGGACCTTCTTAGGCCATGATGTGATGATTCTGCCTCTTGTCCAAGTTCCTAAACTTTTGCTTTACCTTTAGACTTCCACATTTTGAGTTTTTCATACTGAGCTGCTTCATCATCTTTTGAGGTATCCTGCTCTTCAACTTTAGAAGAATTATCCTTAACAAGTTTTGGAAAATCTTCTTCAAGATCATAAGGTAGGATGACCTTTCTACATGAATCTTCATACCAAGAACTATTCTCATCAAATAATACATCTCTGCTCACCAAGAACCGTTTAGTTGTTGGGTTGTATAATATGTAGCCCTTTTGATTGTTTTCATATCCAATGAATACACAACTTTCTAATTTGGGATCCATCTTGCCTCTAACTTGTGAAGGAACATGAGCAAAAGCAACACATCCAAAAATCTTACAATGATCCAAGATTTGTCTTCTTCCATTCCAAGCCTCATATGGTGTCATGCCATCAAGTGATTTTGAAGTTAACCAGTTAATCAAATAAGTGGTTGTGGATATAGCCTCAACCCATAAGCAATTAGGTAAGTGCTTCTCATTTAGCATAGACCTTATAGCTTCAACAATTGTCCTATTCCTTCTTTCTACGACTCCATTTTTCTTAGGAGTGTACCTTGTAGTGATCTTTCTTTTGATTCCTCTCTCTTGAAGAAAGGAATCAAATTCATGGGAGAAGTACTCTCCCCCTCCATCTGACCTTAGCCTTTTTAATGTCTTACCTCTTTGATTCTCCACAGGATCCAAATATCTTTTGAAGCATGAAAAAACGTCATCTTCGCGTTTCATAAAATATAATATAGTCCATCTACTGCAATCTTCAATAAACATGTCTGTAAGGCTCTATTTTGGGAAAAATGCAGTGTTCATCCTTTCCAAAAGATGGTTCAGTTCGAGCCTGTTTTCCGCTTGGTATTCCGTACATCACAATTCTGGGTTGCTGCATTCAGCCAGGCTTCGACGCACGCCATCTGTGACTAAGAATGTGCTGTTCTTAGTCACCCACTTCAACTTCTCAGCCTCTACCTCTTTCTAACTTTTTGTCTTCTGATTTGTCTTTATCTTCACACATCTGACCCTGTTGTATTGCTTTGAGCCTGTATTCTTTTCTGCCAACGCACGCTATCAGCGAGAGGATTATTACCTGCCAAGTATTGTCTTGCACTTCTTCATGGATACTTCCTAGCCCTAGTTCGTCCTTCCCATGAAATTTCCTGGTTCTGATTGTTCTTTAATTCCATTCCTCAGGACCTGGGTGTTTGGCGTTGTTGCCTGATGCGTGCCCTTGCGGGGCTGTGGGCAGAGGGTGGTTTGTTTGCTTTATAGTCTTTATTCTTTACTGAGCAGTTTAGGTCTTTGATTTTCTTCTTCTTCTTTTCTTGCTTGATTCCCCTTCCACATGTCCCTCCTCCTGAACTCTGTCGTCCCCAACAGGCTGTTTGTGGCGACGTGAGTACATTTGAATGGCTGCTTGCTCTCGTTGATTAAGTAGATTGGCGTGACAGATCATGAATTCTTTCCACTGGTTTGGCTTTACTCCATCCTCTAGTGCTTGTCGGTGATCCGCAAAGAAACTTGTTTCATAAGCCACCAATATGGCATTTAGATTTGAACTTAACAAAAATTTCTGAATCGATTTCGAAGAAGCCAGTAAAAAATGCTTCTTCAAAAGTCTGCATATATGTGCTTGGCAAAAACATAAGTCTTGAATAGTATGCCATGAGTGTTAATCGGCTCGGGATGGTGGAAAGGTAAAAAATGAGTGCTTCGGATCCTTGTGTAATGCTGATGAAGTTCAAAAATGTATATTTTGCATGCTGGAGGACTTTAAGAACTGTTAGAAGCATGCAGAAAATCTTATTCGTCATTTTTATTGCTAAATCCAGTACAATCGCATATTGAGAAATCCAAAATTCCATGGTTTTTACCATGTATTCTTCCGTTGGTAGGTAATTATGCGGTGGGCAAGGTAACAACGGATAATTTAGCCAGTGATTATTTATGCTACCTTGGCGCTGTCCTTCCCAAAATTGCGACCAAGAGCGTCTACGGGGTACTGGACAAAAAGATGGGTTTACCTGAAGCGCATATGGCGATGCTTCCCATTGTACCCACAGTGTAGGATTCTTTTCCAAAATTTTGTGCCTCCATATAGGATCAGCCTTTTTGAATTCTTCTTGAGTATAGTTGAATGTATTATTGTTGAATTGGAGGTTGTTGTTAGGCTCCTTATTTGTCATGGTCTTTATATATTCTCTTGTTTGCTCTTTCATCAGACCATATGGTACATTAAATGGCTTTAATACCTGTTCCAAATTTTTGCTTTCAATTTGAGCTTCCTTGATTATCTTGCTGATTTGATCTTCAAATTCTGCGATAAGCTGGGACACCAGTAGTGCCCTCTCATGTCGGCTCAGTTCTACAATATCGTGATGATTATGTTCAAGTTGGATCTTTGTTTCCTCCCTTATCGGCGAATGATGTAAGGGGGGAGACAGAGGACGTACCTCAATCTCCACAGTAGCCGCTGTGGATTTTGGAACTACTGGTGTCCCCTCTGTTGACTTCTGCTCTAGCCGCTCTTGTAGCTGCTTGATCATATCATCATTTTGCTTGATTTCTTCATTGGCCTTAGCAATTGTTTCCTTGTTTTTGAGAATTTCTTCAGCTACGATAGCAAGCTGATTAGTGTCTTCTTTACATTGTGCCATATATCTATTCTCTACCTTTTTCCATTTTGCCCTTAGAGCCATGATATCATCCATATATTGTTTTTCCCATTCGGCAATGGTTGCCTACTCCTGCTTAAGCTGATCTTCATACCTGGCTATCTTTTCCTCCATTTCCTTGATGTCTTTTTCTGGTCTTTCCTAAACCTCTATGGGCTGATCACTCAGAAGAGCCGTCATTAGCTCCTTGTTTATGTTCCTTAGGTTTTCTGCCTCCTCCATGTATACCTTTATTTGTGATTCTAAGATTTTACTTCTTGCATTCATCCGCGTCTTCTCGGCCTCGCTAGCCTCATATTTCTTCTGTAATTCCTGTAGTTGTTCTTTTAATTTTGCATTTTCTGTCTCTAAAGTTTTGCACTGCTTCTTGGCTTCTTGAACTTCATTTTCTTTGTGTGTAATGTGCTCTCGTGCTAGACTTAATTGTGCTGAAAGGTCTTACCCATTTCATGAAGTTCATGCTTTTCTTGCATCGCTTTGTCATAATCTTCATCAGCCTCAAGCATCAACTGTTGCGTATCCATGGCAGTTCTGATCATATCTTGCACCACTAGCTTGAGCTAAGCGATGTCGACATTCAACCACGTTCTTGGTATGCTTGAAGCTTCTTCGGTTTGTACATCTTTTCCGTGCTCGACATGGATAGTCTCGTTGTGTGGTTCTCTGATTTGTAGTTGAATTGACGGTTCTTTTCTTTCTTCTTCTAAGTCAATGATTTTCGTGGCACTCCCTTGAAATGTAACGTCCATTGGGGAGGGTTCTGCCACAACCCTTATTGGGGTGAAGGGTTCTAATTCTTCCACTCTAGCTTCTTTTGGTTCTTCCTTTGGATTCTTGAGTGATTTTTCTCCCTTAAGCGTTGTCTCTTTGATCTGAATTTTTGAAGTCTCATTTATTTGGATGACATGTACCCCTTCTTGGCTTCCTTCTTTGTTTGCGGTGTCTTGATCGATGTGGACAGGGTTGTCATTCACCTTCATGCCCTCTTCTGTTTCATTGTAGTTTACGGCATTAAGTTCCTCCCATTGTCCATCATCCTTGGTTTCACTTTGAATATCCACATTTAATAAGGATGTGTCGGGTTCTTCTTGTGCATCCGAAGATGAGCTTGAATTATCCAACCCTAATTCTCTGTATTGATGTACTTTGGTGAGTGTTAGCCATTAAAGGCTACAGACTCTGATTTCAGACTTCGAATACTTTAGATTGTTTGGGCATACCCGACTCTCTGTTCTTCCGTGTACAGGTTACTGGTTGATCTAATCAATACTACCGTGATAATTAAAAGTACCTTAACTCTTAACCACGTGGGTTCTTGGGAGTGGTAGGGGTCTGTTAGTCAGAGGCCCTGTACTATTTTCCCAACTTCGTACACAAAGCATAAATGCGCTCTCTCTCTCTCTCTCTCTCTCTCTCTCAGCTCAGTACTCAATTCTGAACAACTGATAAGTGTTCAGTGTACTGGACTTAGAACTTCCGAACTGATCCTGCTATAGCGATCTGAGCAGTAGTCCGGTTACTTGTATTCAATAGAATAATATACTTCAGTAAACGTAGATCACCTAATACGCACTCCTTCAGAACAGACAGGTATACCAAACAGACATCTATACCTTGAAGTTATGAGAACTCACCGTATGCTAAACTCGAACAACAAACCTCTTAACAACAATCGACTAGTCACAGACTTATCAGTGTCCTACTCACCTTCAGACCATTATAGATACTAGTCTTCCGGTGATCGGAATCAACAGTGAACGTAGACTACTGTATCGAATTCTGTCACTTACAGAAAACGTTAACAGGCAAACAGTTCGGGATTACTTCCACATTCCCTTGTTCCGCTGAAGAACTGACAAACAACACACTGCAACTTGATAACACTCAGAGACACACTCAACCATTACCGAACAGATTCGTAACGCAATACAACCGATTCGTAACTCTGCACTAAGGTGCGAATAAATGACTAGACGGAGCACAGAACAGAACAGAACAGAGTAGAGTTCAATCTCTCAATGACCCACACACTTCAAACAGTAAGCTTATAATTCCTCAAAAGAAAACAGGCTCTCGGGCTCTCTTTTCTCATTGCCTTATATAGAAGATTTTTTTACAAGGGTGCGCGAATCTTTAGTTACCTGCGCGTTTCCCGAAAGGTTCTTTTACATTTAAGACGCCTGTCCTAGTACATTTGTCCTTATTCGGCGGCCATCTAACACTGGCATGCTCGGTGGACTCGAACCCACAGGTTCCTATGTTTCTGCTACGAGTCCTTCTAAATACATGCTTCGGGCGAGCCTAAATGTTCGGGTAATTTTCTTTTTAATGGTTTCTATCATCTGAACTAAAGTGGTTGGTTCTAATAACTGGGCATCCGTTCTAACGGAGCTAAGAGCTATGGCTTGGGTTAACAAAATTTCGGTCTGGGTCTGTAAGAAGGCCTCTTGTAAATAAAACACATTGGATAATGCAGCGTCCCAGGATATCTTCATTTCGGTGACTTTCTGCTGCATATCCGTGACTCGGTCCTTCTGATTTTGCAATTGGTTATCTAATCGCTCGAGTTGCTGGTTCTGAAATTCAATCGTTTTGGAGTATGCATCTCGTTCTCTTCGAGTGTTTGCTAGATCTTTTTGATATTTGGCTTCCCTGGTTAATTGGTGTCTTAGCATTCTGTTCACCTCGTTCAAACATTCCTGGGCTCTTTGTAGCTCGTCTTTGACTTGATCTGCTTCTCTCTGTTGGTCTTGATTTTTCTGGATGGTTTCCTGCAATTGGACCTTCGTTTCTTCGACCAATTCCTCGAGGGATGAGCTGATGTCTTCTTTTTCTTGGAGTGCGGTCTTCAATTCCCGGATTTCTTTGTGTGTTGCGTGTAATAGATGGTCTTTGGCAGCAAGCTGCTCTAGTGCTGCATCCCTTTGCTGTATCAAGGCCTAGTGTGCCCAAACTTGGCCTTGGAGATCTGCTACTTTCATCTTTAATTGATGGTTCTCTGCTTTGATGGCATCAACTTCTTCCTGGAGGGGGGTGATGTCGGCTTCCAGTAGGTCGACCTTGTGTTGCAACTCTTGACGAATGGTATTTGCGACCTGACTAAGTTGTACTGGAAGTTGTTGAGAGAGGGAAATAAGTAATTGGCCCATGGTAGCAAGCTCGGAAAAGACCGGAATGGAGGAGAGGAGAAGGGGATGTTGTGGTGGCGTAGAGGTTTGGGTATTGATTTGGGGGGATGTCGGGGGTGAATAATTGAGGGAGGATGAAGAAGATTCGGAAAATGGCGGGGGAAGAGGGTTGATTGGTGGTGATCGAATAATTGCTATATCTTCTATTGACTGGTGGCATTCCCAGATCTCTGTTGTTGATGTTCGTGGAGCGACCTCCTTTCTACTCACGCACTGCCACATTGTATTTTCTGAGGCTATAGGAGTTCTTGAATGATGAACTCTGCCAAGAGGACGCTACCCCGCCATGTTCAATCCCCTTTCTGTGTTGTGAAGCTCAGGTGTCAAAGTCTAATACGTCTGGTTGATCTGCTTCATTCATAGCTCAGTTAATGATAGTTGGACTATCTGCAGCAATGGCTTCACGAAGAAGGTATGGCGCCTCTCCAAATAAGGTCGCGGCGCCCAATATTCACAAATTCGAGCGCGTTACCACCACGAGGCGTAGATCGAAAGGAGGAATAGCGTAAGATAATCAATTCTTATTTTTGCTTCTTATATTTCTGACATCCATAGCTTCTCAAAAGAAAACTGGTACTTCTCACAAAGAAAGTTGTAAGCCTCACAAGGTCAAGCGCTACTGTGGTACGAAGCACAATGACACTTCCAATAAACGCAAGGCTACCAAGATGCCATTGCACGTCGCTCAAAGGCCCTCATGCCCTCTGTGGATGGTACAGCGGCTCATGCGTCCGAATGATTGTCCAGTTCCATATTGCGTCCGAATGATTGTCTAGTTCCATATTGATGCTATTGTGTTACCGCATTTGTTAATGTATGCTTTATTACATTATATGTTGCGCAATCGATCCTTTGCCTGAATCAAGCATAACACGACAGTTCTGTGCAGCGCGATCTTCTTTTATTAAGTAATGCAGAGAGATTTGTTATAATCGACCACAGTGCTCTTTTTGCCATATCAGAATGGTAATGGAATGGGGCGACTAGAACAACCAGCGCATTAGTTTTTGCTTTATTCATATTGAAGATATGTACTAATTGTTATACCCTGTGTTGACCTAAGTATCAACTTAGGGACTTGCGGAGAAAGAGACTATACCTCAATCCCCTCACAAGTGCATATAGTGGGGATACACGCTTTTAATTATCAATCCAAAGAGTATACAAACCTAGCCGAGTGTATGAGGACATGCAATCATGTAATGGTCAATGCAAATGAACTACTCAAGAATGTAAATGAGGCAACGACTTATCCAAACAAGCTCCAACTGTTGGTCAAGACGAAACGATACTTGGTGCAGCAGCCGTCAGTATTTTGAACTTTTCTCCCAACTCCGAACTCCAAATATAGCGAATAGCATATGCGTTTCGAAGCTCTCGAGAAGACGCATCCAATGGCAGTGGTTTCACTCAATTCCGACGCTCCTACTTCAAGTTATGAGCGAAATACTGAGTCGCGGGAATACTTTCCTACACTTCAGCACTTCCTACACTTCGCACACACCTTTCCTACAGCAAAGAAACACTCTCAAGGATAGACAACACTCACAAGCACTCTTTCCAAGCAATACACATGCATACAAGCTCACGAAGAAGAAGATAAGGAGGGAAGAAGACACAAATTCGAATTTTTGTGCTCTCTCTTCTCACAATGGCCAAAAAGTTCTTTACAAAGAGTCACATTTGACTTATATACTAGTGCCCTAAAAATGGTCCTTTCACACAAGTGACCGGCACTTTATTCACTAAGAGACTAATTTCCTACTATTGTACATGGGTATTCTCTACTTTTCTGTGGGGATGCATCTAGAGGACTCCTCTAGTGCATTTACAAGGGAAAATATATTACAAGAATGAATATGATACAAAAATTGTGATGTCCAAATCGGAAAAATTTTGGGGCCCGTCTTTTTCTCTGCTTTGTGCGCTCTTTAGCTCTGCAACACTCTCCCCCTCTTCATCTCTGTCGTCCCTTGACAGAGTTTGCTTCGCGCACGCATCCAGTGGTCCGTGTTGCCTGATTCTTGATCTTGCATTACGTTTTAGAGGCGCTCTGATTTATCCTGGTTGCACACATTGGACCTGGTTGCATTACTCCAAGCCGATTGATTCGGTTTGCCAAGCACGCCATTAGTGCACATATGCGGATGTAGCTCGTAAGCCTTGATCTGAATCCTCTGTAACTCAAGAGGTTGAAGCATCCACATATGTGATACTTGTTGGCCCTGATTCCTTCTTCCAGTTGCGTGCTTTTCCTTGGTGTGTGCGCCCCTGCGGGGCTTCTTGCAGAGATATATCTTCAGATATTGCTTTTTAGTGAAGCTGCTTCTTTCGTTGTCTTCTTCTTTTCTTCTTCTTACTCGATTCTCCCTCAACACTGCCCCCCTCCTGGACTCTGTCGTCCCCGACAGGCTTTGATAAGCGACGGGCATATGTTCGATATACTTGTTGCTCTGTATCATTTAGCAGATTGGCTTCACGTATCATGAGCTGTTTCCATTGTTCCGCTTTTACTCCATCGTTGGGCGGTTGTCTATGATCTGCGAAGAAGCTTAATTCATATGCCACAAGTCTGGCATTCAGATTGGATGACATCTTCAAAAAGATCTCTGAATCTATTTCAAAAAACCCTGTAAAAAATGCTTCTTCGAATGTTTGCATATATGGACTTGGCAAAAACATCAGTCTGGAATAATATGTCATTATAGTTGGTCTGCTTGGCATCACTGATAGATCAAAAATAAGTATGTTGGTGCCCTGATTAATTCCAATAAAATTCAAAAATGTGTATGCCGCGTGTTTAAAAACTTTTAGCACAGTGAGCAGCATACTAAGTATTTTATTGGTCATTTTGACAGCTAAATCTGGTACTGTCGCATAATTGTGTAGCCAAAATTCTATGGTTTTTATCATGTAATCTTCCGTTGGCAAATAATTATGTGGCGGGCTCGGAAGCAGAGGAAAATTGAGCCACAGTTTATTGATAGTACCGTTTCTTTGTAGATCCAAAAATTCCCTGGTATCCCTTCGACGTGGTAATGGACAAAATGAAGGGTTTACCTGGAATGCATATGGCGCTGCTTGCCAATGCACTCGTAGTGTGGGATGTTTCTCCAAAAATTTTCTCCGCCACACTGGTTGGGCAGCTTCAAATTCTGCTTGAGTAAACTTGAATGTATCATTCTCAAAGTTAAGCTGCTCATCAGGGCTCTTCTGGGTGATTCTCTTTATATAGCGTCTTGTTTTCTCTTTCAAAAGTCCATATGGAACGTTGAAAGGCTTTATGATCTTTTCTAAGTCTTTACCTTTGATCTTAGCCTCCTTCATGACCTTGATTACTTCATTTTCAAAATTTTCTGTCAACCGGGACACCACTAGTGCCCGTTCCTTCTGACTTATTTCTGCAGTGTATGGCATTGGATGTTCATCATGTATGTCGGTCAACTGCTCATGTATTGGAGAATGATAGATCGGGTGAGATAGAGGGCTTACCTCCACCTCGTCAGTAGGATTTTCCTTAGTCGGCACTACTGGTGTCCCGATCGGTGCTTTTTCTTTTATCTGCGTCTTCAATTGTGCTATGCACTTATCTTTCTCTTTGACTTCTTGCATGGCTGCCCTGAGTGCTTCTTTCGCCGCTAGCAATTCATTTCCTACTTCAGCGACATTATCCATGTTTTCGCTGTAACTCTGTACCAGTTTGGCATTCACCTTTTGTAATTGACTTTTTAGCTCACTGGTTTCGTTGGTGTACTTGCCTTTCCATTCTTCTGTCTGTGCTTGCTCTTGTCTTAGCAATTCTTCATATTTGTCCATTTGCTCCCTTAATTCTTTTTCTTTGTTTTCTACGGATTCCTGCTGTACGATTGGTTGATCATATAATAAGGATTTCATTAATTCCTTATTTCTGTTGCGTAAGCTGTCGTTCTCTTCCATATATAGCTTAAGTTGCTGTTCTAATAGCACGCTTCGCATCTTCATTTTCTCTTTTTCAGCCTTGCTTGCTTTGTGTAATTTTTGCAACTCTTCTAGTTGTGTAAGAAGCTCTTGATTTTGGGTGATGGATGCATCATATTGTGTCTGGATTGCTAGCACTTCAGTATTTTTGTTTGCCAATTCTTTTTGTGCTGCAATTAGCTGTGCCGATAGCTGTTCACTCATGAGTTGAAACTGATTTTTTTCTCTTCTTGCTTGGTCATATTCGGCATCTATATCCATCATTTGCTGCTGAGTATCCATGGCCGTTTGAATCATCTGTTTGACTACAGGTTTTAACTGCGTGACATCTACATTAAGCCATGTTTTTGGAATGCTTGGTGCTTCACCAGTTGTGACATCTTTTCCTTGGGCGACATGCAATGTAGCGTCATGGGGCTGCCTAATCTGAAGTTGGATCCTTGGCTCAGCCACCATGTTGGCTTGATTTTCTTGAGGTGTATCATCTGGCACCTCGATCACAATTTTTTCTTGGTTTTGTAGTAGCTCCGAATCCACATTCACTGGAGTTTGTGGTTCCTCTTTGATAGGAATTTTTACATGTGTACTGGTTACTGGAGCTTCGTTGATACTAATCTTGGTAGTGTCATTCAATTGAATGACGTGTTCAGGTTCGTTAGCATCATTTGCCTTCTGTATCTTTTCTTCGTGGTTGTCTGGTGTCACTTCCACTTGATTCATTTCTGATCCTTCTTCTTCATAAGTTTCTGTCCTGATATCAGTATCTAAAGTGTCTTTCTCAGGACTGGATTCCGTATTTGTACTAGAATCATCGATGCCCAATTCTTTGTATCTTCCCGGTGTTTTCGGGGTCTTCTCTTGATGCTTTGGTGCTGCTTGGCTGGCCTGTCTATAATGATGACCTTGGACGTTGAGATTCACTTGTCCTTGCATATATTGATGTGTTTCTTCAAGGGCAGCAGATAAATCTCTTTTTGTAATTGGCATTTGTACTACAGGGATTGTGGGTAACACATGTGTGCGTTTGGATTGTGGTGTAGCCTGAGCTTCCTCCTCCCGTAGACGCTTTGTACCTCTCATTTTTGGTTGAGAACTGGTCCCTGCCTCTTCAATACCTGTAGCAATTTTCTTCTTTTTGGGAACTGTGGCGGATTTCACGTACTTAGCCAGCCCTTCTGAGGTTGGCATCTCCCTTAAGCAATTCTTCATATCCAAAGCTTCATATATCAGCAATGTTAAAGCTGAACTGCCATTCAAAAATTTCTTCTGGCCCCATTTCTTTTGGGCTTCAAACAATCGTTCTTGTACATACCCTGTCAGGTTCACTTTGTTGCCTATCTGTCGCATGGCATGGGAGAGTAACTGAACTACTATCTTCTGAGGTGCAGTGTACCTGTGCATGCTTGGAAAACAGAAATGCTGATGCACCAACCTGACTGCATCTTCGATGTCTATCCTGTTGATTTCTAGGAATGATCTTTTCTTTGGGTCGTGGCATTCATCCTTAATGTTAGTAATGCCCTCCTGACTCCATCCAAAAGCTTTATTGATCAATTCATGTGTGAATTGAATCGTCTTCCATGTACCCACTTTATCCAATACCTGTGCTTCTGGAATCGATATCTTTGTTGCAGCAGGTTGCATAGTATTCATTACTTGAGTGCACCGCTGAAAGTCTGGCACATAAATAGGCAATTTCAGAAATGCTTCTATTCCTGCCTGGGTCCATACGTCCTCGATATGTGGTAATCCTTGTACTATCGTTTTGAAGTCCTGAGACATGATAGGGAAACAGTGATCCCTGTCCATAATCTTTATTGTGGCCATGAAGAGAAGTTCTGACACTGGTTGGTCATCCCGGAACCAATGGCCTCTTACTCTTGTGATCGACTCTAATGGAAAAAGTTGGAATTCTTCCTCTTGAGTGGCTTCAGAATTTGTTGATGACATCTGCACTCAAATTAGAGTGTGAATTAGTGGCCATAAATTATCAGAAATGTTCCTTTATTTGTCTTAAGCTTGACATTGCTCCGAGTGAATGGTGTCGTCCCTTTCCCGTGTGTGTGAGAAAGGTAATACCTGGATTTTTTTTCATGTATTTTTATATTTTTTTGCTGAAAAGAAAACATAACTGTTAGTCCATAGCCGAAGCGGTTATTATTTCTGTATGTACAAGTGCTCTCCTATTTCCAAAGGGAAAATGTGCTTGACTGTCCTGAAATAGAAGAAAGACATGCCGAATGCTTGGCCTTGTAATGTGGCCCTATCATGCATACTTCGGGTCCTGATAACTCCTCATGTGTGCAATTGGATTTTGTAGCTCTATGCATACAAGTTGCGGGATCCTTCGGCACCCAAATCTGCTTCATTTGGTGGGGATGTATTTCCTTCGGAACCTTCTTGATAAATGTGATTCTTCCTTTATAGTGCGTTTGCTCTATCTGCTTTTGGACTTTCGGTCTTCCTTGTGTTGCAGCTGCAGACTCCTTCTTTCTCCAATAGCTATTCCTTTTGGGCTTGTGTGTCTGTGGGCCCTGTTGATGGTGATTGCCCTTCTGAGGATGATCCTTGTTTTGAATGGTCGTCCTTGGAGTACATGACTTTGGGATCCATATTTGTGTTGGATCCGGTTGTGCAGTTATCAGTTTCTTTGGGATCCATATGCTAGTGAGTCGAGATTGACCTTGGTGCTCAAAATTCTTTGTCTTCTTATTCAATTTGACACGCTGATGTCGAAGACTTTTCTGTTGTCGAAGGTATGCCTTCTTTTGATCCTTTCTTATCCAAGCTAGTGTAGAATATGGAATAGGGTATACTCTCATAGGTGTAGGCTTCAATTCTTTCAAAGTAATATGCTCTCGTGTGCATTGTGGTTCACTGGGCTTGATTTCATGTTCATGTGCACTCTTGTGACTCTCTATACTCAAAGACGGAAAGCACACAGAATTTACAGTATTCTCACGAGAAACACTAGACAATGGGGTTTCTATATTGCTAGTGCTCAGACAATCATGGCTTTGTTCATTGGGATGAACTTCTGGCTGTATATTAGCGGTTTTGAGTGGTCGTTCGTCTAGCAAACTAAATACCTCACGAGGTCCTATCCTGGCTGAGCTGTATCCTAAGGCCAATTGAATGGTTACCTCATATTCATAAATCCAATCTTGTCCTAACACAACATCTTCGAGCAAATCCTGATCATGACATACTAAGAGTCTCTGCTCCATAGTGTTGTTCCCCATATGTAAAGGTAAGGTTATCTCACCTATACATTGAGTAATGCTTCCTCCTATTCCTATCAGCTATGCCTTTGATGGGCGTAACTCCTCTTTAAGTCTCTGAGACAAAGAAAATCTGATGCAGCTTATGGCTGCTCCTGTGTCTATGAGAGCATCCACTAAGTGGTACTCTTTTCGTCCTGCTCCCAGATTCAAGTATGGTTGTCTTCTTTGTTGCCCTGAGTTCTCAGTGGCTCTAAAATTAGCCATTGGGATGAGTTCTTCTCCTACTCGATATCTCTCGTCTCTTTCTCTCATCCACTCTTTCCGTTTTCTGATGCGTTCTAGGGCTTCCTGTCTCGCTTCTTCTCGTATTCTCTCTTCTTCTATGCGTCTATTTTTACCTTTGAGTAATCGTGACATAATTTCGTCAGTTAATGGTTCTAGGTATTTCTTTACTCTACACCCACTGATGTAGTTTGGTAACACATCTCCATCTAGAGTTGTTAAGCTGATGGCTCCACCTGTAGATATACGATTAATGATTAATGGGCCATATCCTCTCTTTTGCAACTTCTTAGCATGTTGTTTCAAAGTGTATACCAGAACTAAATCTCCTTCCTTCAATTGTTTGTCCTTGATATGCGCGTCAAAATAGGCCTTTTGTCGTCTTTTCACAGCGTAAATACCCGCTACTGCTTGTAACCTAGTTTCATGAAGCTTCTCTAATTGGTCCAATTGTGCTGATAATTCATGTCCGGTCCACTCGTAAGTAGTTGCAACTCTAAGAGTGGGAATCAAGAAATCAATTGGCAAAATAGCGTTTTGTCCATACACTAAGTTAAAAGGAGTAGTGCCTATTGCAGTTTTATAGGCTACTCGGAATGCCCATAAAGCATGGTGTAACTGCTTATCCCAATCTGATCTACCGTTGTTAACGATTTTGGTGAGAATAGTACACAAGATTTTATTTGAACTTTTTGCTTGTCCATTTGCTTGTGGGTGATAAGGAGCAGATTTCTTATGAATTACTAAGAATTCATTCAATAAGGCTTCTATCACTTCATTAACAAAGTGCGTACCTCTATCACTCACAATCTCTATAGGTAGTCCAAATCTAGTGAAGACGTTCTCAAGGAGAAACTTGGCTGTAGTTCTTGCGTCATTTTTCTTTGTTGCTTTTGCTTCAACCCATTTGGTCAGGTAATCTGTGGCTACAATTATGTATTCGGCATGTGACCCTTTTGCTGGTGGGCTAATAGGTCCTATGAAGTCTATTCCCCACTTCGTGAAAGCTCTAGCACTCATCATGGGTCTAAGTGGCATCTCATCTCTTCTAATAGGATATTTCGTTCGTTGACAAGTATCACACCGTTGCACATATGTTATGGCGTCTTGATGTAGAGTTGGCCACCACATTCCCGCAAAGAGGATCATTTTTGCAGTTTTGTCTGCAGAGAAGTGTCCTCCTGCAGCTCCTGTATGGGCCATCTCTAAGACAGAGAGATATTCATTTTCATGAATGCACATTCTTAGTTGGTTATCTTTTCCGCGTTTAAAGAGTTGTTTTCCTATGATGGCATAATCCTTACTCTGTTCTTCAAGAGCACGCTTCCTTGCTAAAGTGGCTCTGTCCGGGTACTCTCGAGTTTTCAAGAACTTTACTAGAGGCATACTCCATCTTGGTGCTATTGTAGAATAGCATAATGTAGAGTTCTCGTCTGGGATTTGTTCTTGACAGGTTTGACAGGTTGACACATAGTTATGAGCATCGCGTTGCATGGTTGGCCAATATATGCCAAATCTCTTGAGTGTTTGCCACGTTCCATTTGCGTTCAAATGAGTGTTCCATTGGTTTATGTGTGCTTTCTGAAGCCACATTTCTTGTTCCTCTTCTTCCACGCACCTCATCAGTAATCCGCTTGAATCCTGGTGGTACAAACTTCCCGCAATGATGTGAAGGTTTTTAGTCTTCCAGAGATCTTGCGTTTGGTTTGGTGTGATCCCATCTTTAGGTCCATGTGTAAGTATTGGGATCAATTTTTCTGCCCACTGAGGACATACTTCCAGGTTAAAAAGATAAGTATCTGGTAGGTCATCGGGTACTCCTATGGGTGGTTCTCCATGGGTCATTCGAGATAAGTGGTCTGCTCTTATGTGGGTGTTTCCCTTCTTGACTATTACCTCAAAATCAAATTCCATTAGCAATAAAAACCATCGTACTAGTCGTCCGGTATTGCAAGGCTTGTTGACTAAGTACAATAGGGCTTGATGATCAATGAAGAATTTGAATTTGTTTGCCAGTAAGTAATGTCTGAATTTCTTGACTGCGTATACCATCCCTAGGCCTTCTCTCTCCGTAGTAGTATAATTGCGTTCTGCTTGATTTAACTGTCTACTGGCATAGGCTATCGGGTGGTCTAATTTCCCTGTATCAGCTGGTTGAGCTAAGATGCAACCAATGGCAAACTTGGAAGCATCAACATGGATGTGAAACGGTTTATTCCAGTTGGGGACTCGAAGAATGGGTGCTGAACTCAATCGATTTTAACTCATTAAAGGCTTTTTCACATTCTTCGGTCCAATTAAATAGAGTCAATAATGCATAAAGAGGCCTAGCAATTATGGCGTACATATGTATGAATCTTCGATAGTAACCACAATGTCCCATAAAGGCTTGAACTTCTTTAGCAGTTTTAGGTCTTGGTAAATCCAAAATTACTTTAATTTTGTCTTCATCCGTTGAAATTCCATTCGTAGAGACAATATGTCCTAAGATTTTCCCTTGTCGCACCATGAAGACACATTTTTCAGGATTGAGGCATACTCGATATTGTCGACATTTAGCAAAAATCCTGTCAAGTTCAGGGATGTGCTCTGATCGTATAGCTGAATATGTACAAAGATCGTCCACATATACCTCCATGCTTTTTCTCAGAAATTCCTTGAACACATGACACATCAATCTTTGGAAAGTAGCTGGGGCATTCGTTAAACCAAAAGGCATGACTCTAAAGGCGTATACTCCCCATTCAGTTGCAAATGCAGTCTTATGTTGGTCCTCAGGAGCAATGGCTACCTGATTATACCCTGAAAAGCCATCCAAAAAGCTATAAACTTCCTTCCCTGCTACCCTTTCCAAGAGATGATCAGTGATTGGTAAGGGATAGCTATCCCTTATGGTTGCGGCGTTCACTTTTTTCAAATTGATGCACACTCTTAACTTTCCATTTTTCTTTGGTACAACCACCAAGGGTGACACCCATTCCGTGTGCTCAATTTCGTAGATGAATCCAGCATCTAATAACTTATCTATTTCCTCTTTTATCTTGGCTGAATACACATCATTATAAGTATATGGTCTCTGTTTCGAAGGTTTTGCTTCGGATGTCATGGGGATTCTATGCGCACATATAGATGGATCTACTCCTTTTAAGTCCTTATAAGTCCAAGCAAAGACATCCCGGTATTCTCTTATGAGTCGAATTAACTCTTGTTCTTCTTCTAATGAGACATCCTGTCCTATGAAGGTACATCGTTCCTCTCCTCCTTCCATGGTTGCCACTATTTTCTTGGTTTGTTCCTTATTATCATATGCTATTCCAGGTTGTGCTTCTCTTTTAGGCATTTGAATAGCAATTTTCCTCTCTTCCACTTCGTATTTTTTAAAATGAGCTGGTACTTCAAATTGGTCTTGGGGTTTGTTTTCTTCATCTTCTAATTCCCTTTCAACTTCTAATTCCCCTTTTTGTGTGGGTTCTTGGTGTTTCTCATAGGTGGTGATATCTATGTTGGTGGTACTAATCCCTAGATCCATGGGTTCTGGTTCCATTTCAATGCTCTCGTAGTCCTCCTTCCAGTCTTTCTCGATCACTTCTCCTTCTTCTGCCTCCTGAAGGACTACCATATACAGACTAACGTCATAACCCTCCTCATCGATACATTCGTTCATGGTCACTACTTCTTCGTTTACACAGACATCGAGGGTGGCTAAGATTTCCATCCAACCGTGAGGTTCGAATTCTTCATCCGGAAATACTTGTGGCATATAGGCTGGGTCTTGTACAGATCTCACTATTCCTTGTTTCTGCTGCCAACTTTTTCCTCTCTCTTCTTCCTTCTTTGCAGCTTGGCATATCCACAGATGAGTGTCCTCGTTCATCCAGGATTGATCACTAGAACCTGCACTATGAACAGACTGATCATCTTCCTCTTTATGGATTTGATTCCATTGTAGAGGTGGCACATCTTGATAAGTGTACGTATGTAGGTTTATCCTAGTGGTGGTTCCTACGTGTTGTAGGTATACTGCATCTTTTCCCCAATCTTGTACGACCTTTAGTTGTCTCATGAAGGGCCTTCCCAAGATCATTTCATAATTGCTTGGCCTTTCGAAGTGACAAATTGCTAAAGTGTGTTCGAATTCCACTCCGCACGTAGTGAAGACTACTCGTTCCAACAATCCTAAGGGTCTTTCCGTATGTCCATCTGCCATTTGAATTTTCATGCGTGTTGGTCTTAATGCTGGTTGTCCCCATTTCTCCCAAATTTCTTTGGTAGCAATGCCAACACCAGCTCCTGAATCTAGTATGGCTTTGGTAGTGTAGCCCCTATAGGTGATTGGCAGGCATGTATTTCCTTCATCTCCTTCACTAAAGTCTTCTACCTTATCCACTGGAATTCTCACTGTTTTTACTTCGTCAGCTATCTCTTTCTTTTCCTCCTTGACTTCCCATTGATTGATCAATTTCTCTTTTAAGTGTGGTTTTACCTTTAACAGTTCCTCGAATGTTAAGGTACATGGGATTTTCACCTCTCTAAGACGTTGTATGATCTCAGATGTTTGAACTGATGGGTTCGTTTCCCGTCTCGCTATTGATGGGATGCGATACAATTCCGAGTTATGCTCGTACTCCCCTGTGTAATTGGGTAGTTCCTTTACACTTTCTTCTTCCTTGTCACTTGCATCCATCGGAAAAATTTCTTCTGAATTTAGTTCAGGTATTGAACCCTCTATTTCGTTTTCTACTTCTAATTCTTCAAAGGGCGGTTCCATTCCTTCTACCTTTTTCCATTTGTCCTCTTGCACTCGTGCCCATAGATCCTTAGTCCAGTCTCCTTCTACTTCGGGGACTATGGATCCTTCCTTTCCCTCAACACCATGTTCTTCATTTTGAGGTCTATATACTTCAGGCTTTTCCTGAGTGTTTAGGCACTCTTGGAATTTTTCTTCGGAAATTCGGGTATTTGGTAGAGGCGATGCAGGTTTTTCTAAGGTTTGTTGCGCAATCTCTATCAACTTCTTGCATATTTCTAACCTTTCTTTCTCTAAGTCGCCTCTCGGATATTCTCTATCATGTTGCTCTATGGTAGGTCCTGCTTTTATTCTCGCCTTATATGCCTGAATCCACATGGCTAATTCTTCAGGCATTGGGTCTGCTAATACTGATCCTACCTCCTCCCTTTTTCTCTCATTTTTATTTTCTTCTTCTACTTGCGGTTCCTTCGTTGGTTTCTGTTTACTCTTTTCATTTTCTTTCCTTTGTAATAACTTTTTTTCTTTTATCTTATCTCTCCGGTTCTTCCATCTCTGGGATCTTTTACTGGCGATACTTTTCTCTGGTTCTTCGGAGTCTTCTACTCTATGAGGGATGGGTATATTCCCCTCTTTGTCACTTTGATTACTCTCGTCTATTTTATTAGGGTTTTCTCTGGCGTTGGCTCTTGTTATGGCTTTTAAGGTACAGTGTACTCTTTGTCGCTCCCTGATGATTCAATCACTTCTATCACATTAATCTGCACGTTAGATGTGACCTTGTTGGGGTTCTTAGGACAATCTCTGAAAAGATGTTCCTTACCACAATCGCTACAGTAGCCTTCCCAGATTCGTTGTGGTGGTGGTGGGTTTGGTAATGTACATTCTCTAATATAGTGGTCACCTCCACATCTGTAGCATGGTCCTCTGGGTACAGGCGGTCTATTCATTGGTCGAGGTGGCATGGTTGCTCTAGGAGCTGTGTACATTAAGGGCACATAATCCTGCTCATAACTGTATGAACTATCTGGTATTTCCATGCCATAAGCATATGGTTCATACTGTTGCCCATATTCCATTATTGAGCTTTCATAACTAGGGTATGCTCCTTGACTAGGGTCATAAAATGAGTCATATGGTTCACTACTAGTCAAAGGTGTGGCTGGCACTATAGCCCTTTCTAGGTTTTCCTCTGGTTGTGCAATCTTGACTGGGACAACGTTCTGAGGGTGGGGCGGTTGTTGTCCTAGTACAGGCTGTGGTTGCGTATATCCCTGATATGCGTATGGTCTTGGTATGGGTGCCTGTGGCTGATAAGAGGGATATCTAAAGGCTTCACCTCCCTGCTGATTCTGCGGGTATCCATACGGTCTCACATAAGGCTGGGTGGGTCTAGTTTGCCTATTGTAAGGGCAGTTCTCGGTGCTATGGTTTGTATATCTCTGCTCTATGCTGCAATATTGTAGAGGTCCGGGGACAGAGGGTCTATGAGGAGCATAGGCAGGTGGTGGGACTACTCCTCTAGTACACAAATGAGAAGGATGATCTCCTCCGCACTGCATACATCTTCTAAGCATAGGCAGTCTCATGGGATTAGTGGGATAACTCCTCTGTCCTTGAACGTTCAGCTTTTTTGCTAACAAGTCGGCAATTTCCTCCACGTTGTTTTTGGGGTTTGATGTGCTACTTGTTGACTCTTCGCTTTTCAAACTACCTTGGGGTATTTTCAAGTCTTCTGCAAGGTTATCTTCTAGGTCTATACATTCCTTCATACATTCTTGCAACGTTTGAACTCTCTTTACATACACTAATGACCTCAAAGTTCCGTTCAACAGTCCTTCTAAGAACAATGATACCATTTTATTTTGCGTCGGTCTCTCTTCTACGGGGCATCTATCCACATACTGCTTGAATCTCCTTGCTGCCAATCTCACTGACTCGGTAGGGACTTGTTTGAAGCTGTGGATTAATGACGAAGAATTGTTTTTAATTCCCGACTTGGTAAATTCTTCAATCATTTCTTGATATACCTGCTCCATGTTCTGAAAGGTATTCGGGTCCAATGGTTGAAACCAGGCCAAAGCTGTGTCTGACAAGGTAAGGCCAAAAGACTCATACTGAATCAGAAAGTCATCTACCTGCTCGGCTCTAACTACTTGTTTAAATTCAGCTATGTGGTTGTAGGGTTCACTAGAGCCATCATAGTGATTTCTCATGCACTTGGCAACTTGGATCGGTCTTAGTCTCCTTCCTGCTTCAAGTTGTCTAGGCATCACTGGGAGGATTGGTCTCCCTATTGGTATGTCTGGTCCTCTTACTACCTGCGGTCTGACTGGAGCATGAACTCCATGTCTTAGGTCAATAGCTGGTTGTGGCCGGTAGTTAGGATTAGTGGCAGGCATTGCAAATTGCACATGTGGTCTGACTGGGATCTGGGTTTGTTGTGTCTGTTGTGTTTGTCCCGACTGTTGATATGAATCATTCTGAGATGTTCCTAGTGGATTCCGTGACGTAGTGGCTTGGTCCCTAGGGGGAAACACTGGGATGTTCTGATATTTCAGCTCAGCTCTCTCTAATTCTGTTATTGGCCAATATCTTCTGTGATTTTTATCCAAATATGTGATGATGGTGGGGAACTCAGGGTCTTGTAACTCATAGATGGTAACTGGATTAGGAGCGGCTTCCCATATAGAGGAATGGGCTCTGAGCAGGTGCTCCATTCCGTTGATCATATACACATCTATTAGAGTATCATCCTGGGGAATTAGGTCTCCTCTCCAAATTTTAGTAATCGTAGATCTCCCTCTAGGAGTAGTTACTTGCTCTTCGTTTCCACCTCCATTTAAACTCGAAGCATTATTTTCCTCACCACGCTCATTAATGATTTCCGGGTGTTCTGTGACCATGTATTGAATATCTTGTTTGTCCATGTAAAAACCTCCTACGTACTTGACTGCTGGTCTGGGCACTATGTAAGCCTCAGAAGCCTTCTTCAGTCTGGCCACTGATCTGTTTAGACCATCCAAATAGATCGGGATCTCGTTGTGGTTTGTGTTCACATACTCCAAGGAGGTTCTGTATTCTCCCTCAATGATTGACATCATGCCAATCATGGGTACAGTGTTTTGCATATCCTCTGAAGCCATGGGAATTTCTCCTTCTGACTCATTGGAGGTCTCAGAATAGTGTGAACGGCTAGTTGGTTCGGCTACACTCCCTACAGAAGAAATCACACTTCTTCGGCTTCCTAGGGTTCTTCCGGATCTCAAGTTCATCCACCTCTAAGCTCTGATCAGTCTTTGTTAACCTTTTAGCCTTTGGCACCCTTCACTCTGAGTTAGAAATATAGGAAGAATTTTGGCTAAAAATTGACTGAAATTCACTTGTCAAGTCGCGATACTTAGCCTCCAAAATCCACGATCTCTGGCTACAGACGATACTTGGAACTGGCGATACTCACCCTCTGACGATACACGATACCTGAAGGGAAACGATACTTGGCTGGAATGATACACAACACTTGAAATCCCGCGATACACGATATCTGACCCTCACGATCTCTGGTAAACGATCGCTGACGAAACGATCGCTGGCAAATGATCTTTGACCAAACGATACTTGATGGACACGATACACGATATCTGAGTGAAAACGATATACGATACTAGAGTCAAAACGATACTCGGTCGCTGGCAAGTATCGCGATCTCTGAGACGCGATACACGATACTTGGACTAAAACGATACTTGACCGACACGATACCTGCACCTAACGATACACGATATCTCGTATGAAACGATACACGATATTTGCTCCCAGACGATACCCGATCTTTGATCCAAACGATCGACGATCTATGGAATCAAACGATATGCGATATCTCACTAAGACGATACTTCAGAAACGATCTCTAATCGGAACGATACCGATCTCTAGCATTCCACGATACACGATCTACGATATCTTATCGAAACGATCGACGATCTTTGATGTAAACGATCTCTAAGCGAAACGATACCGATCTCTCCCAAGTATCGCAATCTCTGGTAAACGATCTCTCACTAAGAGGATCGACGATACTTGAGCCAAAACGATACCGATCTTTAGCTGAAACGATCTACGATCAACGATATCTAGCGAAATGATCGACGATCTAAAGGGAGTATCGCGATACTCGACCACAGGAGCAAACGATACTCGACCGTGGGAGCCAAACGATACTCGACCCTTAGATGATTTTTGACAAAGATTTTTTTAGGTTTGATTCAATGCAATTGTTTTATGCACTCTCCTCCCCCTTCTCCACTCTCTGTCTCACTCAAAACTCAACTTTTAACCTCTGAACAACCCAAACGATACCTGACGCAGATCGTTTTTCTTCCCTAAGTTGATTTTACAGAAAATTTGTGATCCAAAGATGGGTTAGCTTACCTTGGTAGCTCCTCTAACCTCTTTGTTGCTTCCCCTAGCTCTGTGCAACCCCAGCCTGCTTGTATACTCTCTCACGATCGCTGGCGCTGCTCACGATACTAGAGAGTGACACTCACGATACTTGCTTAACAAGTGATTTGCAAAAAGAGACTTTTTGGCTTTTATAGTTGGAAGTTTCTAGCTTACAAAAAAGAACCTTTTTTTGAACAAAACTAAAACCTACTCTAATGATTTGGTCCACTCTCTACTCACTCCTACTCTACTCCTTCTACTCACTTCCCTAAACTAACAACTCACTACACACACTCCAAGAATGAGAAGTAGCAAGTGCGGCTGAAAATGACTTACCAAAGAAGAGAAGATTTCCGCTCCTCCACTTACTTCAATGCAAAAAGCTACTTACCATCACACGAATGCCTCGGTTTGATTCGTCACTCCCCGGCAACGACGCCAAAAAGTGTGTTGACCTAAGTATCAACTTAGGGACTTGCGGAGAAAGAGACTATACCTCAATCCCCTCACAAGTGCATATAGTGGGGATACACGCTTGTAATTATCAATCCAAAGAGTATACAAACCTAGCCGAGTGTATGAGGACATGCAATCATGTAATGGTCAATGCAAGTGAACTACTCAAGAATGTAAATGAGGCAACGACTTATCCAAACAAGCTCCAACTGTTGGTCAAGACGAAACGATACTTGGTGCAGAAGTCGTCAGTATTTTGGACTTTTCTCCCAACTCCGAACTCCAAATATAGCGAATAGCATATGCGTTTCGAAGCTCTCGAGAAGACGCATCCAATGGCAGTGGTTTCACTCAATTCCGACGCTCCTACTTCAAGTTATGAGCGAAATACTGAGTCGCGGGAATACTTTCCTACACTTCAGCACTTCCTACACTTCGCACACACCTTTCCTACAGCAAAGAAACACTCTCAAGGATAGACAACACTCACAAGCACTCTTTCCAAGCAATACACATGCATACAAGCTCACAAAGAAGAAGATAAGGAGGGAAGAAGACACAAATTCGAATTTTTGTGCTCTCTCTTCTCACAATGGCCAAAAAGTTCTTTACAAAGAGTCACATTTGACTTATATACTAGTGCCCTAAAAATGGTCCTTTCACACAAGTGACCGGCACTTTATTCACTAAGAGACTAATTTCCTACTATTGTACATGGGTATTCTCTACTTTTCTGTGGGGATGCATCTAGAGGACTCCTCTAGTGCATTTACAAGGGAAAATATATTACAAGAATGAATATGATACAAAAATTGTGATGTCCAAATCGGAAAAATTTTGGGGCCCGTCTTTTTCTCTGCTTTGTGCGCTCTTTAGCTCTGCAACACTCTCCCCCTCTTCATCTCTGTCGTCCCTTGACAGACTTTGCTTCGCGCACGCGTCCAGTGGTCCGTGTTGCCTGATTCTTGATCTTGCATTACGTTTTAGAGGCGCTCTGATTTATCCTGGTTGCACACATTGGACCTGGTTGCATTACTCCAAGCCGATTGATTCGGTTTGCCACGCACGCCATTAGTGCACATATGCGGATGTAGCTCGTAAGCCTTGATCTGAATCCTCTGTAACTCAAGAGGTTGAAGCATCCACATATGTGATACTTGTTGGCCCTGATTCCTTCTTCCAGCTGCGTGCTTTTCCTTGGTGTGTGCGCCCCTGCGGGGCTTCTTGCAGAGATATATCTTCAGATATTGCTTTTTAGTGAAGCTGCTTCTTTCGTTGTCTTCTTCTTTTCTTCTTCTTACTCGATTCTCCCTCAACATACCCCTTGCGCCTTCTGAGCATGGGTTCGTATATTCCTAGTGCTGCCATAGTGCGTCATCTTTTATGGCCATAAGTTTTTTTTTATTTTGTGATATGTTTTCATAATGAGCATGTTGACCATATAGTGCTCTTTGATTTGGACGTGGCTATATGATGAAGATGGCTTCTCTTCATCAATCATTTACGGTACATAGCATTGCTTGACGCATTAGATTGCAGATCAAAGAAACTTGAATCAATGGCGAAACATGGGAGTGGAGCAAAGAATGAAAATCTTGGAGACATTGGGGTCCATTATCCTCACACTTTACCCTTTAATGTGTATATGTGACCTTATATCTCTTACTTGATGATTTGATGTAAATATGCTACACTTGCACTTCATGTATGCAGATAGGAGGGCAAGATCATGGGCTATGTGAGTGGTATTTGTGAACCTTGGATTAAGTTCCAGGCACTTCACTTTGCCTCTTACATTGCTCTTGATTTTGGATATGTTATGAGCCTTACTTGCATTCCATACCATGGTTTAACCATGCACTTTGGTTTGCATGTATTGATCATAAGGGTAGAGCATAATTGTGTGTGCACATATAACTTTGGATTGAGAGGTTGCTATTTCATTGGCTACATACATGGCATTGGACTATTCTATTCCAAGAAAGGTGCTACCACTCTGGCATTAGAAAATGTATATGTGGATTGTATATGGGTTGGGTTCTTATCTCTAGATATTGTTTGGATATGTGTTGGCCTTGATGTGAAGGCTTGACTTGATAATTTTAATCTTGGTGAGTGTGATGGAACCGGTGTTCTCGGGCATGAGTGATGTGGAGACTCACGGATTGAAACACTCTTCAAGATTAGATGTATTCCTTTGGTTGAATGACATGTTGTAAAAAGGTTCCCAGCCTTTAAATGGTTCCCATGTAATTTTCATCTTGTGAGGGGGTTATCACTTATCAAGGGATGTGGAAGTTCAAGTCCACCGTGCGTGCCAGTGTTAAGGGAAAATTTTGTACTAAGGTTCATTTGGATGGTTGGGAAAAGGATGAGTGGAAAGAGCCTTTAAGGCCACATAAATTTGTATAAATATGGCTATTTCTAATGAGCAAACTCTCTCTCTGTTATTTTGTCGCCAATATGGCTTCCGATGTTTTCTTGTTGAGTAGTTAGGGTTTTTAGTCCTTCCTTTTTCTTGTTTCCTTTTGAATCGATCGCTTAGGGATGCATGCGACTGCTTATTTTTCTACTATTTGTTACGAAGCAGTTATGGCGTTGTGAGCTCTCCACTATCTCTCTCTCACTGCTGTAGAGAGTTATGGCGACGATGATCCCTCTTTCTCTCCCTCTTTCACTGTTGCAGAGAGGCCCAACTCTCTGTTAACAGTGAGCTTCTTTGTAGCTTCCTTGTCTTTTTGGGTCTGCTGGTAATGGTGCCCTTGCACTGATAGATTAATTTGACCTTCCGTATATTGGTGTGTGTCTTCCAGTGCTCGTGTTAAGTCCTCTTAGGTAATAGGTCTTTGCTCTTCAATTCTTGTCTTTGGAAGTACGTGTGCCCTTTTCGTGGCTGGAACTTCTTCTTCTACTTGCTTTACCTCCCTTAATCTCTTTCTACCTCTCATTTTCGGTTGAGAGCTAATTTTTGCCTCCTCAACAAACTTGACTCCTCTTTTCTTTTTGCAGACTGTGGCAACCTTTGCATATTTAGCCATAGCAGTCGATGATGACATTTCTTGGAGGGGCTCTCTAATGCCTAAAGCATAGTAGATCAGTATGGTCAGAGCTACATTGCCGTTCACAAACTTCTTGTTATTCCATTGCTTCTCCGCCTCGAATAGCCGTTCCTGTATGTATGGAGTTAGATTAATTTGAGTTCCAACCTGTTTGATAGCATGTGAGAGCAGTTGGACAATGATCTTCTGAGGGGCTGTGTATCGATGCATGTTAGGAAAGCAGAAGTGCTAATGGATTAGTCGTACTTCTTCTTCAATATCCACTCGATTGATGTCAGTGAATGTTCTCGTCTTTGCCCCTCCACTTTCTTCCTTCAAGACAGTAATTCCGTCCTTCTCCCATCCGAAAGCTTCTTTAATCAAATCATGTGTGAACTGAATGACTACCCATTCACCTACTCCGTCCATGACTCTGGCTTCTGGCACCAATGGATCATGTAGTGCTAGTTGTAATGTATTCATCACTTGCGTGCATCTTTGAAAGTCGGGTTTGTAAATCGGTAATTCAAAATATTTGTGTATACCCGCTTTCTTCATGATGTCAATGGTAGAAGGAAGCTCATGTACCACTTTAAATTCTTGGGACATTATCGGGAACTGATGATCTGTGTCCATTATTTTGATGGTCACTAGGAAGAGATATCCCCGGCCGGTTGATCTTCTCTAAACTAGTGTCCCTTTGCTTTGGTCATGCTTTGTGGAGGGAATTCCATCACTTCTTCCTGAATCGTTGTTTCAGAATCTTCAGAAGTCATCTGCACTTGTCATGAAAAGTGCATTAGCTTCAATAGAAGATATAGCAATTATGTTGTGCATTGCAGTGACATGTTGTCGTTTTGTCACTCCGTTCCCTTTGCTTATATAAGTGAGATCTCTTACCACATAATTTTCTCTTTTCTGAAAGAAAACAAGTATTAGTATAGCCGAAGCATTTATTTATTTACATAGCATGTTCATTCCTAAGGAAGTTGAAACTATGACCTACTCCCCATTGGAGAACGTGCACCACTAATTTGATTATGTACATCAAGTGCCAAATGCTTGGCCTCGTAACGTGGCCCTATTATGCATACTTTAGGTGCATTCGATACTTCATGAGTGCAAATGAAATCTTTGTTGTTTTGGTGTTCCATTCTTCGCAGTTGCTTTGGTTTCCAAATCCATTTCATGGTCGTGTTGATAGGCCATGTCTTTACTTTGGTTCCTCGAGCTGCACATGTTTCTTTTGTTTGTTTTGTTGTCCTAGTGTTAGAGGTCTTTCTCTTCATGTTTCTATGGTGAGTCTGTCTTGGCTTCATTGTTCAAATGTGTAGGTGTAATGCGTCCTCCTGTTTGCCTATCTCTCGATTGGCTGCTTGTCAGACCTTCTTAGGAATCCATACTTGTTGCCGTTTTGGTTGAGCTTCAATCAAAGACTTAGGAAGCCATACTTGCAAGAGTCGTTTTGTCTCGAATTTTGATGAAGAAGGCTTCTTGCTCTCCTTTTTCTCCTCATGAGTTGGTGTCGCGATCTTTGATTTCTTCTCTTGATCCTTGCCTAT
The DNA here is from genome assembly GCA_020310875.1 of Ceratopteris richardii. Taxonomy (NCBI): domain Eukaryota; kingdom Viridiplantae; phylum Streptophyta; class Polypodiopsida; order Polypodiales; family Pteridaceae; genus Ceratopteris; species Ceratopteris richardii. The sequence continues at coordinate 76,187,239 of CM035432.1, read as the reverse complement.
CCATTTGAGGTTGACCTTTCCTTGCGGCGAGTATTTGATGGTGGTTCTCCAAGTTGGTGATCATTCTATCGTGTGAGAAACTCTAAGAGTGTTGATCTCCTTTGTGTCTTTCTGTTCCTCACCTGAATCTACTTCTTCTGTTGATATGTTAGGGTTTGAAAATTCTTCTTCTTTCGGACCTGCTTCTGAGAGATTGGGGCTGGAATCATATTCTAAGTGCTCTTCCTTGAGTTCTTCCGCACTCTTGATGGCTTTTGATTTCTGTGAGGGCTTCTCCCCTAATAGACTTAAAATTTCCTTGTGCCCTATCTTGGCTGAAATGTATCCTTGCGCTAGGTGAATGCTTACTTCATTCTCAATGATCCAATCTTGTCCTAGGATCAAGTCTTCTATTAAGTTTTCGTCCTTGCACACTAAGACTTGTTGTTCCATGGAGGAATTTCCTAGGTGGAGGGATACAGTAGTTTTGCCAATGCATTCTATGACATGACCTCCAATTCCTATCATATATGCCTTAGTAGGTGTGATAACTGTTTGTAGATCTCTGATGACCGCATTTCGTATGCAACTGAGTCCTTCCCCTAAGTCTATCAAGGCATCTATCAACCAGTACTCCGTCTTGCCAATCCCTAAGTTTAGGTAAGGTTTAGATATGCTATGGTTCTGTCCATTGGAATGATGGACTTGATAGTTGGCCATGGGGATAGGCTCTTCACCTAGTAAGTACCATTCGTCTCTTTGCCTAATCCACTCTTTCCGTTTCTTAATGCGTTCTAGGGCTTCCTGCCTTGCTTCTTCTCTAATCCATTCTTCCTCTTTCTTCCTATTTTGCACACCTACGAGATGTGTTAACATTTGGTCTGTCAATGGCTCCATGAACTGTTTCACTCTACATCTGCTTATGTAGTTAGGAAGAATGTCTCCATCTAAAGTGGCTAGATTAACTGCTCCACTTGTCGAGATCCTATTAATGATTAGAGGTCCATATCCGCGTTTTTGTAACTTTTTGGCATGTTGCTTCAAGGTGTAGACCAGGACTAGGTCTCCTTCTTTTAGTCCTTTGTCTTTTATGTGAGCATCATAATATGCCTTTTGCCTTCCCTTGGCCGCATAGATTCCTACGACAGCTTGCAACCAAGTTTCATGCAACTTCTCAATTTGTTCTAGTTGTTGGGATAATTCATGTCCGATCCATTCATGCTGCTGGGCTACTTTCAAAGTGGGTATCAAAAAATCAATTGGTAGGATTGCGTTCTGTCCGTATACTAGATTGAATGGGGTAGTTCCAATGGCAGTCTTGTACGTGACTCAGAAGGCCCAAATTGCATGATGCAATTGTTTGTCCCAGTCAGACCTCCCATTGTTGACAATCTTTGTCAACACTATGCATAGCACCTTATTGGAACTTTCTGCTTGACCATTGGCTTGGGGATGGTATGGGGCTGATTTTTTATGGATCACTAAAAACTCATTCATTAGAGACTCTATCACCTCATTAATGAAGTGCGTTCCTCGGTCACTCACAATCTCAATTGGTAATCTGAAACGAGTGAATATATGCTCAAAAAGAAACTTAGCAGTTGTTTGAGCATCGTTCCTTCTAGTGGCCTTTGCCTCTACCCATTTGGTCAAATAATCGGTGATACTACTATGATATACTCGGCATGTGACCCTTTGGCCAGTGGGTTAATGGGTCCTATGAAATCTATACCCCATTTAGAAAATGCTATGGTGCAAACCGTAGGTCTCAATGTCATGTCATCTCTCCAAATTGGGTATTTGGCCCTTTGGCATGTCTCGCAACTTTGTACATAGGTCTCCACATCCATATGTAAAGTTGGCCACCACAAGCCCGCAAAGAGGATCATATTTACGGTTCTCTCGGCTGAAAAATGACCTCCTGCGGCACCTGCATGTGCCATCTCTAATACGGGTAAATATTCTCCTTCATGCACACATAGTTGTAATTGGTTGTCTTTTCCTCTCCTAAACAAATGTCTTCCCACAAGTACATAATCCTTGCTCATTTCCTCTAGGGATCGTTTTCTTGCCAAGCTAATTCCTTCCTCATGTTCCCTTGCTTCAGGAATTTGACCAATGTTTTGCTCCAATTGGGTGCTATCGTTGAGAAAGGTATGGACATATGATCCTCGGGAATAGTCTCCTGGGATTCTGCACAGTTACTTACATAGTCATGGACATCCTTAGGCATGTCAGGCCAGTATACTCCTAATCGCTTTAACTCCCTAAGAGTTCCATGAGTTCCTTTGTGTGTCCTCCATTTGTTCACATGATCTTGTTCAATCAGCTTCAATTGTTCGTCTTCCTCAACACATCTTAGCATTACACCATTGGGTTCCTTGTAGTACACACTTCCCGCAATAATGTGCAAATTCCTTGACTGTAAGATTTCCTTTTTACTCTCTTTATTGATTGGGTGTTGTGGGCCATGAGTGAGTATAGGAATTAGTTTCTCTGCCCACTTTGGACACACTTCCAATTTAAACAAATAAGTGTCTGGCAGATCATCGGGTACTCCACTTGGTGGTTCTCCGTGTGTCAATCTAGAAAGGTGATCTGCTCTCACATGGGTATTTCCCTTTTTCACTATCACTTCAAAGTCAAACTCCATCAATAGTAGGAACCATCTTACTAGTCTTCCCGTGTTACAAGGCTTATTGACTAGGTACAATAAAGCCTGATGGTCTATGAAGAACTTGAATTTGTTGTCTAAGAGATAGTGTCTAAATTTCTTCACTGCATAGACCATTCCTAATCCCTCTCGCTCCGTAGTTGTATAGTTCCTCTCAGCTTGGTTCAGTTGTCTACTCGCATAAGCAATTGGGTGATCTAGCTTTCCTTCATCGGCTGGCTGGGCTAAGATACATCCTATTGCATAATTAGAAGCGTCAAGATGGATATGAAAAGGCTTGTTCCAATTCGGTGTTTTTCAGAATTGGAGCTGTGCTAAGCCGCTTCTTTAACTCATTGAATGCCTTCTCACATTCCTCTGTCCATGTGAATTGAGTTAAGAGTCCATACAAGGGTTTGGCAATTATGGCATACATGTGGATAAATCGTCGGTAGTATCCCCAATGTCCCATAAATGCTTGCACCTCTTTCACATTCTTAGGTATAGGAAGCTCCAAAATAACCTTGATCTTGTCTTCATCCGTGGATATCCCATTTCTAGAGACTATGTGTCCTAAGATCTTCCTTGTCTTACCATGAAGACACACTTCTCTAGGTTCAAGCAAACTCTATGTTGTCGGCATTTATTAAATATCTTTCGCAACTCAGGAATGTGGTCTTGTCTTTGATTTGAATATGTACATAGATCATCTACATATAGTTCCATGCTCTTTTTCAGGAATTCCTTGAAAACATGACACATCAATCGTTGGAAAGTAGCAGGCGCATTGGTGAGTCCAAAAGGCATCACTCAAAAAGCATAGACTCCCCATTCAGTCGCGAATGAAGTCTTATGTTGATCGTCTATAGCTATGGCTACTTGGTTGTATCTTGAGAATCCGTCTAAGAAGCTATAGACTTCTTTTCCTACAACTCTTTCCAATAGATGGTCTGTAATGGGTAAAGGGTAGCTATTGCAAATTGTGGTTGCATTTACTTTTTTCAGATTAATGGAAACTCTTAATTTTCCGTTCTTCTTAGGCACAACTACTAATGCCGATACCCACTCGTTGTGTTATATTTCATATATGAATCCTGCCGCTAGTAGCTTGTCTATTTCTTCTTTAATTTTAGCAGCATAGACCTCATTGTATGTATAAGAGCGTTGTTTCGATGGTTTTACCTTAACCATCATTGGTATTCTATGAGAGCAAAAGGAGGGTTCCACACCCTTGAGATCCTTATATGTCCATGCAAACACATCTCGATATTCTCGGATCAGTTGTATTAATTCTTCTTCCTCCTCAGTGGTTACATCTTTACCTATGTATGTACATCTTTCTTCTGCCTCTTCCACTGTTACTATGATCTTTTTTGTTTGTTCCTTGTTATCGTATGCTTCTCCTTCTCTAGCCTCTCTCTTAGACATCTGGATGGCTATCTTCCTCTCTTCTACTTCGTACCTTTTAAAATGCTTCGGAACCTAAAAAAGATCTGGATTTGGTCCGATTTTACTCACATTTTCCTCTTGCTCTCGTACTATGGGGGCAGATTCTATTGCCAGGATCTTGGTCAGTTCTTGCTTCTCTTTGGTTCGAATGGTGTCTAGATAGCTTTCTTCTTAATCGAATTTTGGTTCCATTTCTATACTCTCATATTCCTCTTTCCACTCTTTTTATAAGATTTCCCCTGCTTCTACTTTTTGAAGGACAACCATGTACAAATTTACATCATAGCCTTCTTCGTCTATGCACTCGTTCATAGTTAGGACTTCCTCATTCAAACATACATCTAAGGTTGCTAAGATTTCCATCCATCCATGCGGTTCAAAGGTTTTGTCAGGAAAGATTTGAGGCATATATATTGGAGATTAGGGTATAATCAGATTAGTTGTATCTGATTAGGGTATAATCAGATTAGTATTGCTAAGGAGGATCAGCATAAAACAGCATTCATCACTGAATTTGGTGCTTATGTGTTTACAGTCATGAGTTTTGGCTTGAAGAATGGACCGCCATCGTTCAATTATGTAGCCCATAAAGTGTTTGAGCCTTATCTACAAGATTTCATGCAAGCGTTTGTAGATGATTTTTTGGTCTTTGGTAAGATGATTCAGCATTTGCTACACCAAAGGTTCAAATATTTGATGAAGAAGAGAACAATGAAGTAATAGATGAAGTTGAAGAAATGTCAAGGTTTGATCCAGAATGTGATGAGCCAAAAACTTCAAGAAGTAGAGAACTCAGAAGATCATTAAGGCACAAATGGCAACCTACAAGGTATAGTTATGATACTTCATTTTTTACCACTAAAGATTATGCTTATATGGTGAAAGCAAAGGAAGACCCTTCTACATATGAAGAGGCAAAAGGTAAGGAAAATCGGGAGAAAGCTATGCAGGAGTATGATGCATTGATGGAAAATGAGACTTGGGATTTGGTTCCTAAACCAAATAGTCAGAAGATCATTGGATGCAAATGGGTCTACAAGACAAAGAGGCATGCAGATGGAAGTGTGTCTAGATATAAAGCAATACTTGTTGTGAAAGGGTATGCTCAGACATATGGTATAGATTATGATGAGACTTATAGCCCTGTGGCAAAGATGACAACTATGAGGACTCTCATAGCTATTGTTGCATGCAAAGGTTGGAAGCTATGTCAATTAGATGAGAAGGATGCTTATCTAAATGGTTATATTTCAGATGATGTTTTCATGGGGGAACCAGAAGGTTTCAATGATAAATATTATCGAGAGTATGTGTCTAAGCTCAAGAGAGCTTTGTATGGTTTGAAGGAGGGCCCAAGGGCATGGAATTATAGATTTGAAGTTCTTGAAGGAGCTTGGTTTCCAAGTGTCTAAGGTAGATAGTAGCTTGCTTGTTAAAGCAACTGATGGTGGGTTCATTTACATTTGCATATATGTTGTGACATAATTCTTACAGGTACAGATGAGAAGGGCATACAAAGCCTTAAGAAGCAAATGGAGAAAGAGTTCAAGATCAGTGACTTGGGAGACTTGTCATATTTCTTGGGCATGGAGATTTCATATACTCAACAGGGAGTATATGTGACTCAAGAAATGTATTTGAAGAACTTGCTAATCAAGTTTAAAATGGAAGATTAGAGGGTAGCACCTACTCCAATGGAGGTGAATCATAAGTTGAGCAGATATGGAGGAGAAGAATTCAATGACATGAAGCTATATCAAATTTTGGTTGGTAGTCTAATCTATGCTACATTAACTAGGCTTGATTTGTCATATGCAGCTAGAGTGTCGTCTCTATTCATGCATTGTCTTAGGAAAGAACATTGGATTGCAGGACAAAGGGTGTTAAGATACATTAAGGGTACACTCAAAGAAGGTTTGTATTATGGATTCACATCAGATACAAAGATCAAGATATATAGTGATACAGATTGGGAAGATAATCCTGATGATAGGAGATCAACCTATGGGTATCCATGTTATGTGGGAGATAAGCTAATCTCTTGGTGTTCCAAGAAGCAACATAAAGTTGCTTTGTCATCCACAGAAGCAGAGTATAAAGGTAATGTTGAAGCTACAAAGGAGGTTAATATATGGTTGAAGACTCTCATGAAGAGTTTTGACATCATTCAAAGTACATCCACTATTCATGGAGATAAGATGAGTTCATTGTATCTAGCTGCTAGCCTTGTCTTTCATGCCAGGACTAAGCATATTGAGATCCAATATCATTCTTGAGAGAGAAGGTGATTGATAAAGAGATTGAAGTCATACATACTTCTACAAAAGATCAGATTATAGACATGTTAACCAAAAGCTTGGATGGACCTAAGTTACAGAGGTTCAAAGACATGGCAAGTATAAAGAAGATGGAGAAAATCACAATTGATGATTGAGGGGGAGCTATTGGTGCAAGACAATCAACAATTGATGATTAAGATAAAGATTTCAACTCAAAGAATGAAGCAAAGATCAACATATGAGGCTTGAAGTTCAGTGCATGATCAGAAGATGAAGACTTGTATATACATGTATACTAATCTTGTAATAAGTTCATCAAGACTTTGTATCTTTGATGAGTCACGATGTAAAAATCTATATATACTCGATATAGATGTACTACGAATAAGAGGGATGATGAGAGATAAGTTTTAGAAGTCATGAGAGACTTTGGAAAGGGAGAAGAACATGAATCATCAATTAGATGTAAGATTTCTCCTGAATAGAAAAAAGTTGCACCTCCATCTTTTGCTCAGTGCTCCTCCCATGTTTATCCTATTGAGGAATGCTTTTGTACAAATCTTATTCTATAGCTGAGTGAACTCTGTACAAGTTTTGAGAGTTTAATTATGATCAAGTTGAGAGAATTTTGACTAGGAACATTTGCATGTGTAAATGTGATGAAGTGAAGGAATGAACAGGTGCAATCCCCATGGTCAATGTTTTGATCCGATCTCCCTCCACAGTGTAACGTTTTGAGCAAGTAAGCACTCATTCTTTAAGTTGAAAGGTAAGCTACTTCTAGCTAAAACCATTTCAATAAAGAGGGTCTAGTTTGGGAGAACCATGCATTAGAAGTTGCAAGTATCAAAGTCGACTACAGAGAAGAGCAGTTTCATACATAGGTACATTGTTTGAAGCAAATCTCAAGATCCACTGGATCTTTTGGAAATATTTAACTTGGAGAAAGTGCAAAAAACTTTAAGAGATATGGTCTACAGAGTTTCATTGAAAACTTTACACATTTGGTCAGTCAATGAGTGGATTAAGCACACAGTTCTGATTAATCAGTTTCTTCATAGTTAGTTCAAAGTTTGATAATTTGGCATTAGTCTTCCAAAATGTGTTGAGGTTTTGAGTTGTTCTTGATATAGAGGTGCTCTAACATCAAGGATAACTTTTTCTTTGGGAGATTAACATCTCCATCAGTGTAAGTGCAACCTTACAAGGAAGTTACTTTGAACGATGCAGCAACTTAAACACATCACAAAACATGATACCCAAGGATCCAATACTTAAAAGACAAGAACTTAAGGGAAAATCAACAAACCAAGTAATTGACTCAAAGGGACTTAGTGAGACCCAGATTCTTCACAAGTCCAATGCCCAAAGGAGCTACAATTGGTGAATCTCTGATCCGGAAGGCACATAGGGAAGGTTAGGATTAGAACCATAGCAGGATCTTGGGCCACACAGCTGAGTGGATATCCGTACAAACTAAGATTGGAAGCAAGCAAGTTAGAGATGTCTTACAGCATGGAGAGACCAAAATCTAGTTCAGGATTAGCATACTTAGAACGACCTAAAGGACCATACAAAAATCAGCTAGAGTACATTCACTGGCATCTATGAGGATGGTTTGAGAAGGTATGTCATTCAATTGAGGAACCCTGATCAACTCATTGGATTGAAGCATCTAGTGGTCAAATTTGAGAGAGATACATACATCAATAAGGAGGGAACAATGTACATAATCTCCAATCAACCTAACAGTACCAATGAATTCGGAATATTAATTCCTAAAACGGAAAGGGGTGACTTCGAACACGAACAACTAGATAGTGAACCTAGAACACCCAGAGGTAAATCTGTGTTGACACGAATGCTCAACCTAGAATGGATTAGATAAGATAACAAAAGTATTGAGTTGTTTTTTAATAAGGATATAGATGAGCATTCTACAGGTATAGGTTTGAGTAGCCTAGTGAAGTAGGAATGGTCACTATCTATGAGTTCAAGGATCTGAAGACACCTGAAAAAGTGGTGTACATGGATAACACATCAAAATGATTATTTGTGGTATCAGAGCATGGGAGGGATGTCTACACATGGAGGGGTAGATTGGTTTTTTCCTCACCACGCGCTAATGTCGCTTTTGGCCACCAAGGAGCAAGAACATCCATAGCTCATGGTTCCCAAAAGAGAAAAAGGAAAAGAGAGACCTAGAGTGAGCTTTGCTAACATGGTAGGAAGAGAAAGATGAATAGAAGAAATATTATGATGGAGAGACCAAGGGAACCTAGAACCCAACGTGGTGGAGATGACTTTCATCAATGTAGGCCCAGGGAGCATCCCAGAATATTGAGACCCACCGAATTAGTGAAATCCATGAAAAACTATTTTGATGGAATCCTTATGACCATGTGGCCAAGTTCAAGCAAGTTCTACGAGATGAACAAGTGAACAACATGTTCACCCAATATAATGCATTGAGACTCGCCTCGAAACACGCTGCCTTAACCTAGTTCCAACCTTTACAGCAAAGAAAATTTAGAGACATCCACCACCTATTAGAATCATTTATCACCAAGTTCCCTAAAAGTGGGATCAGACACAATACTTCTTCTTTGAATATAGACATCGAGGACAACTTAGGAAAAGAGTTGGAACTCTCCAAGGTCTACATGGACATGGATAATTCTACTCACTTTTCCTCTAAACACTCTAGTTCCATAGAGGACCTAGCAGAGAAGGTAGAAGTCAGGAGTCTCAAGCAAACAAACACCTAGGATGACCTCAGTCAAGCGTTGTTATACCTACAGAGGTGACCATATGAGGAACGCTTGCCCAAACATGAAACAACCTCAAGGCAACCTTAGTAGTCATTACTGTACAATAGAAAGGTGGTACACTAACCACACTGCACAAGATTGTATGTTCAACAATGTTGACACTCAAGGTCAAGCACGAAGCACGAGAACAACATTGAAGAAGTGGACACACAAGAAGAGGGAGCATGTAGGGAGCTCCAAGAAGTATATGTCAAATTTTCAAAAGAAATCCCAACGAAAAGAGTAAGTTTGGTCCTCAAGCTTAAAGAGTATTAGAAGTACCTATGTATCAATTTTCATAATGTTTTGATTCTATTTGAGCCCTGAAATAAGCCTTCGAACCTAATTTTTAATTAGGCCAAACACTAGGTCTTGATAGGGCCAAAACTAGTCAAAAAACTATAAAAAGAGCTGCAGAGATCATTTTTGAAGTTAGCTAGTTGAGATTAGCAAGTTAGAGAAAAAGCTTCTTGAAGAGTGTAATCGAGTTATTTAGAATCAAAGCTTCTTTTGTTCCTATCTTTGCTATCTTGCCTTGTGTGTGTGTGTGTGTGTGCATGTATGTGCTTGTTACCCACATTTGCTCACCACAATTGCTCACAATGTTTAGACAGAGCTACCGATAGGCATATCAATAACCCGATAGATACCCTAGCCAATACAACACTCAAACTCATTATTATGAGCCCCAAAAGAACTACCAGGTACCATACCAGACACAACCTACACCCCAATCAATCCTAGAAGTAGCCACCACTCCTAGCCAATGTAATTTTTGTCAAATATGTTGTTATAGAAGAGAATCTTATTAGAACATTAGTACCCTCATCCCCATTGATAATGGAAAATGATCCTAACTCCAACAATTTTCATTCCACCCATGTAGATAGCCCCCTTGCATACTACACCGAGTTACCCAAGCACATGGAAGCATACTAGTATGAGAGCCCACTAATAGAACCTAGCTGCGAGCCAGACTACACTAACATCATGTATGCCAATCCCAATCCACGACCCCATTTGAGACAGAAAAGATCTTAGGGCCCTAAAGGACCATGCTTTAAGTGCCAAGGAGACCATTATATAAGAAAGTGCCCACCTCGTCCACTAGCGGGACAACTAGAATATTATAACTTTAAAGGTTTTTGTTCCAATTGTGGTAAAGAACATCTCTTATGTGAATATCCTAAAAACCCAGCAAATGCCTCCAAGGTAACCTGCATTAATGTGATAGGCATTGTGCACACTCCAAATGGATCTACACCAACCTATGTACCTATCCAAGGAGTGGTGAGAGCCCATGATTTACTATTAAATCAACAAATAAACCCTGATAAGTTAGTTTAGAGTAGTGAAGTTGGAGAGTCAAATGGAAGGAAAATCAAATATTGGAAAGATTCACGAGAAAGGCTTAAAAGAAAATGGAGTAAGGAAATAAATGAACTACAAGATAGCTTAAAAAAGACTAGAGCCAAAATCTTAGGATTAATATCTCAAGAGTCAAATCAGGAAAACGAGATATCGAGACTAGGATCCGTTCTAGCTAAACCTGTACTGGAGGATTTGGATATGATGTCCAAAGCGTATCAAGCATGAATGAGAGAAGGACTGTGTACCTAAGCACCAACTTAGGGACTTCTGGAGAAAGAGACTATATCTCAATCCCCCTCAAGTGCATATAGTGGGGATTCACGCTTTAATTATCAATCTGATGAGTACCAAAACCTAGCCGAGTGTATGAAGACATGCATTCAAATGATGATCAATGCAAATGAGTTGCTTAAAGAGTGCAAACAAGGCAAAGACTAATACAAACAAGCTTCAACTGTCAGTCATGGTGTCACGATACTTGGTGTAGCAGCCAACAGTAAATTGAGCTTTTCTCTCAGCTCCAAACTCCAAATATAGCAAATAGCATATGCATTTCAAAGATCTCAAGAAGACGCATCCAATGGCGGTATTTTCACTCAATTCTGACGCTTCTACTTCAAGATATGAGCAAAATACTGAGTCACGGCACTTCAGCACTTCCTACACTTCACACACACCTTAACCACAGCAAACAAGCACTTTCATGGATAGAAAAAACTTCCTAACACTCTTTCCGAGCAACACACATGCACACAAGCTCACAAAGAAGATGATACAGAGAGGAGAAGACACAAATTCGAAATTCTATGCTCTTGATTGTCACAATGGCAAAAAGTATTTACAAAGAGTCACAAATTGACTTATATACTTGTGCCCTAAAAATGTTCCTTTCACACAAGAGACCGGCACTTTATTCCATAAAAGACTAATTTCCTACTAATTTACATGGGTAAGCTTCTAATCTTCTGTGGGGATGCATCTATAGGACTCCTCTAGTGCATTTACATCGGAAAATATATTACAAGAATGGTTATGATACAAACTTAAGGTGTCCAAATCGGAAAAATTTTGGGGCCCTTCTTTTTCTCTGCCTTGTGCTCTCTTTGCTCTGCAACACTCTCCCCCTCTTTGTCTCTGTCAACCCTTGACAGGCTTTACTTCTTCTCTTTCCCTTGTTGTCCGCACGCATCCTTTGGTCAGTTCTGCCTACTGGTTGGACTGGCGTTACGTTTTAATGGCCCTGTTCTTGATTTTTTCTTTTACATCCTCTCGACCTGATGCATGTGTGCTGCCTGTTCTTTTCTTTTCATCGCCCGCAACCCTTGGTGAGTTCTGCTTGTTGGTTAAACAGGTGTTCGGTTTTGATGGCCTCTTCTTAATTCTTATTTTACATCCTCTGGGCCTGATGCATTCGTCTTTCCTAATAAGTCGAGTTGCCACGTACGCCACCAATGGAAGGTATGAGGATGTGATCCTTCAGCCTTCGATCTGGACCTTCCAAAGATCAAGAGGTTGAAGCACCCTCTTGTGGTTTCGGAACCGCTGGATATCTTCTTGCACATCTTCATGGATACTTTCCTGGCCCTGGTTCCTCCTTCCACCTACGTGCTTTTTCCTTGATATGTGCCCCTGCGGGGCTCTGTGCAGAGATGGGTGTTGTGCCCCTGCGGGGCTTCTTGCAGAGATGTCTCTTCGGATATGATCTTTTCAGTCAAGCTTCTTTCGTTGTCTTCTTCTTTTCTTCTTTTTGCTTGATTCTCCCTCAACACTGCCCCCCTCCTGAACTCTGTCGTCCCCGACAGGCTTTGAGAGTCGATGGGAGTATGTTCTATACACTTTTTGCTCTATTTCATGAAGCAGATTGGCTTCACGTATCATTAGCTGCTTCCACTATTCCGCTTTCACACCATCATGTGGCAGTTGTCTGTGATCGGTGAAGAAGCTTAGCTCATATGCCACTAATTTGGCATTCAGGTTGGATGACATCTTTAAAAAGATCTCTGAATCGATTTCAAAAAACCCTGTGAAAAAGGCTTCTTCGAACGTCTGCATGTATGTACTTGGTAAAAACATGAGTCTCGAATAATAGGCCATTATGGTAGGGCGGCTAGGCATAATAGACAAATCAAAAACAAGAATGTCTATTCCCTGATTAATGCCAATGAAGTTCAAAAATGTATATGCCGCATGTTTGAACACCTTCAATACTGTAAGTATCATACTGAGTATTTTATTTGTCATTTTGATAGTTAAATCTGGTATTGTTGCATAACTGTGTAGCCAAAATTCGATGGTCTTTACCATATAATCTTCCATTGGTAGATAGTTATGCGGTGGACTTGGAAGTAATGGATAGTTTAGCCATTGTTTATTGATAGCACCATTCTTTTGCAGTTCCAAAAATTCTCTGGCTTCTCTTCTACGCGGTGTTGGACAAAAAGATGGATTTACCTGTAATAAATATGGTGCCGCTTGCCAGTGCACGCGTAATGTAGGATGTTTCTCCAAAAATTTCCTTCTCCAAACAGGCTGCGCCGCTTCAAATTCTTCTTGCGTATAAGTGAATGTGTCATGTTTGAAGTGCAGCTGTTCGTCGGGATTTTTCTGTGTGATCTTTTTGATGTATTGTCTTGTTTTCTCTTTCATCAGTCCGTATGGAATGTTGAAAGGCTTGATGACCATCTTCAAAATGTTCTGTCAACCAGGACACCAATAGTGCCCGTTCCCTCTGACTTATTTCTGCAGTGTATCGCATTGGATGATCATCATGTGGTTCCGCTATCTACTCTTTTATTGGAGAATTATAAATGGGGGGAGATATAGGACGTACCTCTAAGTCTTTACCTTTAATCTTTGCTTCTTTCATGACTTTGATGACCATCTTCAAAATGTTCTGTCAACCAAGACACCAATAGTGCCCGTTCCCTTTGACTTATTTCTGCAGTGTATGGCATTGGATGATCATCATGTGGTTCCGCTATCTACTCTTTTATTGGAGAATTATAAATGGGGGGAGATAGAGGACGTACCTCTACCTCGTCAGTAGGATTTTCGTGTCTTGGCTCTACTGGTGTCCCGATTGATGCTTTCGCTTCTACTTTAGTCTCTAATTGTGTTATGCGTTCAGCCTTCTCTTTATTTTCTTGCATCGCTGCTCTGAGTGCTTCTTTTGCTGCAAGCAATTCATTGCCGATTTCTGCTACATGATCCATATTTTCGCTGTAACTCACTGCAAGTTTTTCATTGGCGATGTTTAACTGCTTCGTGAGCTCCTTAGTTTCATTCATGTATGTGTGTTCCCATTGTTCTCTTAGGGTTTGCTCTTGTTTCAGCAGTGCTGCATACTTTTCAATCTGATCTTTTAATTCTTTCTGGTCAATATCTGTCGTTTCTTGTTTTTCGATGGGTTGATCATATAGCAATGACTTCATTAATTCTTTGTTTCTGTTTCGTAAATTGTCATTTTCCTCCATATACACCTTTAATTGTGTTTCCAGTAAGTTGCTTCTATCTTTCATTCTCTCTTTGTCGCCTCGCTGGCTTCATGTAATCTTTGTAGGTTTGTCAGTTGTGCCTGAAGTTGGTGATGCTGGGTCATCAATGTATCACATTGTGATTTTACTACGAGTAACTCCATTCCCTTGGCTGCAATCTCTTTCTGAGCCTCGATAAGTTGTGGAGATAGTTGTTCACTCATAATTTGAAACTGATTCTTTTCCCCCATGGCTTTGTCGTAATTTGCATCTATATCCATCATCTGTTGTTGTGTATCCATGGCCGTTTGGATCATTTGTTTGACAAGAGGTTTTAATTGAGTGACATCCACATTTAGCCAAGTGGTAGGTATACTAGGTTCTGCTCCTGTTGTCACATCTTTCCCTTGAGCCACGTGTAATCTGGTGTCATGGGGCTGCCTGATATGAAGTTGGATCCTCGGCTCAGCCTCCATGTGGTCAATCTTGCCTTGAGGTGTATCATCCGGTACTTCAATCACCGTTGGCTCTTTTTTTGTAGTAGTCCTAAGTCCGCGTTCACTGGAGTTTGTATCTCTTCTTTGATAGGTGGCACTACCGCTTCATTAGTTATTGGAGCTTCCTTGATACTTATCTTTGAATGAGCATTTAACTGAATCAACTGTTCTTGTTCAGCTTGTACTTCATGATGCTGTTCTTTTTGTTTTTGATTGTCGGGTGTAACTTCGACTTGATCGATCTCTGTCCAATCTTCATTGTGTGTTTTTGTTTGTATATCTGTATCCAGGGTGTCCTTCTCACAGCTTGATTCTTCATTAGAGCTTGATTCCTCCAATCCTATTTCTGTGTATCTTGAAGGTACTTGATGAGTTGCTTTGTCCTTTTGTTTCTTTTCCTGGCTTGCCTGTCTATAATGGTGACCTTGAATATTCAAATTTATTTGCCCCCGCATATACTGATGCGTTTCTTCCAGGGCTGCAGAGAGATCCCTCTTAGTAATGGGTTGTTGGGTCCCAGGAATCTTTGGTAACACATGTGTTCTCTTTGATTGTGGTGTCTCTTGAGCTTCTTCCTCTCTTAGACGTTTAGTCCCTCTCATAGGCGTTTTTGAGCTGGTTCCTACTTCTTCAACCGCGATGACTGTTTTCTTTTTCTTTGGGACAGTTGTTGACTTGGCATATTTGGCTAACTCTGTTGATGTTGGCATCATGCGCAAGCAGTTCTTCATATCCAATGCTTCATAGATAAGTAGGGTCAAGGCCAAACTACCATTCAGAAACTTTTTCTGACCCCACTTCTTTTTTGCTTCAAACAGGCGTTCTTGAACATAGGGAGTCATATTTATTTGATTTCCGACTTGCCTCATAGCATGTGAAAGCAGTTGCACCACGATCTTTTGAGGTGTTGTATATCTATGCATGCTTGGAAACAAAAGTGCTGGTGCACTAAGCGAACAACCTCTTCAATATCAGTTCTATTGATGTCCAAAAAGGATCGCTTTTTAGGATCATGACATTCATCTTTGACATTAGTGTGTCCTTCTTGATTCCATCCAAAAGCCTTCTTAATCAGCTCATGAGTGAATTGAATTTTCTTCCAAGCACCAACTTTATCCAGTACTCGTGCCTCAGGAACTGATATCTTATTCGCTGCAGGCTGAAGTGTATTCATCACTTGCGTACATCTCTGAAAATCTGGCAAATATATTGGAATTCTTAAAAAGGCATCAATTCCAGCTTGAGTCTAGACATCTGTCATGCACGGTAATCCTTGTACGATAGTCTTGAAGTCTTGGGACATGATAGGGAAGTAGTGATCCCTGTCCATGATTTTGATAGTGGCCATAAAAATGGGATCCGATACTGGTTGGTCATCCAGAAACCAATGGCCTCTTGCTTTTGTTATTGATTCCAATGGAAGAAGCTGGACCTCTTCCTCTTGTGTTGCTTCGGAATTAGTAGATGCCATCTGCACTCAATATAGAGTATGAGTTAGTGGCAAGATAGTATCAGAAATCCTCCTTCATTTGTCCTTCATAAGATTGACATTGCTCCGAGTGAATGGTGTCGTCCCTTCCCTGCGGGTGTGAGAAAGGTAATACTTGTTTTTTTTTTTACCTATTTTAGGTATTTTTATGTTTTTTTTTGTCTGAAAGAAAAGAGAAAAGTTAGTTTCATAGCCAAAGCGGTTATTAATTTTTTAGTAATTTTCTTTAGATTATGTACAAGTGCTCTCCTATTTCCCAAGAGGAAAATGTGCTTCACTATCCTGAAATAGAAGAATAGCGTGCCGAATGCTTGGCCTTGTAATGTGGCCCTATCATGCATACTTTGGATTCTGGTAACTCCAAATGCGTGCAACTCGAATTATTTAGTAAATGTATACAGCTTGCTTTGTCTTTCGGCATCCAAATCTGCTTTATTCTATTGGGAGAAATCGTGTTCCCAACCTTCCTGGTGAATGTGATGTTTCTCATTTGGTGCTTCTGCTTTGTCTGCTTTTTGAATCTTGGAATGATGTGTGAATTGTATGTAGACTCCAGCTCTATCCTGTAGCAGTTTAGCTTCTGTCGCTTTGCCTTTAGATCATACTGATTTTCCTTGTTCATTGGTTCGTCCTTTTTAATGATTGTCCTTTGAGTACATGACTTGGGAATCCATATTTGTGTGCGGGCCGACTAGGTGGCTATCACCTTCTTCGAAATCCATACTTTAGCAGTTCCTTGTGGACCTTGGTGTCCAAAGTGATTTACTCGCTTGTTCGATGGGTCGTTCCGATGTCGATAATGTTTCTGTTTTTGAAGATATGCAGCCATTTGGTCCTTCCTTATCCAAGCTTGTCGAGTGTAAGGAATGGGGTATATTCTAATAGGTGCAGACTTGTGATTACCTAGAGAACTAGTCTCTCTTGTGCTTGGCTCTTTGCTAAGGCTGTTTTTAGATAGAATGACACTCTTGTGACTTGCTAGATTAGAAGATGGTGTGCAAGCACGATTCGGTGTATCCTCACATGAAGTACTCGATGAAGGGATTTCCATAGTGCTAGTGAACATGCATTCATCACTGTGTTCATTTGGGTGAGTTTTCGGTTCTATACTTGCGGCTTTGATTGGTCGTTCGTCTAGCATGCTGAATACTTCACGATGTCCTATCTTGTCTGAGATGTATCCTAAGGCCAATTGAATAGTCACCTCATATTCGTATATCCAGTCTTGACCTAACACCAGCTCTTCCAATAAATCCTGATCATGACATACTAAGAGTTTTTGTTCCATTGTGTTGTTTCCTAAGTGTAGAGGTAAGGTAATCTCTCCTATACACTTGGTGATCTTTCCTCCTATTCCTATCAGTTGTGTCTTTGATGGACGTAATTCCTCCTTGAGTGTCTGCGTTAATGAATACTTGATACAGCTTATAGCGGCTCCTATGTCAATGAGAGCATCCACTAAGTGGTACTCCGTCTTTCCAGCTCCCAAATTCAAATATGGTTGTGTCCTCTATTGACCTAGGTTTTCAGTGGCTCTAAAATTAGCCATTGGGATGAGTTCCTCTCCTAGTCGATATCTCTCATCTCTCTCTCTCTCATCCACTCTTTCCGTTTCTTGATTCGTTCTAGTGCTTCCTATCTGGCTTCCTCTCGTATTCTTTCTTCCTCTAGACGTCTATTTTTACCCGTTACCAGCCGTGACATTATTTCTTCAGTCAATGGTTCTAAGTATTTTTTCACTCGACATCCACTGATATAGTTTGGTAATACATCTCCATCTAGATTTCCTAAGCTGATGGCTCCACTGGTGGATATGTGATTAATGATTAATGGGCCATATCCTCTTTTTTGCAATTTCTTAGCGTGTTGTTTCAGGGTATATACCAAAACTAAATCTCCTTCCTTCAAATTTTTGCCTTTAACATGAGCATCAAAATATGCCTTTTGTCGCGGTTCAACAGCATAAATCCCTGCTACTGCTTGTAACCTAGTTTCATATAGCTTCTCTATTTGGTCCAATTGAGATGAGAGTTCATGTCCTGTCCACTCATAAGTTGTTGCTACTCTGAGAGTGGGTATTAAGAAATCAATTGGCAAAATGGCATTTTGTCCATACACTAAGTTAAAAGGAGTAGTTCCTATGGCAGTTTTGTAAGCTACTCTGAATGCCCATAGGGCTTGATGTAATTGTTTGTCCCAATCAGATCTACCATTGTTCACAATTTTAATGAGAACTGTGTACAAGATTTTATTTGAACTTTTGGCTTGTCCATTGGCTTGTGGGTGATAAGGGGCTGATTTCTTATGAATTACCAAGAATTCATTCAGTAAGGCTTCTATCACTTCATTCACAAAATGCGTACCTCTATCACTCACAATTTCTATCGGTAGTCCAAATCTAGTGAAAACGTTCTCGAAGAGAAACTTGGCAATAGTTCTTGCGTCATTTTTCTTGGTTGCTTTGGCTTCAACCCATTTGGTCAGACAGTCTGTGGCTACAATTATGTATTCGGCATGGGATCCTTTAGCTGGGGGGCTAATAGGTCCTATGAAGTCTATTCTCCATTTAATAAAAGCTCTGGCACTCATCATGGGTTTCAGAGGCATTTCATCTCTTCTAATTAGATATTTCGTTCGTTAACATGTATCACATCCTTGCACATATGTTGCTGCATCTTGATGTAGAGTTGGCCACCACATTCCAGCAAAGAGAATCATTTTTGCTATTTTCTCTGCAGAGAAGTGTCCTCCTGCAGCTCTTGTATGTGCCATTTCTAAAACAGCAACATACTCGTCTTCATGAATGCACATTCGCAAATGATTATCTCTTCCTCGTTTAAAGAGTTTTTTTTCCAATAAGAGCATAGTCCTTGCTTTGTTCTACAAGTGCTCGTTTTCTTGATAGAGTGGCTCCTTCTGGGTACTCTTGGGTCTTCAAGAATTTCACCAGAGGCATGCTCCATCTTGGTGCTACAGTGGAGTAGCATAGAGTGGAGTTCTCTTCTGGATTCCGTTCTTGATAGGTTGGGCAGGCTGATACATAGTTATACGCATCCCTCTGCATGGTTGGCCAATATATGCCCAATCTCTTTAGCGTTTGCCATGTTCCGTTCGCATTTAGATGAGTTTTCCATTGATTTATATGTGCTTTTTGAAGCCACATTTCTTGTTCCTCGTCTTCTACGCATCTCATGAGTAATCCACTTGAGTCTTGGTGATACAAACTTCCAGCAATGATATGAAGGTTTGTAGCCTTCCATAGGTCTTGGGTTTGGTTTGGTGTGATCCCATCTTTAGGTCCCTGAGTGAGTATAGGGATCAACTTATCTGCCCATTGGGGACATACTTGGAGGTTGAACAGGTACGTGTCAGCCAGATCATCCGGTACTCTCCTATGGGTGGTTCTCCATGTGTCATTCTTGATAGGTGATCCGCTCTTATGTGGGTATTTCCTTTCTTGACTACTACTTCAAAATCAAATTCCATCAACAATAGAAACCATCGTACTAGTCGTCCTGTATTACAAGGCTTATTGACTAAGTACAGTAGTGCTTGATGATCAATGAAGAATTTGAATTTGTTTGCCAATAAGTAGTGTCAAAACTTCTTTACTGCATACACCATTCCTAGGCCTTCTCTTTCAGTCGTGGTATGATTGCGTTCTGCTTGATTCAATTGTCTACTGGCATAGGCTATAGGGTGATCTAACTTTCCTGCATCTGCGGGTTGAGCTAGGATGCAACCAATGGCAAACTTGGAAGCATCCACGTGAATATGAAATGGCTTATTCCAATTGGGTACTCGGAGGATTGGTTCTGAACTCAATCGACTCTTTAATTCGTTAAAGGCCTTTTCACATTCTTCAGTCCAGTTAAACTGAGTCAATAATGCATAAAGAGGTCTAGCAATTATGGCATACATATGTATAAATCTTCGGTAGTATCCA
Source organism: Ceratopteris richardii (assembly GCA_020310875.1). NCBI lineage: Eukaryota > Viridiplantae > Streptophyta > Polypodiopsida > Polypodiales > Pteridaceae > Ceratopteris > Ceratopteris richardii. The sequence goes on along the minus strand of CM035432.1, from coordinate 76,167,293 downwards.
CAATGTCCCATAAATGCTTGGACTTCTTTAGCGGTCTTTGGTCTCGGTAAATCCAAAATTACTTTGATTTTGTCTTCATCAGTTGAGATTCCATTGTTAGAGACAATATGTCCTAATATTTTTCCTTGTCGAACCATGAAGACACATTTTTCTGGGTTGAGGCATACTCTATATTGTCGACATTTGGCAAAGATCTTTTCTAGTTCAGGGATATGCTCTTATCGTATAGCTGAGTAAGTGCATAAATCATCCATGTATAGCTCCATGCTCTTTCTCAAGAATTCCTTGAATACATGACACATCAATCTTTGGAAAGTGGTTGGGGCATTGGTTAGGCCAAAAGGCATAACCCTAAAGGCGTATACTCCCCATTCAGTTGCAAAGGCTGTTTTATGTTGGTCCTCAGGAGCAATGGCTACCTGATTATAGCTTGAAAAGCCGTCCAAAAAAATATAAACTTCCTTTCCTGCCACTCTTTCCAAAAGATGATCCGTAATGGGCAATGGGTAACTATCTCTTATGGTGGCAGCATTTACTTTTTTTAGATTTATGCATACTCTTAACTTACCATTCTTTTTCGTAAGGGAATCCCAAGAAGCCAAAATTTGGCCTTGACATCCATGATCAAAGAGAAGGTCAGGCTGGATTCCGACAATAGCACGAAAAGCCGTCTTAGAGTGGTTGATTTTTTATCCAAAGGCTTCGCAAAAATTATCCAAGCACCTCCAAAACATCTCCAGGTTGGTACTATCATTGTGGACAAACACATTCATGTCATCGGCAAAAAGTCTCATGGTGATTTGGCCATGGTCGTGGGGCAATCGAAGGCCTTCGATGTTAATTGCTTCCACTTGTTTTTCCACCAACTGGCTAAGCCCTTCCATGACAATGGCAAAGAGAAGGGGTGCCAACGGGCACCCTTGTTTGATTGATCTTTTTAGTTTGATCACCTTCAAAAGTTGGCCATTAACATTAATTTGAGTCGATGCAATCACCATAAGGGTTGAGATCATCCTAGTGAATTTTTTACTGCATTCGAGATCTTTAAGTGACTGCAGAATATAGTCCCATTCCAGCCTGTCGTAAGCTTTGTCAAAGTGGATCTTGAGAAAAACCAAATCTTGTCTTGAATCATTCGTGAAGTCAAGACCTTCCCAAATATCTATTATGTCTTCCAATATTGACATGCCTTTGACGAAACCTTTTTGGTCCTCACTTAACCACGCTCTTAGATGACTCAAAATTTTGTTGGCTATGACTTTGGCAATGATCTTATATCCTGTTTAAAGCATCGTAATCGAACACCAGTTCTCAATTCTTATCTTTTCCCCTTTTTTGTGGATTAACTTGATGATGCCAGTGTTGAGGCAAGTAGCCCTCCTGATTGGATTCTTTGTTGTTAGGGAGCTCTAGGGTTTTGTCGTTGGTGTCCACCTCAAACAGGTTCCTACCTGGGCAATCGAGCTCATTAATCTCCTTTTCCAGATTGCAATAAAAGTTGTTTGGGGGGCATCAAGAGTGCGGATTCTCTTAGAAGTCACCGTGGGACTTCTTTTCCTTCTTCTTCTTACCTCCTTGAACCCATCAGAGTGAGTTTCTAGGTTTTGGGAGCCCTTAGCTTCCTCTTCGTTCAGGGGATTCAGGGCCCCAATGTTGTCTTGAGCTTTTATGGGCGTTTCTTGAATGTGTTTGCTTTTTTGTCTCAACGGGCACTCTTTGATCCTGTGGCCTTGTTGGCCACAACGAAAACACGTGCTAGGTAGATTTTTGTAAATGACATCTTGTTCCCAAACCTCCCCTTCGCCCAAGTCCACTTTGATCTTTGAAGGCAATGGTGGGCTGAGGTCAGCCTCATTGCAGATTTGAGGGTGCCACCGTGCATTAAAAGAGTGCCTCGCACCTTCATAAATGAAAGTGCCAACATACTCCTGCGATGCCAATGGCTTGTTGATAGGAAAAACGATGTGCCACATGAAGTTGTAGAAGAAGTATGGCAGATTAGTGAGCTCGACCCAAAGAGGGTAACATAGAGATTTTGATTTGTCAGGAATGAAATCGGGGGACCATTTGAACAGGCACAGGGTTGCTCGCCTGAGCTGCCAGGTTCCAACACCGAGGGCTTGGAACACCATATCTTCATTCTCAAAGACTATTAGCATATGACTAGCCGATAGGAATTGACACTTGCTAACAATTAACCCACGAGGGAACCACTCTTTTCGAAGCCACTGGCACAAAGTTTTGAGCGGTGGCCTAGGGCCAAAGACTTGACCAACGAGACAAGCTTTCTTGAGCCCTTTTTGGTTTGACATAATTGTAGCTCTACTAAGAGAGACCAATGGAGGCTCAACCTCCTTGGAGGCCTCACAAGCGACAAAAGATCCCCCCTTCAAAAGAGGGGCCAAGTTAACAATCACCCCTTGGGTCGGGGCCTGGTTGCTTAGCACGAGAGAGGGGGCCACTGAAGCCATGACAAAGACCTTGAGTCCCACATAGGGAGGAGCAGTGAAGGTAAAGGTGATTGGCAGTGCTCACACATGAAGCGAATGCTAGAAAAGAACTGAGTGGCATTCACAGGAGCGCCAAGATTTGCAGAAAAAGGAAGAGACTAAGCCATTTATAGTTTTTAGATTTTCTTTACTCAAGAGCTCTTTTAAATTCTAAAAATTTGAATCAAAATTCGATCGACCCGCAAACCACATCGATGAGAGGGAGCAGACATCGAAGAAGGCCCTCTGAAACTCGCGGAGTTAAGAGGACACCTATTGGGCAGCGCACCAACCATGTGTCATAGACAATGGGCCGTCATGTGTCAGCCGCCGATCAAGGATGTAGTTCCCTAGAGTTCCACTGACAAATGCGGAGACTGCCTACTTAACGCAGATCCAATTTTGCCTGGCACACCAACCCAAGAGATGAGGTCTCTCACCACTGCACCCGAGATGACTATCGTGACAGACCACGGAGAGATTGTCGTGCCGAGCGCCCAGCCAACAATCGCGGGTTTAGCAAAACCATCAGTCGCAGATTAACAACCATCAATCGTGGTTGAGGAAAACTGGCTATCGTGCAAAACCGTCCGTCGCGGATACATTGCCAACTGTCACGGGTAGAGTGAATCCGCCTATTGTGGAAATGAATCTGATTATCACGGGTGCAGTTATAGAATACTGATGTCGTTGAATGAAGCCGGCCGTCGTCTCCGAGTAGCCAAATTTTGCAATGATCGTCTATGTCATTCCATCGTCTATGTCAATCTGAAGCCATCGTCAATCCATCATTTACATCAATCTGCTATGGCATTCCATCATCAATCTGCTGAACGTAAGGATTGCTTTTTTTTTTTTTTTAAATAAAAGGAAGTTCGGCCTTAGCCTAATCTCCCGGATTTTAATTAAAATAAAGAAGAAAAGTTACAAGAGAATGGGACTAGTGCCCATGGGACCCCCCAAATCCCACCATGCAGGGGAGGAGTATGGCAAGCTAGATGGCATTACAAATGAGGCGGATAAATCTATCATCACCCTCATGTGGGACCCATTTGGGTTTCAACTTGTTGTTTTCGAGGAGATAAATACAGTGATGTCTAAACGGTGGCAATCCCTTATCTCGGGAGATTCTTTTACCTAGAAGAAACAAGGATTTCTCAATCGACCATTCCTTAGGAGTTTGGCCAAAATTGACAGCACATCGCTCCCTCCAAATCTTCCAGAGAGTCTCACCCCTGATGGCATTCCACAGCCTCGATGAGCAGCCGACCGCCTCACCCAACATCACCTGTTGCCAATTGATTTAGTTCGTGAGTCTCAATACTCGGGTCACGTGACGCCAGATAACACGGGACTTGGGGCAGTCGAAGAACAGGTGAGCTAAATCTTCGATGCATCGATGACAACGCTTGCACCATGGCGGCACACCACAGATTTTATTAGCCCTTGCATTGGACCAAATACCTTTATGCAAGATCTGCCACATGAGAACAGACTTTTTGACCTCAATTAGGGGGTGCCAAATAGACATGAATTTTAGTTCCCACCGAAGTTTGGTCCAAGAAAGGCACCATCTCTTGTTAAGAGTGTGGTGAACTTCTAAGCTCTCTTTGAAGTTGGGGGTTCTGGATAGCTTCTTACCATTGCTCCATTTGAGGCCCTCTAGGCAAGGAAGGTCTTGACCGCAGAGAAGGCGGGTAGATGAGTGGTCCCATGCTAAACACCTGCTTTGAAGAAGAGTCCATTCCTCACGGGTAACTCTAAGTCTCGGATCCAATTCTTCGAACCTAATCCACTGGCTGGTCTCTTGTTTCCAGAGTTGTTTCCACTGTTTGAACCCCTTGTTCCATAGCCACTTTGCAGTTTGGAGGCTCCAAGACTCCACCCCCCTAATGCCGCTGATCGGGAACTAGATAGAGTCATTTTGTCTTATCCGAGCTGCCCACTTCCACTCGTCACTGATTCTGATGAATTGTTTGGCCTTGTTCCAACTCTTCCATAAAGAACACACGAGGCTAGAGCCTTTTGGGGATACCGGCTGGCGGGAGAACAAAAGCGTGAGAATCCCTATGTCCTTCCAACCAGGATGGCCAACTAAGGTAAGGTCTTGTGTGTTTATGAAGATCAATTTAGCCCAAGAGGACTCCCTATTGCTCCAAGCCTTGATAAGCCACTTTGCCGCCAGCTTGTCAGCCAACCCAACGATATCCAAAATTCCCAAGCCCCCTGAGTCTTTAGGGCTAACGCAAGTTTCCCATTTGATTTTGGGAATCCCCCTCCTGTTGGGTCCCCAATCCAAAGGAAGTTTCTACAGATTCTTTCCACTTTGGCCAAGTCTTTCTCATTAGGTCTCCAACACGAGATAAAGTAAATAATTGTAGACATCATAAATGTGTTAACAACCATAGCACGCCCTGCCAAGTTGACTTGCATACCTTTCCAATGATTCAGCTTGCTATCCAGCTTGGATAGCACCCAATTCCAGCGTTGGTCCATTGAGATGTCGAATCCCATCGTAATGCCAAGGAGACGGAAGACTTGACCACTAGGGATAACTTGACACCCCTGATCCACCAACAATTGGGGAGTAGGTCCGCTGATTGCTCTAAAAGCAGTTTTAACATGGTTGATTTTTGAACCTGACGCCACACAAAAGATGTCGAGGCACCACCAAAACACCTCAATGCTGTTTATATCGTTGTGCACAAAGGCATTCATGTCATCAGCAAAGAGTCTCGCAATCATTTGGCCATGATTATGAGGTAGGGAAAGACCCTTGAGATTGCCAGCGTCCATATGATGCTTTAATAGGCGACTAAGTCCATTCGAGGCGATAGCGAAGAGTAAAGGAGCCAGAGGGCAGCCTTGCCTAATTGATCTTTTTAAACGAATGGGCTTAGAGAGCTTGTCGTTGATATTTATTCTAGTTGAAGCGTTTCCAAGAAGAGTGGAAACCATCTTCGTGAACTTTTGGCTGTATCCAAGGTCTTTCAATGATTGAAGAATAAAGTCCCATTCCAATCTATCATACGCTTTGTCGAAGTCGATCTTAATGAATATCAGATCTTGAGCAGACTCCTCAGCGAAAGCAAGGCCTTCCCAAATATCGACAATTGCTTCAAGTATAGATCTACCTTTGATAAAACCTTTCTGGTCCTCACACAGCCATGACTTTAAATGACAAGAGATTCTGTTGGCGATAACTTTTGCAATTATCTTATATCCTGTTTGGAGCATGGTAATCGGACGCCAGTTTTCAATTTTGTTCTTATCTCCCCTTTTGTGGATTAACTTGATGACGCCATTATTAAGACACTCAGTGAGGGCACCAAATGAGAGAGCCTCTTGCCACACTAGACGCAGTGGGGTGGCCACCTCATGTTTGAAGGACTTGAAAAACTCATTAGTGAGACCATTCGGACCCGGACTTTTCCCATTGGGAAGGGCATCAATAACCTCGATAATTTCATTCTCAAAAATGTTAGCATCCAGCAGAGCAATCATGTTCTGTGGGATTCTAGATTGAGCAACCCTTGAGATGGTTGCCATGGAGTCGCGCCTATGGGGGGAAGGAGCAGTCGAGACCCCGAGAAGATTGGTAAAGTGTTCGACGATGATAGATCTATTCTCAACTTCCGTGCAACATTCGGCTCCATTGTTATCGACCAATAGGGGGATGGATTCCCTAGCTTGTTTCCTTTTGAGGATGTTACACATCTCTTTCGATGGTTTGTCGGCCTTCCCCGCCCACCAATCTTTGAAGAAAATTTGAAGATTTTTCCTTTGAACCTCCTCCTCTAATCTTAGTCTTCCCCTGATTTTCAAAAGACCTTGTTGGCAATGTAACTTGCCTTTGTTCACCTCTTCTTCAAGCCATGAGAGCCTCCCGTACACCGTTTCTCTTCTTTTTTTCCGGATATCTCTTATAGCCTTTTGAGTCCTGATAAGAATTTTTCGTGTCCTTTCCAACGCACTTCTCCAACACTTAGCCGGTTCATTACAGTAGGCAAAGGCTTCTGCCCACACTTCTGAAATTTCTTGGTGGACAGAGGGGAGGGAAAACGATGTCCGACAAGCATGAAACCAGGGGGCTTTCTTGAACATGGAAATCGGTTTGAAAGACAGAGTAATCGGGTAGTGGTCCGAGATAGTCAAGTCCATGTGTTGGGAAATCGAGGGAATACCCCACTGAAGGATGGTGTTCTGATCGATGTAACATCTATCAAGTCTTGCTTTCGTCAAAGAGTCCCCCGATTGGAGATTTGACCAGGAGAACCCCTTCATGTCTTTTACCTCGACCAGGTCGAGATGGAGCTTGATTTTATCCCATATCTCTTTCTCTTTACCGTCAATAATTTTCCCTTTGTTGTTCCATCGATCCTCAGGAAACTCAACCATGTTGAAGTCCCCACAAATCATAACATTATGTGAAACGGAGTCGAGGGAAGCCCAAGTATCCATTCTATCTGCTTCTCCATTAGGGGCATAAATTGAGACCGCAGTGAATAGGAAAGGGAACCTGATAGAGGCAGCAATCCAACGATGATTCCGATCTTCAAAAGTCGAGGTGACATTGCCAGACAAGGAGTGACTAATACGGATAGCAGCGCCCCCCGTCCCCCTAGGGTGAGAAGTGGAGAACCAAAGGTGGTTCGGAGAAATGCATTTAAGTCGTTTCTGGAGATCCTCTCCGTCGATTTTAATCTCTTGTAAGCAGATAAAGTCAGGGTTGAGGCACTTGTCTTTGAACCACTGGCCAAGGATCGCCGCTCTTGACGGGTCAGACAGACCCCTAACGTTTAGTGATGTGAATTTCATTATTGATGGTTGCCCTCTTTGAGGGGAGGGACCCGATTTTTTTTCTTCTTGTGGTCTTCTTTTTTCCTCCCAACTTCTTAACTTAGGATCCTACTCTTGAGGGGGCTCTTCCAAGGCATGCCTGAAGGTTGTTTTCCTTTAAGCTTTGACTTTTGTTGCGGTAATCTTGAAAAGCATACCGGAAGGGTAGGACCAAGAAAGGAGCTTTCGCTGTCTGGGAAAGCAAAGAAGACGTAAGGATTGCTTTTCGTCAAGCCTCCGCTTTAGCTTTAAAGTTTTTAATTTAAAGTTTGTTTCGTACTTTTTTTCTTATTGTAAAGTTTGTTTCCAAAAAAAATAAAAAATAAAAAAAAGATATATAGTACGTACTTTAGAATCTACACATGCACAAATACCTATGCACGTCCGAACAGAAATCTACATGTGAATAAACGGTAAGTGTGATTGTGTGTATATGAATTCAGACATGTGTTTTTTCGTATAATATAAAAGCATGCGAGAAACTCAGAGAATACAACTTATTGATTTCAATTGGATCAAATTTGTGAGAAAATTTGTCTTGAAATTCAAAGATATAAGACCTTTTTTGTACTATTGAAGCTTAAAAAAGGTTGTGAAAAAGACCATTAAGGGATAGAATATAAAGAAGTAGAAACAAAATGGATGTTCGACAAGCGGTTACTTTCCCAAGCTTTAACTTCGAAAGAACAGTTGTACAAGTGAACAAGCATAGTACCCATAGGATCACCCGTATCCCACAAAGCATGTGAGAAACTCAGAGAATACAAGTTGTTGATTTCAATTGGATCAAATTTGTGAGGAAATTTGTCTTGAAATTCAAAGATATAAGACCTTTGTACTATTGAAGCTTAAACAAGGTTGTAGAGAAGATCATTAAGGGATAGAATATTAAGAAGTAGAAACAAAATAGACGTTCCATTAGCACTTACTTTCCCAAGCTTTAACTTTGAAAAAACAGTTGTACAAGTGAATGAGCATAGTATCCACAAGGTCGCCCGTATCCCACAAAGCTTTATATTTTAGAAAACAATTTTATATGAGAATATTTTAGAAAACAATTTTATATGAGAATATTTTAGAAAACAACTTTATATATAATTTATGATTGTTAAACTACTACATCGGTGCTAACATACTCACGCCATTTTGTATTTCAGAATCTTTCAGCAAGTCAATCATATACCAAAAAATTAATGACAATTAAATACAAAAAAAGTGTATGCTTGAATGTTAATTCCATTAAAAATTCAATAACTATTTTCGCATTATAATTTGCATGTATCGGTTGAGTTGGTAGGACCGTTTGCTTCTGAAGGTTGGGGGTGGGTTTTCAACCCTTGCAAGCTCTATTCGGATACCCATCGCCACTTGAGTGATGAGCTTGTAAAACTAGACCTTTTGGGGGACCGTCGAGCCTTTGAGCTGCCTTGTTTCAAACCAGTCATCTCATCTAACCTTAAGGTTGTTTCTCCTCAATGTCTACCTTAGTGGACCAAATTAACATGATGAGCCATCACACGAAGGCTATTGAGGCTCTATTTAGTCACAATGATTCTTAGAAAAGATAAGAAGAGGGGACCTAATTCTTCCTTGCCATTAAGACATCGCTTGCACCATAGGCGAGACCCATAGGTTTTATCAACTTTGACATAGGTCCATATCCCCGATGGGGAATCTACCACATGAGAGCCAATTTCTTGTTCTCAATAAGCGAGTTCCCATGAACTTGAACTCCCATCTATCAAAGTCCAATTCAAACACCAGTTCTTATTTCCATGAGCTTGAACTCCCATCTAATCAAAGTCCAATTCAAACACCACTTCTTATTGAAAAAGTGACTAAAATTAAGGATTTTTGTAATTCTAGGGATATCCTCCATTTTGTTGTCATTCTGCCACTTCAATCCTTTCAAGTAGGGGCTCCTGTGATAAAGAAAGACACTAGTTTGATAATTTTCATAGGCATTTATTCTTTGCCTTATAAGGCACCAATCTTCAAAGTCAACTCTATGATTCTAGTTGATATCCTCAAATCAGATCCAATGTCTTCTATTTTGATTCTGTAGTTGTTTCCAATTAATAAATCCTTTTCTCCACAATCTTTTGGCTCTCTAAAAGAAAAAAATATCCACTCTCATGATTCCAACAATCTGGAACCATATGGAGTCATGTTGTCTGATTAAAGCAACCTACTTCCAATCATGATTTCCAAAATGAACACACTAGATCCAAACCCTTGAGGATAACTAGGAATGGAGCAAACAAGAGAGTGATAAGATCCAACCTTTTCCATTTAGGGATCCTGATGAAAGAGAGGGCATTGTTGTTCTTGAAAATAAACTTTGCACACGAAGCATCTTCATTATTTCAAGCTCTGATGGTCCATTTGGAAACAAGCTTGTTGGTGAAGGCATCCACATCTATAATATCCAACCCTCCCATGTCTTTTAGGCTAGAGGAAACTTCCCATTTGATCTTCACCATACCTCTTCTATTGAGATGTCTAGTGCACATAAGATTTCTATAAATCCTTTCCATCTTTCACATCTCCTTGTTGCGAGGACTCCCCACACCAGGAAGTAAATGATTGAAGAAGTAAAGAAAGTGTTGACACCATCACATGCCCCCTAATTGGATTTGCATTACATTCCATTAACTCCACTTGGTTTCAAGCTTCCCAAGCAACTAATCCCACGTCTAGCACATAGAAGGCCAAACCCCATTGGAATACCCAAAAAAAAAAGATTTGTCCATAGGGAATCTCGTGACAAGGTTGATTTTTAATAAAGTGCATGGGTGGATCCAAGAGCAACTTCAAAGAATTTTTCAAATGGTTGATTCTTGACCTAGAACTCTCATTAAAAATATCAAGGAAACGGAAAAAATTGGAAACATAGTCAAAATCATTCCAGAGAAAGACCTTGGCATTATTGATAAAGATTCTAAGAGTCATCTGGTCTCGACTATGGGAAAGGGAGGTCGTGAATATGTCCCAATTGATTTTAATTCCCAACCAAGAAACTAAGCCCACCAGTTGCAATGGTGAAGAGCAATGGGTCAAGTAGGTAGCTCTACCTAATAGAGCGCTTGAGAGAGGAAGCTAGGGATAGTTCACCATTAATAGTGATCCAAGGAGAAACATTTCCCAAGAGCATGGAAACCATTTTGATAAATCTAGGACCACAATCAAGATCCTTGAGAGATAGAAGGATAAAATCCCATTCCACTCTATTGTAATCTTTCTCAAATAATTCTTGGGGAAGATAACTGTTGGAGTTAGACGTCTGCGGAAGCACGCGAACAGCACAAGGAAGAAGAAGAAGCTTGGAGCACAACACACAAGACTGAATGTATTACTAGAGAATGTACAAAGATAAGTAGCCCATTAGGGCTATAGGCGTATATACAAGCTGGTGGGAAAAAACCTCCTAAAGAGGGAAAAAAGTGCCCCGGCGGTCCTAGAGTGTTCACACACATCACTACCTAAATATATCAACAAATCCCCCCTGGGAGTGATGCGGTGAACAAGGAGCTGGCACTCATGTATAAGGAAGTGCCAAGCTATGTGGAAATCACTCCACAAAAGGAAGTAAGCCCAAAGCTTTGCAGAAAGCTTCAAACTTCTCCCTAGGCAGAGCCTTCATGAAAAGGTATGCAATGTTCTTCTGCGTGGGCACATATGCCAAGCTGATCTCCCCAGCAGAGAACCTCTCCTTGACATAGTGATAATGCACCTCAATGTGCTTAGTGCGAGCATGGAACACAGGGTTCCTCGCAACTGCCAATGCGCTCTGACTGTCAGTGAAGATGGTGGTGGCAGAAGACTGGCCAACACCCAAATCAGCCATAAGGCGTCTGAGCCACACACACTCAACAATAGCTGTGAAAGCTGCCCTATACTCAACCTCACAACTGGAAGTGGCCACAGTAGGCTGCTTCTTGCTCAACCAAGATATACATGAGCTACCAAGCATGAAGCAAAAGCCACTGGTGGACACACGAGTGTCATAGCAACCAGCCCAATCTGAGTCAGAAAAAGCATGCAAATCTGGCGGTAGTGATCCCCCCTTGGGATAAAACAACCCAAGTAGCCGAGTACCACTCAAGTAGCGAAAGATGCGCTTAACCGCCTTCCAATGCGTGTCTCCTGGGCAATGCATAAACCTGCTCATCTGTGAGACAGCAAACTGAATATCTAGCCGAGTAATGCATAAGTAAATCAAGCATCCAACAGCCTGCTGATAGAGAACAGCATCAAATGCATCTCCAGCATCATGAAGACTCAATCGTAAACCTGTCTCCATAGGAGTGGCAATAGGCTTACAGTCTTCAAGGCCAAAATGCTGCAATAATGTGTCTATATATTTCGTTTGACACAAAGCCATTCCACCATCAACTTGCATAAACTGAATGCCCAAATAGTGATGCAAATGCCCCAAATCAGACATCTCAAATGAGGCATGCAAATCAGCCTTGAAATTAGCAATATGCTTCTCAATAGGACCAGTGAGTAGCATGTCGTCTACATAGACAACAATGATCAGAAGCACATCATTAGCACGCTTAACATATAAGGTGCTTTCAGTTGGACTGTTCTCAAAACCATGTGCAATCAAATAGGCATGTATCTTCTCATACCAAGCACGTGGTGCTTGCTTTAAACCATATAACGCCTTCTTTAACCTGCACACCTGGTTTTCATGCCCTTTCTGCACAAAGCCACGGGGTTGAAAAACATACACTTCTTCATGCAAGTCACCATTCAGAAATGTTGTTTTAATGTCCAACTGATGTACATTCCAACCATGATGGGCTGCAAGTGCACAAATGCTCCGAACAGTAGTCATACGGCATGTAGGTGCAAAGGTCTCATCAAAATCAATGCCTCTTTCCTGCGCATAACCCTTTGCAACAAGCCTAGCCTTATACCTGTCAACTGTACCATCAGGTTTACGCTTCAGCTTGTATACCCACTTAGTGCCAATGGCCTTCTTGCCAGGAGGCAAGTCACATAAAGACCATGTACCATTCTTCATTATAGCATCATATTCAGATTGCATAGCAGCCATCCAATTTTTTGAATTCTGTGCTTCATCAAAAGAAACAGGCTCATTCTCATCACAGAGACTAGATGCAGCCATAGCATAGCAATCTGATGCAAAGGAGGCACTATGAGAGCCTGAACGAGTACGATATGTCAAAGGTGCATCTAATTTGCTGTCACGCAAAGTCTGCACCAGCCATTTTGGCATAGTTTTTGCTTGCTCAATATCAACTCTCTCATCAGCAAGTGCATCATGTAAATCTGCATCAGAAATGGAATGATCTGCATCATCATATGAAACCTGCAAAGGCTGAGAAGTTGCCTCATTAGGACCAACACTAGACTGTCCACCTGTAAAAAGAGGCATCAAAGTATCATACATGTCTTTGGAGCTAACAGATGTCTCCTTAGTACATGAAAGCAATGGCTGAATAGCATCTTCCACAAAGACAACATCACGGCTAACCAGAATGTGTTTAGTATGTGGATGATACAGACGATAGCCTTTACTTTCAGAACTGTATCCAACAAAAATACATTTTACTGCCTTATCATCCAATATTCTGCGATGTTGTTCAGGCACTAATGCATATGCCAAACAACCAAAAACACGCAGATGAGCAACAGATGGCTTGCGGTCATGCCAAGCCTCATACGGAGTGATAGACTGCAACGCTTTAGTGGGACACCTGTTCAGTACATATGCTGCACACATGACAGCCTCAAGCCAAAAACTATGAGGTAAAGCCTGACTCTTGACCATACACCTCGCCATTCTTACCAACTCCCATAACAAGATAAGAGGAGTTATTGGCACATGTGACAGTATTCCCTGTAGGGGCAGGCTCGAGTGAAGAGAAGAAACTGTGCTGTGAGGTAATATGTTTGGTCGCCCCACTATCAAAGTACCAAACATCTGAGTCTACTGCAGGCATGCACTGATCATGAAAAGATGGGTCGAAACTGCAAACAGTAGTAAACGCCCATTCTTCTTCCTGCACAAGATTTGCAGACTCTGTTTTTGGTGTAGAGGCCTCTACAACAACCATTCCAGCCTCTTTCTTCTTTGCCTCTTTAGCAGCCAGTTTTGGACAGTTCTTTATGATATGATCATTGCCTTTACAGTACTTACAAAACAATTTCTGCTTTTCTCATTGTTTCTCATCTTTGTCTTCGTTCTTTGAATGTGCAACATTTGCAGATTTCTGCTTACTAGTAGAAGAGCTCTATTTTCCTTTGCCCTTCTGACTAGCCAGGAAAGCTTAATCTACAACTTGCATAATGGACCTGTTCTGCCTGGACTGATCTTCTTGCAACACAACAGAGACTAACTCCTCAAATGATAAGGCATTCGGATTGCCTTTCATCATCAACCGAAGAGTAGAAGCAAAACTCTGATATGAGTCGGGAAGACCATTCAAAACGGTCTGCACAAGTGAGCTATCTGGTATAACCTCATCAGCAGAAATCAACTGTTCCTTCAAATCTTTGATCTTTGTTAGGAAATTGTCCATAGAATCACCTTCATTCATGTGCTCACTCTCCAACTGTTTTCGGAGATAAGCAACACGAGCCTCATTCCTAGCTTGGTACAATGTGGTAAGTGTATCCCAAGCATCCCTAGCTGTTCTGCAAGAGCGTATGTGAGGAATAATGGCACGTTTGACAGACAAAGCTATCAATGCATATGCCTGGGCATCTCTGCCATCCCAACGAATCTGCTCTGTAGTAGGTGCAACAGAAACAGCAGCACGAACAGGAATCTGCACAATATCATCTTCGACACCATCTTCATCAGTTTCAGCACCTCTAGCACCTGTATTTGTAGTACCTATAGTCGCAGGTGTAACAGGACGTCTTTCAACACCCTGCACAATGTTCCACAGTCCTTTTGCAACCAATACATATCGCATCATATAAGCCCATAATGGGTAGTTGGTACCATCCAACTTATCCTCAACAGCCAACATACGGAATACATCATTGCTTTCAACCATGGCCAGTGACTAAAATACCTTGATGCAGAAAATTGACTGTATCTCAAAAAGTTGAACGGAACTGCCCAGACGAGTTCTGCTAGACCTGTAGCAGACTTCGAGACGCTTAAACTAGCGAACAAAAACTGGTATATACCTTTGGCACAAAAGGACGATATAGCCTGCACAAGCGCTGTGATAGTGCGTTCGGAGGTCGAACGAGCTCAGATCGCGATTTCAGCACCACAAAGCAAAGCTGTTTTGATCTCGGAAACACCCTGAGTATGCTCACCAAATTTCGTGCGAATCTGAGACTGCAAACGGAGGAGTGTCGACGGCGCCCTAGAAGAAGCGACAACCTGCTCTGATACCAATTGTTGGAGTTAGACGTCTGCGGAAGCACACGAACAGCACAAGGAAGAAGAAGAAGCTTGGAGCACAACACACAAGACTGAATGTATTACTAGAGAATGTACAAAGATAAGTAGCCCATTAGGGCTATAGGCGTATATACAAGCCGGGGGAAAAAAACCTCCTAAAGAGGGAAAAAAGTGCCCCGGCGGTCCTAGAGTGTTCACACACATCACTACCTAAATATATCAACAATAACGTCTTGGGAAGACTCCTTCATGGATTCAAATGCCCCCCAAACATTGTTAATAGCTTTGAGAATAGTTCTACCTTTGATAAAGCCTTTTTGATCCTCATTGATCCAATCACAAAGATGGCCTGCAATAGGGTTGGAAAGGACTAGAATGAAGACTTTGTAGCTGGTATAAAGCATGGTGATAGGGCATCATTTTTCTATTTTGTTCTTGCTATCTTTTTTGTGGATGAGCTTGATAACACCTTCATTGAAACACCTTGGCAGGGCACCAAAGCTAAGGGCATCACACCAAACAAAAAAAGTGGGACCATTAGATCATCTTTAAAGGTTTTGAAGAGCTTATTAATGAGCGGGTCAAGATCTAGGATTTTGCCTTTGGGAAGATATCAATAGCTTCTAACGGCTTTTGGACCTTTTAGGGAAATCAATAAAATGCACATCATCTTATGGAACTTTTTGAGTTTTGACCCTCGAAATGATGGCCATGGAATCCCATCTTTGAGGGGAAAATGAAGTAGACACCCCTAGAAGTTGCTTGAAGTTATTGACAATCAACTCCTAATTTTCTACATCAGAAGAGCATTCCACACCTCTGTTGGCAATCTCAAACTTAAGATTCTCTTTGACCCTCTTCTAGAGAACAACACTAGATCCTTCCAATGTTGAAATCCTTTAGATCAAAGTTTTTGGGCTCTTTAGAGGCTCTCCTTTTCAGTTACCTTGATGCCATCTATCAAGAACCAAGTAGAGTCATTTTGACTAATGCCAACTACCCACTTCCAATCATTGTCAATCGAGCATTGTAACTTCATCTTATTTGAGACCATCCAAAGGGAGGCCACCAATGCAAATCTATTAGGGGTAACCAGGACCGGGGAAAACAATAGGATAAGGAAGTAGACTTTTCCACCTTGAGCACCCAAAAGTGTGAAGTTATTGTCAAGCATGCATTTTATGTTCTATAATCTCTCCAATATATCTTTTAATGCATGTAGTTATATAGATATTTGTTGTTCTAGACAATGGTAAGGAACACAAGCTCCACCTCCTTAATTGTCAATCTGCAAAAGAGATATGATGAGAATTATAAAAACACACTTGCATTACTCAAGTAACTCTTACAAAGCTCTTTGATCTCACTAACTAACAATCTAACAAGCTAACCTTATAAATGAGTTCTCTCGCTCTTTTCATAGTTTTTAGACTAGTTTTGGCCAGTTTTGAACTTGGTGTCTGACCTAGTTAAAAAATACAGCTTGAAGACTACTCATCTTGCAAAAAATGGAGTGGCTTGTGACAAAATTGGGTTTCTATATTACATGTGTTACATGAGTGGTGATTATAATCACTGTTGAGAGTTTGATCAATTATAATGAAACAATATTTTTGAAAATGAATGGACTTGGTCCCCCAATCTTAATGCATCTCCTTCTGCATGCTTCCTCAGCATCAATGCCTATGGCCACTACCGATGCCACTACTAACACAACCCTCCCTCTTGCATTTGTTGTCCCTGACAGATCCTTGTTGTAAGGATTGAGTGATGTAGTTCTGCAAGAGATCTTGGGCAAGGGTATGTTATATAATCCTTAGGCCTCATGCTAGATAAGCTTCTAGCTTTTCCCAATCAATGGCTTGAGGTTCATCCTAGGGTGGGAGTCTATAGTGTGTTGAATAGACCATTTGCTCACATGCAAAGAGTTGTGGAAGATGTGTGGGCATGTTGATAAGTACTTTAGAAAGGTACTCCCAAAACCCCATTGTGAACATTTCTTCAAACGTTAGCTTGTAGCAGGTAGGTAAGTATTCAATTTGGGAGTGCCAAGCATAGCACACACAAAGCGACGGCATGGTAGTCATGTCATATACTAAATCCCCATTGCTGTACCCGAATCTCTAGCTAGAAACATGAGATGTATGTACATGTCAAAAGACTTTAAATATTGTCTGCATAAGCTACAAATTTTTCATGACCATCAGAGAAGCCATGTCTGTCATTTTTTTATAAACAGAGGAGTTAGTGTTTGATAGTTACCATCATGTAGCCGACAGTAGGAGGACCCTGAGGTGGTGCAAAACAGGGGTAATTTAACCAATCTTGGACTACATATTATTTTGTACCTTAATTGCAAACGCTATCCAAGATTGACGATGAGGCATTGGACCATAGCATGGATTATACTTGAGGTGCAGAAGGGACTTGGTCCACGTGTACATCATCTCTAGATACTCTTGTGGTAACTCTTTCCTCCAGTTTGGTTGAAAAATGTTACCTCATTGAGCATTGGGTGGCGTTCTACTGGTTCAAATTGAGTGGCATGGGTCTGCTTGTTTCGCGTGATTTTCTCAATGGCTAAATTATATTCTGCCATGTACATGAAATATGGTTTATATTGTAATTTATTTATTGACATATACAATCTCGATGCCGATTCTGCGACATATGGAGACTGACAAATGGTCTCCTCAATGGTTGCCATGACCTATAATTGCACTTCAACAGGGGAAGAGTGAGATTTGCCTAATTCTTTGAAGATTTTCATCCATGCAGGTCTAAACAATTCAAAGGTGTCCTAACCTTTCTGCATAAAATGACCACTAATTGCAAGTTGAGGTTCATATTCTTCCCCAAAGATACACTCGATTGGAATGGTCACAGTTTCTTTAGCCTCTAGTAGATCGAGTGGGGAGTTAGGCCGGGGGATCACTGAGTGATTCGACAGTTGAGTTTGAAGTTCTAAAACATGCTTCCTTAAGGTATTCAATTCCTCTAGGAGCTTCGATGATGTGACTTCTTGTGTGGTAGGTGGGGTTGCAAATTCTCTGAGTCATAAGGTGGCATTATCGTTTCTGAGTGCCTCACGTTCCTTAGTCAATTTTTCATCATCTTCAAGAAGTCACGCGTGGTCATCCAACAACATTTGCATGGTCTTTGATGGAATGGCCTTGAAGTGACTAGGACTGAGAGCTTCCTCTAGGTGGTCCAGAGGGGCTTCAAAATTCTCTCGGTTCTGCACTTGTAAACATTGGCTTTCTTCTTTGATGGCATCTAGATGGCATCCTAGGAGTCCCAAGTTTCTTGTTAATTGGGCATTCTGGGTGACTTGTTGTCATAGCTATTCTTCTGCATTAACAACCGTGTCTTTGGTTTTTTTATCTAATTCTAGTTCCATAGAATGATAAGATTCTCTAAGTTCTCGATGGTGTGCATTGAGCGATGCATTTTCGATGGTCCGTGAGTTGAGACTATCATGTAGTTGAGTTGTCGTTTGGTGTAGGGCCTCATATTGGTGGCTAACTATATTGCTCCACTCATTGAAAGTTTCTTTATAATCATAGGTCTATAACCACATTTCTCTAGCTTCCGTGCATGTTGCTTCAACATATAGAGTAGGACTAAATCTCCTACCTTCAAGCCTTTATCCTTTACATGTGCATCAAAATAGGCTTTTTGTCTCTTCTTAGCTGTGTATATTCCCGTTGCTTCTCTTAACCTAGTCTCTCGTAATCATTCTAAGTCCATGATTCTTGATGATAACTCATGGCTAGTCTAGTGATCCTCTTGTGCAGCCTTCAAGGTATGTATCAAAAAATCCAAGGGAAGCACAACATTTTGATCAAAAACCATATGAAAGGGAGTTGCATCGAGTACCGTCTTGTAGGCCACTTGATATGCCCAAACATCATGGTGTAACTATTTATCCCAATCTGAATGCTTGTTGTTTACAATTTTAGTCAATACATTGCAAAGGATCTTGTTAGTACTTTCTGCCTGTCCATTGGCCTGAGGATGATATGGTGCAGATTTCTTGTGAATCACCATAAAATCCTTATAACAAATATTCAATGACTTTTTTTAGAAAGTGAGTCGCTATATTGCTCACTAGTTCTGATAATATTCTGATTAAATTATGTAATATTCTGATAATTATTAGAGCTCTCAAATGCATAGAAAATCAGCTTGAAAATTCTAGAGAACCTAATTTTCAAGTGTGAAATGGGACACTTGATAAAGTATATAAGTCAATTTGTGACTTATTGGAGGAGATTCATTTTTGTATTCAAATGACTTGAATGAGAACTTGAGAGCTCTTATCTTCTTCTCCAATCTTGTCACTTGACTTTCATGGTGATTTGTTGATGGATTTTTGAGTGTTTTTCTTGGATTTTCTTGATTATTTAGTTGTTCCTTGAGTATTTCATGATAATAGAAGTTATTTCCTTCATTTTCTATCTTCAATCTCATGATATTTGTTGAAGAAGTTGACTATGTGTATTCCATCAGAATCACGGTTGTCTCATCTTGATGATACAAGTACTGAAATTAGCTTTTGAATTTACATTCTTAATGTACATGAAAAATGGCATGCGTTAGCCACAAGAATCATGTCAAAAGCTTATTCCTAGCTCAAGATATATAAAACCCTAGTATTTTTAGATAAACTTTCCATGAATTCTCTATTGAAGCTAATTTTGTTGAAAAATCTTGGACTTTATTGACCAAGAAGGGGCTATGATCTTAGTATACTTCCTAGATTGACAAATTAAAGGTGTTTAAGTCGCTAATCTTTTATGCTATGATGATTGGAGAGGACAACTCCAAAGGACAATAAACATCTTTTGACACCATTGTTGGGGAATGTAATCAAAGCTTTCATTCATTTGAGCTTTGGACCTTTGCTGGTTCTCCAAGTTGATGGTAATAATCATTTTTCCAAAATTTATTTTGAATCATTATGTGTGCAAGGATGGAAAGGTGAGTGTTTTATCTTTTGTATAAGATTAATTCATTCATTTTAATTAAATTGAGAAGTAAAGAAGTTGCATGTTGTTCTTTAAGTTGAATTTGCAAAAAACTTTAACCACATTTTCATTAGCTATTAAGCACATATAAAGAAACTCTAAATAAATTGTTTACTTTTTGTTTGGGAAATAAAAACTCAATAAAAAATTAGTAAAACGTATAAAATACAAAACAAAGGGGAAGAGAGTGATGGGAAGCAATTAAAGAAATATATTGAATCAGACTTCGTAAAGAAAATGTAAATTTTGATGAAGTTAAAAAAACCATGATTCTCTCCAAAAAATTGTGATTTTGAGAGGAGTAAGAAATGATTAATCTTTGGGAAAATAACAAAAGTTAGAGTATATCAAGGAGTAATAGTGAAAGGAGAAAGGAGAAAATAGAGAAATTGGCAAGGTCTTGAAAAATGGTAGAAACCACGATTCTGAGCAGAAAGCATAAAAAGAGGACTTAAAAAATTCTGGTCATTAGTTGAGAGAGAGAGAGAGAAGAAAAGAGCAAATGATTGCCATTTTTAGCAAAAGGAGCATTTTTAGCAAAGAGGATTGAGCTCAAGCAAGGTAAACTCCTTACCAACAATTATTGATAAAACTTTTTGTTGTTGCTAGAAAAGTTTTAGTGGAATCAAGTGCCATACCAAAATGCGATTCTTAGGAATTAAAATAAAGTGAAAAAATGATAACTTTTTGTTAAAATGACTGATTACACGGAATTTTAATAAAGTCATGCTTCTATTTGAAGTGAATAAAAAGAAAAATAGTTATGAATTTTTTTTTGGTAAGAAAACACAAAAAATCGTGATTCTCACCAAAATCTCATGATTTTGTGTCAGGATCATGAAAAAACATGACTTTCTAAAAAACACGATTTTGGCTGAAATTTCACGATTTTGTGTTAGGATCATGAGAAAACACGACCTTCTAAAAAACAAGATTCAGACCGAAAGTTAACAATTTCGTATCAGGATCATGAAAAACCACGAACCTCTAAAAAAACGTGATTCTGACCAAAATCTCACGATTTTGTGTCAAGATGATGAACAATCACGACCCTCTAAAAAACATGATTGTGATCAAAATTTCACAATTTTGTGTTAGGATCATGTAAAAACTTGACCATCTAAAAAAGGTGATTTTGACCAACATCTCACGATTTTGTGTCACGATCGTGAAAAGAACATGACCTTCTAGAAAACGTGATTCTAACCAAAATTTCACAATTTTGTGTGAGGATCATGAAAAAATATGACCCTCTAAAAATGCGATTCTGACCAGAATCTCACGATTTTGTGTGAGGATTGTGAAAAAACATGATCTTCTAAAACATGCTATTAGAGGTCTACTAATCTTCAATCACAATCCCACACAGAATAATAGACTTCGGCACAACAAGATATAAAGAAGAAAAACAGAGTATACATAGAACAAGAAGAGAAAGAACTTTATTATCTGTGCAGATTTACAAGCAGTTTTGATCTGCATTACAAAATCTATCAAATAGCTTCAATGTGAAGCCTCATCCACCCAACCATCCTCGAGCTGATCTCAATCCCAACCCCAATCACAATCACAATCCCAATCCCAATCTTAATCTCAATCACAATCTCAGAAGCCGAAAATGATCATGATCAATGTACTACCATCCTCTCCCCCTATCTCCCAGTCGTCGTCTTTTTGGATCTCCTTTTTTGCTAGTGCATGACCAATCAGGCCTTCATAGAAATACACTCTTTGAATCTGCATGCTCCAAGATAGCGTCTTTTTTGCATGTCTCATGCAAGACTTCCAGACCACCCATGTGTCTACTTTTCATGTCCACCTCAAGAATTGTACCTGCAAAAATAGAGGTGATTTTTGCAACATACTCACACACACGTCAATCATCCAAAATAAACCACATACCCATGTGCATTTTCTAAACCCGCGAACATGAACAAGATGACTCAAGGCTTTAAGTGTCAAAAATGGCACTTTTTCAAGCCTTGTAACTCAAAAACGATAAGGAATTAGCTTTAGCTTGTGAGACACAAAAATATTCAATTCTTCAATGTGTACAATAGTGTTAGAGATGCCTTAGGTCCAAATTCGCTTCCAAATATCACTTTTGGGCCCTACAAAATCAAAACTTCTAGAGAGATGAAAAAACATGAAAATCCTCTTCATTAACCTATCTTCATCGCACCAAATGAGACATAAAACATAGGAATTACAAAAGATTCAACCAGGTAACGTTTTTCTTCTAAGAGTGCTCTACCTTCCTCTCATACAATACTTTTTCAAATTCCTCCATCTTCAAGCTCAAATTTAACACACAAATTTCATGCAATAACATTCTAAAGAAAGAATGTAAAAACTTATTGCTACAAAATTTTGCAAACATGATCAGAATATCCTAAACATAAAAGTTCATTATTACCTAGACATCTTTTTGTTTTGGAAAATCAATGTGGTATCTTACAATTCTCCCCCTCTTTTAAGAACTCTGTCCTCAGAGTTGGAAAGAAGGATAATGTTCCATAAACTCATCTAAACCAACCCATGTTGAACCTTCAATAGGATATGCAAACCACTTAACTAAAATTTCCACTATTTCATAATTCCTAAGATGTCTTATTCTCCTATTGACTAAAACTTCTGGTTCAAGCTCAAAAGTGGCATCTTCCTTTAACTTCGATTTATCTTGCAAAATGTCATCAACATTAACAACATACTTTTTAAGTAACCCAACATGTAAAACTAGATGAATTTTCAAAGTGTCAGGTAGGTCAAGTAAATATGCAATAGAACCAACTTTCTTTAAGATTTTAAAAGGATCAACATAATGTGGAGACAATCGACCATCTTTTCCTAAAACCATATTTGATTTAGAAGGATTCACTTTCAAAAAAACTAGATCATTTGTTCTAAATTCTCAGGGTCTCTTTTTGAGATCATGATATGACTTTTGACGTTTTTGTGCATCTTTCATGTTCTTTCTTACCTTATTCAGCTCCAAATCCATGTTTTCAAGCATCTATTTGGATATCTCAACTTGATTTTGGGATTTAAAAAGTGAATCAGGTAGCAAACAATTATAGCCATACATTGCTTCAAAAGGTGTCATCATAATAAATGAATGCCATGCACTATTATATGCATACTCAACCAAGGCAAATACTCAATCCAGTTGTTCTGCTTATCATTCACATACATGCGTAACATATCCTCTAAACCCTCTCGGTCTCACCATCAGTTTGAGGATGAAATGTAGTACTCATGTGTAATTCTGTTCCTATGGATTGAAATGTTGCTTTCCAAAAATTAAATGTAAATCTTGCATCCCTATCAGAAGTTATACTTTTAGGTATACCATGTAACCTAAAAATTCCTTTTATGAAAATTTTAACAACATGCAAAGCTGTATGAGTTTTCCTCATGGGAAGAAAATGTGCCATCTTTGTAAGATGTTCCACGACAACAAAAAATGGTATCATTGTTGGAGTTGGATGTTTGCGGAAGCACGCGAACAACACAAGGAAGAAGAAGAAGCTTGGAGCACAACACACAATACTAAATGTATTACTAGAGAATGTACAAAGATAAGTAGCCCATTAGGGCAATAGGCATATATACAAGCCGGGGGAAAAAAACCTCCTAAAGAGGGAAAAATTTACCCCGGCAGTCCTAGTGTGTTCGCACACATCACTACCTAAATATATCAACAAATCCCCCCTGGGAGTAATGTAGTGAACAAGGAGCTGGCACTCATGCATAAGGAAGTGCCAAGCTATGTGGAAATCACTCCACAAAAGGAATTAAGCCTAAAGCTTTGTGGAAAGCTCCAAACTTCTCCCTAGGCAGAGCCTTCGTGAAAAGGTCTGCAATGTTCTCTTGTGTGGGCACATATGCCAAGCTGATCTCCCCAGCAGAGAACCTGTCCTTGACATAATGATAATGCACCTCAGTGTGCTTAGTGTGAGCATGGAACACATGGTTCCTCGTAACTGCCAATCCGCTCTGACTATCAGTGAAGATGGTGGTGGAAGAAGACTGACCAACACCCAAATCAGCCATAAGGTGTCTGAGCCACACACACTCAACAATCGTTGTGAAAGCTTCCCTATACTCAACCTCACAACTAGAAGCAGCCATAGTAGGCTGCTTCTTGCTCAACCAAGATATACATGAGCTACCAAGCATGAAGCAAAAGCCACTAGTGGACACACGAGTGTCATAGCAACTAGCCCCATCTGAGTCAGAAAAAGCATGAAAATGTGGTGGTAGTGATTCCCCCTTGGGATAAAACAACCCAAGTAGACAAGTACCACTCAAGTAGCAAAAGATGCGCTTAACCACCTACCAATGCTTGACACCTGGGCAATGCATAAACCTGCTCATCTGAGAGACAACAAACTTAATATATGGCCGAGTAATGCATAAGTAAATCAGGCCTCCAACAACCTGCTGATAGAGGACAACATCAAATGCATCTCCAACACCATGAAGACTCAATCGTACACCTGTCTCCATAGGAGTGGTCTTACAGTCTTCAAGGCCAAAACACTGTAATAATGTGTCAATATATTTCGTTTGACACAAAGCCATTCCACCATCAACTTGCATAAACTGAATGCCCAAATAGTGATGCAAATGCCCCAAATGAGACATCTCAAATGAGGCATGCAAATCAGCCTTAAAATCAGCAATATGCTTTTCAATAGGACCAGCGAGCAGCATGTCGTCAACATAGACAACAATGATCACAAGCACATCATTAGCATTCTTAACATATAAGGTGCTTTCAATTGGACTGTTCTCAAAACCATGTGCAATCAGATAGGCATGTATCTTCTCATACCAAGCATGTGGTGCTTGCTTTAAACCATATAATGCCTTCTTTAACCTGCACACCTGGTTTTCATGCCCTTTCTGCACAAAGCCACGAGGCTGAAAAACATACACTTCTTCATGCAAATCACCATTCAAAAATGCAGTTTTGATGTCCAACTAATGCAGATTCCAACCATGATGGGCTGCAAGTGTAGAGATGCTCGGAACAGTAGTCATAGAGCATGTAGGTCCAAAGGTCTCATCAAAATCAATGCCTCTTTCCTATGCATAACCCTTTGCAACAAGCCTAGCCTTATACCTATCAACTATTCCATCTGGCTTAAGCTTCACATTGTAAACCCACTTAGTGCCAATGACCTTCTTGCTAGGAGGCAAGTCACATAAAGACCAAGTACCATTCTTCATTATAGCATCATATTCAGATTGCATAGTAGCCATCCAATTTTCTGAATTTATGTGCTTCATCAAACGAAACAGTCTCAGTATCATCACCAAAGACTACATGTAGCCATAATATAGCAATCTCATGCAAAATAGGAACTATGAGATCCCGATCGAGTATGATATGACAGAGGTGCATCTGCTTTGCTGTCACGCAAAGTCTACACCAGCCATTTTCGCATAGTTTTTGCCATCAATGTCAGCTCTCTCATCAGCAAGTGCACCACCTAAATCTGCATAAAAAATGGGATGATCAGCATCATCACATGAAACCTGCAAAGGCTGAGAAGTTGCCTCATTAGGACCAGCACGAGAGTGTCCACCTGTAAAAAGAGGCAGCAAAGTATCATACATGTCTTTGGAGCTAACATATGTCTCCTTAGTACATGAAAGCAATGGTTGAATAGCGTCTTCCACAAAAACAACATCATGGCAAACCAACATGCGTTTAGTCTACGGATGATACAGATGATAGCCTTTACTTTCAGAACTGTACCCAACAAAAATACATTTTACTACTTTATCATCCAATTTTCTGCGATGTTGTTCGGGCACTAATACATATGCCAAACAACCAAAAATAGACAGATGAGCAACATATGGCTTGTGATCATGCCAAGCCTCATATGGAGTGATAGACTGTAGTGCTTTAGTGGGGCACCCGTTAAGTACATATGATGCACACATGTCAGCCTCAAGCCATAAACTATGTGGTAAAGCCTAACTCTTGACCATACACCTTGCCATCTCCATGAGTGACCTATTCTTTCGTTCTTTCTGATTTCTTTTCATCTTTGTATTCCCTCTTTGATCGTGCAACATTCGTAGATTTCTGCTTACTAGTTGAAGAGCTCCATTTTCCTTTGCCTTTTTGACTAGCCAGGAAAGCTTGATCTACAACACGCATAATGGACATGTTCTGCCTTGACTGATCTTCCTGCAATAGAACAAAGACTAACTCCTCAAATCACAAGGCATGTGGATTGCCTTTCATCATCAACCGACGAGTAGATACAAAACTCTGATATGAATCAGGAAGACCATTCAGAATGGTCTGCACAAGTGAGCTATTTGGTATCACCTCATCAACAGAAATCAACTGTTCCTTAAAGTCTTTGATCTTTGTTAGAAAACTATCCATAGAATCACCTTCATTCATGTGCTCACTCTCCAATTGTTTTCGGAGGTAAGCAACACGAGCCTCATTCCTAGCTTGGTACAATGTGGTAAGTGTATCACAAACATCCTTAGCTATTTTGCAAGAGTGAATGTGAGAAATAATGGCGCGTTTGATAGACAAAGCTATCAATGCATGTGCCTCAGCATCTCTGCCATCCCAACAAATTTGCTATGTAGTAGTTGCAGTAGAAACCGCAGCACGAACAGGAATATGCAAAATATCATCATCTTCGACACCTTCTGCATCAGCCTCAGTACCTGCAGTTGTAACAGTTGCAGGTGTGATAGGACGTTTTCCAACACCCTGCACAATGTTCCACAGTCCTTTTGCAACCAATACATGTCGCATCATATAAGCCCACAATGGGTAGTTGATACCATCCAACTTATCCTCAATAGCCAACATACAAAATACATCACTACTTTCAGCCATGGCCGATGAATAAAATACCTTGATGCAAAAAATTGATTATATCACAAAAAGTTGAATGGAACTGCCCAGATGACTTCTACTAAACTTGTAGTAGAGACGCTTATACTGGCGAACCAAAACACGTATATACCTTTGGAAAAAAAGACAAAATAGCCTACAAAGCACTATGATAGTGCGTTCGGAGGCCGAAACGAGCTCAGATCGCGATTTTGATACATAAAATGAAGCTATTTTGATCTCTGAAACACCCTAAGTATGGTCACCAAATTTTGTGCGAATCTGAGATTACAATCAGAGAGGTGTAGACGATGCCCTAGATGAAGTGGCGACCTGGTCTGATACCAGTTGTTGAAGTTAGACGTCTGTGGAAGCACACGAACAGCACACGGACGAAGAAGAAGCTTGGAGTAGAACACACAATACTAAATGTATTACTAGAGAATGTACAAAGATAAGTAGCCTATTAGGGCAATAGGCGTATATACAAGCCAAGGGAAAAAAACCTCCTAAAGAGGGAAAAAAGTGCCGCAGCGGTCCTAGTGTGTTCACACACATCACTACCTAAATATATCAACAATCATGCCCACTTTCTGTCACATGCAACTTTGTTATGAAATCCATAGAGATGGATTCTCATTTTTTATTAGGCACATCTAATGGTTGTAACATACGAGGACTCCTTTAAAATTTAGCCTTAACCTATTGAAATTTCAAACATTCTTTCATATACCTCCTAATATCATATTTCATACGTGGCTAGAAATATGAAGCTTTCACTTTTGCATAAGTCCTAGAAAAACCAGGGTGTGCAGAGAAAGGTGCATCATAACAGTCATGCATAATCTTTTCTTCAAAACAGATTCCTAACAAATACATAAATCAGAATTACAATACAAATCATTATTTTTCAAATGAAAATTTTCCATGAAACATAGAAGCTGGATTTTTTTCCAAAAATTTCAAGATTGCTACATAAAATAAATCTTCTTTTTATTCTTTTTCAATATCAAAATCAGAGGATAAAATAGAAATTGAATTGCATAAAGGTTTATGACTCAAAGCATTGGCCACTTTCTTTTGTTTTTGTGCTAAGTATTTAATATCAAAATCATATTCACTTAGCAATTCGATCCATTATTTTTGTCTATTGTTAAGTAAAGGTTGATTAAATATATATTTAAGGCTCTGATAATTTGTTCTTAATTCAAAATTTACTCCAGGCAATAAGTGTCTCCAATGTTTAAGTGCATGAACAATTGCAAGCATTTCCAAGTCATGTGTTGTATAATTTAATTCATATTTCCTTGACTCATAAGCCACTATCCTTCCTTCTTGTGAAAGTATGCATCCGATTTGACTTCCAGTAGCATCACATGCAACAATAAATGGCTTCCCTTACTCATGTATCTTTAGCACACAATTTTTGATAATTTTTTGTTTTAGTTCCTCAAATGCATTTTGACACTCATCGTTCCATGTGAAGTCTATGTTTTTCTTTGTCAATTTTGTAAGAGGATTTGAAATTCAAGAAAAATCCCTAATGTGTGCCCTCTCATTTTGACACGCAGCAATTCATCTACGTGTGGAATATGATACTTGTTCTTAATGGTTTTCTTGTTCAAATCCTCTATAATCGATACAAAGTCTATATGAACCATCTTTATTTTTTTGAAACAAAATAGGTGCTCCCCAAGGTGAAATACTAGGTCTTATCAACCCCTTCTTCAATAGATCATCTAGTTGGAGCTTCAACTCTTTCAATATATCAATATTGAACCTATAAGGTGCTCTAGAATAAGGCTCATGTCCTGGATAGAGGTCTATAGCATGGTCAATTTTCCTAGGAGAAGGCATGCTCGATAGATCATCAAGAAATACATCTGCATACTCATCTAAAAGTTTTCTAACATATTTAGGTATTTCTTCTTCTTTCTTCTTATGTTGAAGGTCATTCACATAAACCAAATAAGTCTTGCAACCCTTCAAGTACCCCTAATCAATTTCATAGGAGAAATAGGAGAAAAACTTGAATTACACTTGCCTACAAGAGGATGTTCCTTCCCCTCTATTTTCAAAGTAAGGATCCCACTTTCACAATCAATCACAACACTATTATGAATTAACCGATCGATTTCAATGATTACATCACATTCTCTCATTTCAATTACATGGAAGGTACCCAAAAACTTATGTTCACCTAACATAAAATCAAGATTCTCAATACAGCCTCGAGTATAGTGTATCCTACCATTAGGCATCTTTATAGGTCTTTTGGCTTGCATCTCAATATGCAATCCTAAAGCCTCTACCAACTTAAGTGAAAGGAAACAACTTGTACTACCTGAATCAATCAACAAAATAATCTTATGTGATGTCCCCCATAATCCTAATCATCGATGCCCTTGAATGAGAAGAATTTGTCATACATTGAAGTCTAGGGTTAGAACACTTACCTTGATCATCTGCTTCCTCAATTGTTATGTTTTCCTCTTGTAGACGAGCTATCTTCACCTGCATAGAACGGTTGATGGCCTTGTTTGGACATTCAAAAGTGCGATGTGCTTATTTTCCACATCGAAAGCAAAGTCCCAATCTTTTAGCCTGCTCCAAGAAATCATAATCACATTGCAAGTGCACAAGTTCTTGCTTCTTAGGTTTATCCATTTGTTTTGGCTTAGTTTTCCCTCCTTGGCCGTTAGTAGAGTTAGTCGATTTCTATCCATTCTGATTTGTTGAAATAGGTCTTGGGGGTCGATGTCCTCTTGAGATAAACCTTGATTTGGATGCCTTTTTCATAGTAAACTTCAATCTTCTCAAAATTTACTGCTTTTGCAATTGCATCAAGAAAATCTACACATCAGGACCCCTTTAGTTGATAGCAAAGCTCTTCTTGCAAACCTTCAATAAATTTTCTCTTCATGGCATCTCCAAAAACTTCTAGTGCATACTTATGTAAACGCAAAAATCTCTCCTTATATTCTTCAACAGACAAGTTATGTCTATCATCCTCATGTTGCTTGAAGGAGTAGAATCCCATTTTGTTTTCCATCCGATAATCTGGAGAACAATAATGATTCTCTGGTTGCTCTCAAAACTCTTTCCAGAGGATTGGACCTTCACGTGTTCTTGTCTATATGTATGATTTCCACCACATTTTGGTGACTCCTCGCAGATGTAGAATTGCCACCTTTGCTTTTGATTCCTCACTAAATAGTGCACATATCAAAGAAATCTTTGATTTCCTCAATCCATGCTTCAAGATCCTCTCCAGTTTTCTTCTCACCATTCATTTAATTTTGCTCTTTTAAACACTTAAGTGCAGATTCGCCTACATCATCATCGTCTTTAGGTTCACATTGTCATCTAGCTCTAGGTGCATTCGATGTGCCCACACCATTACCACCTTCATCATTGAGGTCCATGAAATCATTTGCAGTACCCTCTTTTTGTTGGTTGGATGTTTCTTTATGTCATTCTACATTCAATCTATGAATAAGCTCCTCTTGTTCTTCTATCTTCTTCTTCAAAGCCTGCGTCTTATCCCAGAATCCAATTCCGGTTTGATATCACTTGTAACAAGTCTCCTAATCTTCAATCACAATCCCACACTAAATAATAGAGCACAACAAGATAAAAAGAACAAAAACAGAGTATATGTAGAACAAGAAGAGAGAGAACTTTATTAGCAGATTTACAAGCAATTATGATCTGCCTTACAAAATCTATCAAATAGCTTCAATGTGAAGCCTCATCCATCTGACCACCTTCGAGCTGATCTCAATCCCAATCCGAATCACAATCACAATCTCAATCCCAATCTCAATCTCAATCGTAATCTCAAAAGCCGAAAACAATTGTGATCAATGTACAACCATCCTCTCCCCCTATCTCCCAGTCTTTGTCTTTTGGATCTCCCCTTTTGCTAGTGCACGACCAATGGCCTTCCTAGACATGCACTCTTCGAATCTACATGCTCCAAGATAGTGTCTTTTCGCATGTCTCATGCAAGACTTCCAGACCACCCATGCATCTACTTTTCATGTCTGCCTCCAGAATTGTATCTGCAAAAATAGAGGTGATCCTTGCAACATACTCTCTCACACACACACCAATCACCTGAAATAACCCATGTACCCATGTGCATTTTCTAAATCTACGAACATGAATAAGATGAATCAAGGCTTCTTTTTTTTAAGTGTCAAAAAACAGCACTTTTCCAAGCCTTGTAACTCAAAAATGGTGCGGAATTAATCAAGATGATAGATGAGAGATAGAAAGAAAGAGATCTTGAGTCAAGGATAGGGAACGTAAACAAGATGCTTACTCACTAAAAATAGATATCCAAAATACAACATGGGAGTACTACTCAACCATATGATGTGGTGCACTCACTAATGGAAGAATAGCCAAGAAGATGATGATACAAAATTCAGATTATGATGTTATAATCTGAGTGTGTGTGAAGCGAATGAGCAATGAAGTGAAACTAACCTCACAAGAAAGTGCAACAATCTGAAAATCAGCAAAACCTAACTCTACAAAAATATTCAATTCTTCAATCTGTATAATAGTGTTAGAGATGCCTTAGGTCCAAATCCGCTTCCAGATATCACTTTTGGGCCCAAAATCAACAATTCTAGAGAGAGATGAAAAAACATGAAAAATCTCTTCATTAACCTAACTTCATGCAACCAAATGAGACATAAAACATAGAAACTAAAAAAAAAATCAATCAGGTAAAGTTTTTCTACTAAGAGTACTCTACCTTTCTCTCATACAACACTTTTTCAGATTCCTTCATCTTCATGCTCAAATTTAACACACAAATTTCATGCGACAACTTTCTAGAGAGAGAATGTAAAAACTTATTGCTACAAAATTTTGCAGACATGATCAGAAATTTCTAAACATAAAATTTCATTATTACCTACACATTTTTATTTTGAAATCAAGTGGCATCTTACACACGCGATTCTGACCAAAATTTCACAATTTTGATTCAAGATCATGAAAAATGCTATTCTGACCAAAATTTCAAGATTTTATTAAAGAAATTTAAGACTTCAAATGTGTGTGTTACAAGCAAACGAACACAGAGATGGAAGAACCGTAGAGATAGGATGAAGGAAAAGAAACTTCAACAAAAGAAGGAAAATGAAAAGAGTGAACAAAATCTAAAAGAGAAACAAGAAGAGGAAGAAGAAATTCGGAAAGGAAAGTAAAAAAAAAAAGAGGTAGGATCAGTTTTAGCAGATCCCATGCCTGAAGAATTAGCCATGTGGATTCAGGCGTACAAGGCACGAATAAGAGTAGGACCTACCCTAGAACAACATGAAAGAGAATATCTTAGAGGTGATTTAGAGAAGGAAAGGTTGGAGATATGCAGAAAATTAATTGAAGTGGCTCAGCAGACCTTAGAAAAACCTGTTCTTCAATTACCCAATTCACGAATTCCCAAAAGAGAATTCCAAGAGTGTGTCATCCCTAAGGAACCAGAGAAACCCGAAGCAGACAAGACACATAATGGAAGTTACTGTGAGGATAAAAGGGAAGGATCCAGTGTTCCCGAAGTAGAAGGGGAATGGCCTAAAGATTTGTGGGCAAGAGTCCAAGAAGACCGGTGGAAGAAAGTGGAAGGAATAGAACCACCCTTTGAGGAGCTAGAAGCAGAAGGTGAAATTGAAGATTCCATACCTGAACTGAATTCAAAAGAAATAATACCAATTGATCCAAGTAATGAAGAAAATGATAGTGTAAAGGTTTCGCCAAATTACACAAGAGAGTACGAAATAATTCAGAATTATACCGCATTCCCTCAATGAGAAAAAAAGAACTGAACCCATCAGTCCAAACATCGGATATCATACACCTTAGAAAGGTAAAAATCCCTTGCACTCTGACATTGGAAGAACTGTTGAAGGTCAAACCACATTTGAAGGAGAAATTGACCAGCCAATTGGAGATCAAGGCGGAAGAGAAGGAGATGTCTGATGAAGTAAACACAGTAAAAATCCCAGTCGATAAGGTAGGAGATTTCAGTGAGGGAGATGAAGGAAATACTTGCCTTCCAATTACCTATAGGGGTTACACCACCAAAGCCATCTTAGATTCTGGAGCTGGAGTAGGAATAGCAACTAAAGAAATCTAGGAGAAATGGGGAAAACCAGCTCTAAGACCAACACGCATGAAGATACAAATGGCAGATGGACACACTGAAAGACCCTTGGGATTATTGGAATGGGTAATTTTTACCACTTGCGGAGTTGAGTTCAAGCACACCTTAGCGATTTGTCAATTTGAAACGCCTAGCAATTATGAAATGACACTTGGAAGACCTTTCATGAGACAACTAAAGGTAGTGCAAGATTGGGTAAAAGACGTTGTATACCTACAGCATGAAGGAACCACCACAAGAATAAATCTCCACACCTATACATATCAAGATGTTCCCCCCTTACAATAGAATCAGATTCATAAGGAGGAAGATAATCAGTCGATTCATAGTATAGGTTCAAGTGATCAATCATGGATGAATGAAGACACTCATCTATGGATATGCCAAACTACGAAAAAGGAAGAAGATAGGAGGAAAGGATGGCAACATAGGCAAGAAGTTGCTAGATCAGTACAAGATCCAGCCTATATGCCTCAAATATTCCTAGATGAAGAATTTGAACCTCATGGGTGGATGGAGATTTTAGCCACTCTCGATGTGTGTGTAAACGAAGAAGTGATAACCATGAATGAATGCATTGATGAGGAAGGATATGACGTTAGTCTATATGTGGTAGTTCTTCAAGAGGCTGAAGAAGGAGAAGTAATTGAAAAAGAATGGAAAGAGGATTACGAGAGCATTGAAATGAAGCAAGAGCAAATGGAAATAGAAAGTGGAAATCAAGGAGTGAGTGTCATAGCTAATGAAATAAATCGAGAAGCAACACAGGAAGAAGAGCTTGGATTAGATAAAGCAAAAATTGATGAAGAAAACAAGCCTCAAGACCAATTTGAAGTGCCCGCCCACTTCAAAAAATATGAAGTAGAAGAGAGAAGAATTGCTATTCAAATGCCAAAACGAGAAGCACAGCCAGGAATAGCATATGACAACAAAGAGCAAACCAAGAAGATAATAGTAACATTAGAGGAAGGAGAGGAGCGATGTACTTTCATAGGACAGGATGTCTCAATGGAGGAAGAACAAGCGTTAATCCACCTCATAAGGGAATACAGGGATGTCTTTGCCTGGACATATAAGGATTTGAAAGGAGTAGACCCTTCTATATGTGCACATAGAATCCCTATGACATCTGAAGCTAAACCTTCCAAACAAAGACCATACACATATAACGATGTTTACTCAGCAAAGATAAAGGAAGAGATAGATAAGTTGTTAGAAGCTAGGTTCATATATGAGATTGAACACACGGAATGGGTGTCGCCTTTGGTGGTTGTAGCAGCAATGGAATTGGGTCTTAGCTAGACTCAAAAGCAAGCTTAACTATTGGAGAGGTATGCAAATCAATCTCACTGGTCACGCAATGGTTATCAACATGTTCCTCATTTCATCGACCATTTACTTCCTAATTTGCTAGAAACCAAAAGAGCAAGAGTTGTCTAAAGTGGAAAGCATTTGCAGAAAGTTCCTTTGGACGGGTGACCACAATAGGAGGAGGTGCCTAAAATCAAGTGGTCCATCTGTATTAGCCAAAGAGATAGTGGTGGCCTTGGCATCCTAGACATTGGGTGCATGGCTAACAAACTTGCAATAAAATCGATGATTAAGGCTTGGTGCAATGGGGAGGCATCGTGGGCCAAGTTGATCTTCAGAAACAAGAACGCGCTAACTTTCTTGGGATTCCTGAATTGGAAGAACCTTGACATTTTGACCCTTCTGTTTTCCTCAATCCCATCCCGAAAGGCTCGACCAGACACCAACCAGTGGATCAACTTCTGGGATGTTGACCCTAGCCTCAACATTACATATGAAGAATGGAATACTCTGCAAAGCAAATGTCTTGCCTAGGACCGCTCTAAGATTCATCTTCTCATGGGACATGACCAACTGAGCCCGCTTGGGCTCCGATGGCACAATGGTAATTGCCTAACAAAAATTCCCAAACATCAAAGATACCACTGATTATCAGGTCAACTTCAACAAGAAGTGGTGCCTGTCATGGATGCGGCTACAGTGGGACATGAAGTTCATTGCTATATGGCACCCTCTCATAGAAATCAAAAAATATGTCCTCCTTTGGCAAATTCTTCATCGTGGGATTTGGACCAACCTAAAGGCTAGCAAAATTTGTGGGGTGCCTCCCTGGTGTAAGCACTGCTACCGGCCCATTGAAGATGTTGCACACATCTTCTTTACTTGTCCCAACTCCAAGCGGATCTGGCATATTGTCGGAAAGAAAATTAGACTTCAGAAACATATAAGTTGGAAACAAGCTCTACTGGGAGAAGCGATTGGCTGCTCCGTGACTCTTTGGAATGCCAACAGAGGAGAGGCACTATGGAAGATCTGGCGGGAAAGATGTGCTTATAACTTTGGTGACTCCCCCAAAGAGTGGTTGATTGAGAAATCTTTATTCCTCCTTGGCAAAAGAATCGCTAACTGTAAGAAATCCCCCCCCCCCTTTAGGCATCATCAAGTGCTCCTTTTGATCAACAACAAGTGTAAACCCAAGTGGGCCCCTCACGAGGGTGATGGGAGGGTGATTAACCTTCTTTATAATGCCATCTAAACCTTGTAATACCTACCCTTGCTCTGTGGGATTTGGGGGGTCCCATGGGCTTTAGTCCCCTTCACTTGTACTTTTCTTTTAATTAATACAAGTCCAAGAGAGTAGGCTGAGGCTGAACTTCCTTTATTTAAAAAAAAAAGAAAGAAAGCTAAAGAGAATTACAAAAAATGTTAATAACTTTTCGTATGAGGAGTCTATTTGTATTTCAACTCGTTGTTTTTCAAAATGAACACCCTTTGGTACCTAAAGAAGATGGGGGGTGGTGTGGGATTCTTACAATCAGAGATCTTTCTACAAAGAAAAATGAAAGCTTTCTCAATCAATCATTTTTTGTGAAGCTTTCCAAAGTTGGCCGTACATCTTTCCTTCCAAATCTTCCATAGTAATTTGCTTCTCATGATATTTCACAAACCAAAGGAGCATCCAATCGCTCCATCAAGTAAGGCATGCTTTCAGTTAACTTAAGTAAGAAACAATAGGATCTTCCCAAGTAGGGCCTGCTTTCAGTTACTTAATTAAAAAACAATAGGATCTTGCTTAGGCACTTCAATTCAGCATGTTTATATGATTTTCTCTCATTTTATTCTATCTTTCACATACTAGACAATAGAAATTTGGAGTGATTACAACAACATAACTTTCAAAAAACTAGCATGCTTATAGACATGCACATATAATTTCAAGAGATGTCACTATCATC
Organism: Ceratopteris richardii; assembly: GCA_020310875.1. NCBI lineage: Eukaryota > Viridiplantae > Streptophyta > Polypodiopsida > Polypodiales > Pteridaceae > Ceratopteris > Ceratopteris richardii. The sequence continues at coordinate 76,131,212 of CM035432.1, read as the reverse complement.
CCAACATAATCCTCAATGTCTTTGTCATCAGCTAATCATCCTCATTCTCTGGTGGCACTAGATTTGTGATAAACATTCCAAGAGTGATTATAAGTTGCCTCCTTGCATTGTCATGCTCTACTTTACCACTCAGCACAAGGGTTGTTTCTGTTATTTGAGGAGATTGACAACTCGAAGTTTTATCCTTGGGGTTGGATCTAGCTTGCATAGACTTTTTGATGAAGAGCTTGGGGGTGAAAAGGGCTAATATGCCTTCAGCATGCCCACATTTGCAATCTTTCCCATATTATTAAACATTTTCCAACATGGAGAGGACATGGAATCCAAGATAAGATTGTAAAGAACACTGATATATTTCCAAAATAGGCCAAAGCCGAACTAAAATGGGACTCAACCACCAAAAGCCCAACATGAGAGGGACTCGCCTGTGTGGGAGTGAGGAATGGTATAAAATGAAAGACTAACCAACCACGAAATACTTGAGGTGGGCATCATGTCTGGTATGTGGATCATGGAATTGAAAGGGGCACGAGTGTGCATGATGGTAGCTTGGATTGCCTAATTCCAAGGGTTGCTTGGTTTGGATGTTTTATGAGATCCCCCTCAAAGATGCATGCAGTTCAATGCTACATGATATACTTCCTAGATTGTTCTTTATTATATAATTTGGGTACACAACTCTTACTTATAAGTACACTCAAGGTTAAGCAGGCTTAGAGAAGAAAGGGGTATCCTAGTGGTTCGCTATAACCAAAACAATGGACGGGGGTAGTAGCAACAACAGGCTCAGTAGGCTGCTCAAACCAATGCTATAGTTATAGAATTATCAAATCACGAGTGTTGTAACAATGTAGGTGCCAGTACATCAGGAAGTCTACATCTGAATCATGAAAAATAGTGGAATTGTGATTGCAAGCAATGTGGTAAGGTCAAAGAAGTGGATGTCTTGGCAATTACAAGGTCTAAAAATAAAGGTACCATCGATTGGAAAGAACAAAGACATATAAGAGACCAAGTTCAAAAATGGATCCCGTAGGATCAGCAAAAACAAGTGCAATTTCCAAGTTCATCTCAAGAGGAGGAGAATGCAGTATTCTTACAAAAAAATGAAGAACGAGGATAAGATTAAGTCCAAGCAAGATTTAGATAATGACTGGTTTGAGGTGATCATTAACTCTCCTTTGCAATTGTCTTTAGATTATTTATTGCCTTTGGTACCATCTTTTAGAGAGAAATTGCTCAAGAAGCTTGTTGGATAGAAGTCAGATCCGCTAACAACATTGATCCGGTGGATGTAGATGTTGTGCTAGTAATTCAGGCATAGTATAACCAAAGGCGATTTGATGAAGTGTTGCTTGATGGTGGCTTAGGAGTGAATATATTACCTGAGCATATTTTTAAAGAAATAGGGAATGGATCTTTGGCTCCAATGCGTTTTCAAGTAAAAATGTCAGATCAAACTAGAGTCCAACCATTGGGCATTCTAAAGCAGCAACAAATCATAATTGTTGGGATGTCATTCATGGTATTTTTTATGGTAATTCAAATGTTCGAGTCTACTTACCCGTATGAAATGTTGTTAGGTAGACCTTGGTTTAGGTTGGCGAAGGTTAAGCAAGATTGGGGATTGAATGTGGTGGTGATTACAAAAGGTAAAAAGCAGGTGCCAATTCCCATGAAAGGTAGAAGACACATGTCGGTATGAGAGAAACTACGGATGGCTCAGACCGTTAGTTTGGCAGATGAGATAGAAGATGATGAGGAGGAAGAATTTATGAAGGCAAACCCAACTATTGTACCAATTTTGGAAGTAGATGTGGAAGGTGTGTTAGCAAAGGATGACAAACTAGTGGAAAAGTCAAGTGAGCCAGTTCCACATGACACATTGGAGAGTACACAGTTGAGACAGATGTTTGAACAAAGTCTCAAAATTCCTATGCAGCAAAAACTAGAGCAGAAAGAGAAAGAGGTAATTAATTTGGTTGAAAAGATTTATGAACAAAAATATGCAAGTTTTGGCAGGGTAAAAGAGCATGAACTTCAATACATTAATTTGGGGGTGGAGACCGAATCAAAGATGGTGAGAGTAAGCAAAGAATTAGAGTGTCAGTTCATGGAAGACTTGATTTGCTTATTAAAGGAATATGTGGATGTTTTTGCTTGGGATTACTCGCAAGCGAAAGGTATAGACCCTGATCTACATGAGCATAGGATAAGTTTAAAGAAAAATGCAATTCCAATTGTGCAGGAAAGGTATCGGATGAATCCCAATTTTGCTAACCAGGTTAAAGAGGAAATTGATAAATTGTTGGTAGTTGGATTTATTAAACTGGTTAATCATCTCACATGGTTGTCTCCTATTATAGTGGTCCCTAGAAAGAATGGGAAGTTGAGAATTTGTGTTGATTATAGAAAGTCAAATGATTCAACAATTACGGATCCCTCCCCTATGTTGTTTTGTGATGTAGTAGCTGGGCATGAGATATATAGTTTTTTGGAATATGGCTTTTTAGGTTACAATCAAATTCATGTTGTTGAGAGGATCAGCACAAAACTGCATTCATTATAGAATTTGGTGCTTATGTGTTTACAGTCATGACTTTTGGATTGAAGAATGGACTGCCGTCATTCAATTATATGGTGCATAAAGTGTTTGAACCTTATTTGAAGGATTTCTTGCAAGTCTTTGTGGAAAACTTTTCAGTATTTGGAAAAAAGGTTGAACACCTCCTGCATCTGAAATCTTGTCTTGATAGATGCAGGAAATTCAGGATGGTGCTCAATCCATTCAAGAGTGACATTGTTGTGAAGAGTGGCATCTTATTAGGCCATGTTATTTCTCAAGAGATAACGGCTATAGATGTTAAGAAGATTGAAGCTATTAGGATTCCAAAAGCCCCAACAAATGTGAAAGAAGTCATGAGGTTTGTTGGACAACTCAAGTGGCATGCTAGGTATTTAAGGTACTTTGCCAATATTTCTTTACCACTCACACATTTGACAAAGAAGGATGTTCCATTTGTATGGGCTGAAGCTCAAGAAAAAGCATTTCGATTATTGAAGAAGATGGTTTTAGTTGCACCAATTTTATTGAAGAAGATGTTGTGCACTTTATCGATTTCCCTAAAAGGTCCAAAAGACCTCATAACCTATTGATGTCTTCCCAAAGGCAAAATCGCAGATCTTGACCACCTCATGAATAATTCTTAAAAACCTTTAAAGATGATCTAATGGTCCCACTTTTTTTGTTTGGTGGGATGCCCTTAGCTTTGGTGCCCTACCAAGGTGCTTCAATGAAGGTGTTATCAAGCTCATCCACAAAAAAGATAGCAAAAAAAAAAGAAAAATGATGCCCTATCACCATGCTCCATACCAGCTACAAAGTCTTCATTCAAATCCTTTCCAACCCTATTGCAGGCCATCTTTGTGCATGGATCAATGAGGATCAAAAAGGCTTTATCAAAGGTAGAGCTATTCTCAAAGCTATTAACTATATTTGGGGGGCATTTGAATCCATGAAGGAGTCTTCCCAAGACGTTATCTTCCTCAAGAATTATTTGAGAAAGATTACAATAGAGTGGAATGGGATTTTATCCTTCTATCTCTCAAGGATCTTGGTTGTGGTCCTAGATTTATCAAAATGGTTTCCATGCTCTTGGGAAATGTTTCGGCTTGAATCGCTATTAATGGTGAACTATCCCTAGCTTCTTGCCTCAAGCGCTCTATTAGGTAGAGCTACCAACTTGACCCATTGCTCTTCACCATTGCAACTAGTGGGCTTAGTTTCTTGGTTGGGAATTAAAAGCGATTGGGACATATTCACGACCTCGCCCTTTCCCATAGTCGAGACTAGATGACTCTTAGAATCTTTTATCAATAATGCCAAGGTGTTTCTCTGGAATGATTTTGACTATGTTTCCAATTTTTCGTGTTTCCTTTATAATTTTTATAGAGAGTTCTAGGTCAAGAATCAACCATTTGAAAATTTCTTTCAAGTTTCTCTTGGATCCACCCATGCACTTTATTAAAGATCAAGCTTGCCACGAGATTCCCTATGGACAATTTTTTTGTTTTTTGGGTATTCCGATGGGGTTTGGGGTCTCTATGTGCTAGACGTGGGATTAGTTGCTTGTGAAGCTTGAAACCAAGTGTAGTTAATGGAATGGAATGCAAATCCAATTAGGGGGCATGTGATGGTGGTCAACACTTTCTTTATTTCTTCAATCATTTACTTCTTGGTGTGGGAGTCATCGCAACAAGGAGATGCGAAAGATGGAAAGGATTTATAGAAATCTTATGTGCACTAGAGATCTCAATAGAAGAGTTATGGTGAAGATCAAATGGGAAGTTTTCTCTAGCCTAAAAGACATAGGAGGGTTGGATATTATAGATGTGGATGCCTTCACCAACAAGCTTGTTTCCAAATGGATCATCAGAGCTTGAAATAATGAAGATGCTTCATGTGCCCAGCTTATTTTCAAGAACAAAAATGCCCACTCTTTCATCAGGATCCCTAGATGGAAAAGGTTTGATCTTCTCACTCTCTTGTTTGCTCCATTCCTAGTTGTCCTCAAGGGTTTGGATCTGGCGTGTTCATTTTGGAAATCATGATTGGAAGTAGGTTGCTTGAATCAGACAACATGACTCCATATGGTTCCCGATTGTTGGAATCATGAGTGGAGAATTTTTTCTTTTAGAGAGTCAAAAGATTGTGGAGAAAAGGATTTATTAATTGGAAACAAATATAGAATCAAAATAGAATACATTGGATCTGATTTGAGGATATCGACTAGAATCATAGAGTTGACTTTGAAGATTGGTGCCTTATAAGGCAAAGAATAAATGCCTAGGAAAATTATCAGACTAGTTTCCTTCTTTATCACAGGAGCCCCTACTTGAAAGGATTGAAGTGGCAGAATGACAACAAAATGGAGGATATCCCTAGAATTACAAAAATCCTTAATTTTCCTCACTCTTTCAATAAGAAGTGGTGTTTGAATTGGACTTTGATTAGATGGGAGTTCAAGCTCATGGAAATAAGAACTGGTGTTTGAATTTGACTTTGATTAGATGGGAGTTCAAGTTCATGGGAGCTCGCTTATTGAGAGCAAGAAATTGGCTCTCATGTGGTAGATTCCCCATCGGGGGATATGGACCTATGTCAAAGTTGATAAAACCTATGGGTCTCCCCTATGGTGTAAGTGATGTTTTAATGGCAAGTAAGAATTAGGTCACCTCTTCTTATCTTTTCTAAGAAGCATTGTGACTAAGTAGAGCCTCAATAGGCTTCCTGTGTTGGCTCATCATGTTAATTTGGAAAAGGCCTTGCTTAGAAGCCATAAGTGCTTTGAAAAATTTGGAAGGAAACATTTGTGGTCCATTGTGGAAAGCCTCTAAAATAATGGTCTATAGAAAAAACCCTAGGTTGTCTAGTTAGAAAGATTCGTGGTTGCAAGAAATTCCCCCATCTAGACACCCTAGGGTAATTATTCTAGAAACAACAAGCTAAGAAGCAACTGGCTCCCCACAAGAATGATGAGAAGGTTATAAACCTTCTTTGTAACTCTCTCTAATTCTTCTTTCTTTTATTACAAAACAAAGATTTAAATTAAAGAAAAGACAAAAATTTCAAGATAGCTAAAGGGATGTACAAAAACGACTAATGATTTTATCATCCCCTTCATGTAGGATCCTTCATGTGGAAATAAGTTAGTAGATCCTTGCTACTAGAACCTTTGATAAACTTGAAGTAGGATCCCCTTGGCAAGACTATAAGATGCTCTATAGCTCTCTGAAATGTGATAAAAAAGAAATCCCTTTGAAAAAATTTGAAGAACATATGTACTACCAATGGGAGCCTCCTAAAAATGGACCATAGAAAAATCCCTAAATCGCAGAGGTAGAAAAATAAAAGACCGTAAAATTATTCCACCCTTCAACCATCACAAAATGTAGGTTACAACAAGCCTCTCTAACTTTCTTGTATCTTTTTGTTGGTTATAATTCAAAAGACATTTGTATAAAAAAAATGTACTTCTGAAAAGATGTACGTAGCGGGTGTCAAAACATTTTCATATACAAGTCTTGAATATCTAATAATGAGACGGTACTTAGTTTTCTTGTTTTAAACTTCTCATTTTTTTGTAATAAAAGGAAGTTCGGTCTTAGCTTATTCTCCCGCACTTTAATTAAAATAAAGAAAAATTACAAGTGAATGGGACTAGTGCCCATGGACCCCCAAATTCCACACTGCAGGGGAGGAGTATGGCAAGCTAGAGGGCATTACAAATGAGGCAGATAAATCTATTATCTTCCTCATGTGGGACCCATTTGAGTTTCAACTTGTTGTTTTTGAGGAGATAAATACAATGATGTGTAAACGGCGGAGATATCTTATCTCAGGAGATTATTTTACCTAGAAGAACCAAGGATTTCTCGATCGACCATTCCTTAGGTGTTTGGCCAAAATTAACAGCACATCACTCCCTCCAAATCTTCCATAGAGTCTCACCCCTGATGGCATTCCACAGCCTCGATGAGCAGTCGATCACCTCACCCAACAGCCCCTGTTGCCAATTGATTTGGTTTGTGAGTCTCAATGCTCGCGTCACGTGATGCCAGATAACACGGGACTTGGGGCAATCGAAGAATAGGTGAGCTAAATCTTTGATGCATCGATGGCAATGCTTGCACCATGGCGGCACACCACAGATTTTGTTAGCCCTTGCATTTGACCAGATTCCCTTATGCAAGATCTTCCACATGAGAACGGACTTCTTGATCTCGATTAGAGGATGCCAAATAAACATGAACTTTAGTTCCCATCGAAGTTTGGTCCAAGAAAGGCACCATCTCTTGTTAAGGGTGTGATGAACATCTAGGTTCTCTTTGAAGTTGGGGATTTTGGATATTTTCTTACCATTGCTCCAATTGAGGCCCTCGAGGCAAGGAAGATCGTGTCCGCATAGAAGGTGGGTAGTTGAGCGGTCCCACGCTAAACACCTGCCTTGAAGAAGAGTCCATTCCTCAAGAGTAACTCTATGCCTCGGGTCTAAGTCTTCGAACCTAATCCACTGGTTCGTCTCTTGTTTCCAGAGTTGTTTCCACTGTTTGAACCCCTTGTTCCATAACCGCTTTGCAATTTGGAGGTTTCAAGGCTCCACCCCCTTATGCAGCTGATCGAGAACCAGATAGAGTCATTTTGTCTTATCCCAGATGCCCACTTCCACTCATCACTGATTCTGATGAATTGTTTGGCCTTGTTCTAACTCTTCCATAAAGAACACACGAGGCTAGAGCCTTTAGGGGACACCGGGTGGGGGGAGAACAAAAGCGTGAGAATCGCTATGTCCTTCCACCCAAGATGGCCAACTAAGGTAAGGTCTTCCATGTTTCTGAAGATCAATATAGCCCAAGAGGACTCACTATTGCTCCAAGCCTTGATAAGCCACTTTGTTGCCAGCTTGTCAGCCAACCCAACGATATCCAAAATACCCAAGCCCCCTAAGTCTTTTCGGCTAATGCAAGTTTCCCATTTGATTTTGGGAATCCCCCTCCTATTGGGGTCCCCAGTCCAAAGCAAGTTTCTACAGATTCTTTCCACTTTGGCCAACTCTTTCTCCTTAGGTCTCCAACGCGAGATGAAGAAAATAGTCGTTGAAAGCATAAATGTGTTAACAACCATAGAACGTCCTGCCAAGTTGACTTGCATACCTTTCCAATGATTTAGTTTGCTATCCAGCTTGGCAAGCACCCAGTTCCATCGTTGGTACATTGTGATGTCAAAGCCCATCAGAATGCCAAGTAGATGGAAGACTTGACCTCTAGGGATAACTTGACACCCCTGATCTAACAACAATTGGGGTGGAGGTCCGCGGATTGCTCTGAAAGCAGTTTTAGCATGGTTGATTTTTGAACCTCACGCCACACAAAAGGTGTCAAGGCAACTCCAGAACACCTCAATGCTATTTCGTATCGTTATGTACAAACGCATTCATGTCATCGACAAAGAGTCTAGCAATCATTTGGCCATTATTTAGAGGTAGGAAAAGACCCTTGAGATTGCCAGAGTCCTTGTGATGATGTAATAGGTGATTGAGGCCGTTTGAGGCGATAGCAAAGAGTAATGGAGCCAGTGGGCAGCCTTGCTTGATAGATCTTTTTAAACGTATGGACTCGTAGAGCTTACTGTTGATATTTATTCTAGTTGAAGCATTTCCAAGAAGAGTGGAAACCATCTTCATGAAATTTTGGCTGCATCCAAGGTCTTTTAGTGATTGAAGAATAAAGTCCCATTCCAATCTGTGATACGCTTTGTCGAAGTCGATCTTAATGAATACCAGATCTTGTGCAGACTCCTCAGCAAATGCAAGGCCTTCCCAAATATCGATAATTGCTTCAAGTATAGATCTACCTTTGATAAAACCTTTTCTGGTCCTCACAAAGCCATGACTTTAAATGACAAGAGATTCTGTTGGCGACTATCTTGTATCCAATTTGGAGCATGGTAATCGGCCGCCAATTTTCAATTTTGTTCTTATCTCCCCTTTTGTGAATTAATTGATGTTGTTACCCATGAGCCAATGGACTTGCTGAGAGTACCAACAAATCTCTCTTAAACATCTTGAAGAAATTGGTGTTAGATTGCCCAGAGCGATGGGACCAATTTCTACTTACTGTGGGCTTATCATACTACATACAAAGTGGCAACCGGAACAACTCCTTTTAAGTTTGCGTATGGATTGGAAGCCATTGCTCCGATGGAATTGGTGGTTCCCAGTCTACATGTGGCCCTTGAACAGAAGCTCTTACTGGAAGAATCTTCTCCCTTTCGATTGGAGGCTTTATGGTCCTTGGATGAACAGCGTCTAGAGAGTTTCCTGGTGATGTAGGAAGTGCAACTGAGACAGGCCAAAACCCACGATCATTTCCTAAAAACTCGCGTGTTTACGGTAAACCAATTGGTTCTTGTAGCTCAGTGATGAGTAGCACCGCCTTTAATGTCAATCGGGGAAGACGTGAGGATGGTATGAAGACCACGAGCAAGTGGAAGCACAAGTGCGTGAGTGAGAAGCACACAAGCATGCACACACATACACACACACGCGCACACACGGCAAGAACAAAGAGAGTAAGACAATGGAATCACTTCTATTGCAACCAAGTTCTCATACAAGCTCAAACTACAAGAAGCTCCTTCAAAAATGAGCTCTCTAGCTCTATTTATAGTTTTTGACTAGCTTTGGCCCTGTCCAGACCTAGTGTCCGGCCTAGTTAAAAATTAGGTTCCAAGGCTTATTTGAGGGCTCAAACGAGATCTAAAAATTATGAAAATTGGCAGGCAACTACTTCTAAGGCTCCTCAAGCTCGAGGACTCCTCGGCTTGTACAAAATGGAGCTACAAAAAGGTGAAAATGGTATTTACAGGGGTTTTTAGTGATGAGAGTCACTTTAAAATGATATAAGGGTTTTGAAAAAAATGAAGGGTTGCCTTAGTGCTAGATCTGCATGTGTGTCCGTACTTGCTTCGTCCCGTATATTGTCAACACTCTCCCCCCCCTAGGGTCTGTCGCCTCTGACAGACCTCTGTTCCCCAGTTTGATCAATGTACTTCTGCAGGAGGTCGGTTGCCAATTCTTGTTCTTTGATTCTTAAACCTCTGATCAGGTCTCGTTGCAAAGCCTCCCAATCAACTGTACCAGGCATGTCAGGTTGTGGCATCGTGTAAAGCTCGGAATGCATTGTTTGCTCGCATGCAAAGAGATGGAGTAAATGCGTAGGCCGTGGCGCGAATACCTCTGAATGTGCTTCCCAAAACCCCGTGGTGAACATATCGTCAAATGTTTGCTTGTAGCAGGCAGGGAGATATCTTATGCGTGCATGCCATGCGTAAGCCACTCGTATGCTCGGGGTTGTGCTCATATCATATAGCAGGTCGTAGTTACCATTAATAAACCCGGGAATAGGAGGTTGAATACGGCATACATTGCGAAAATTTTTGAGTACGACCTGCATCATATCGAAGATCTTGAGCATCATCTGGGCAGCGACATCTGGCATGGGGTGGAGACGTGGTATCCAATGTCTGATGGTTGCCATCATGTATGACACCGTGGGAGTACCGGTTGGGGGAGCGATGGCGGGGTAATTTAGCCATTCTTTACAGTTCGCGTTGTTCTGAACCTTGATTGCAAAAGCTTTCCATGATCTTCGTCTTTGCACTGGCCCAAAACACGGATTGTACTTCAAATGCATGGGGGCGTGATCCCATGTTCTAAGCATTTCTGGGTAAGTTTCGAGTAACTTCTGCCTCCAAGTGGGTTGAAATATGGCCCCTTTTCGTGCTGCTTCTGGTATATCTTCTGGTTCGAACTGTGTGGCAAATGTTGGGCACTTGTTGGTGACTCTTTTGATTTCTGCGTTGTAGTCGGCCAACAATACAAAATAGGGCTTGTATTGTAATTCTGAGCTAGTGATAAGGCGTCTAGAGGCAATGTGCCGGAAGTATTCTGAGTGAAGGATGGTGTCCTCAATGGCCTTCATTGCCAGCATCTGAGTGGATATCCGTTCCTGATGAGTTTTCCCCATTTCCTCTACCTGTTTCATCCATGTTGATGGGGGTTCCTCATAGGTATCTTGACCTTCTTCTGTGATGCGTCCTCCTGGATGCTCTGGTGGGGAAGGAGGTCGCTCGTACTGCATCAACTTCAATTTTAATTCTGCAATCTGTTGCCGTAACTCCAGTACATCATTGGTCGTTGAATGTTCAGGTTCAGGTGAAGTAGCAGCGTCGGTCATCTCTTTAGGTTCTCGTTGGTGTGGTGTAGACTCTTGGGATCTCTATAGGTGGTTCCAAAATTTGGGTGGAAGTGTGGGACGTGGGTAAAGGGAAGGATGTAAAAACGGAGGTGTGTACAATGGTTTCGTGATGGGTGGATATCGGTTGTTCAAGAGGAATAGTGGAGAGGGGTTCTGAAAGGTGGAGGGGAGGTGGCTGTGGAGATGGTACGTGTGTAATTACCTCATGTTCGTCGGTGGGACTCGGGCTCGTCATGTGAACATCTTCTGAAATTATAGTAGGCAAGGCAGTAGAGGTTTCCATTTGAATCATTTTCCCGCGTCGTGGTCGTGTATCAATCCTTCGTTGATCGTAGACAGGGTTTTCCTGATACACCATTGTCCTCAATGCCTCCCCGATCCCACATGTCTCTGCCAATAAATTCAATGATTCCACAAAGTTGGAGTCAACATTCTCGGCTTGAAGCATCTGGTTCACTAGAGCTCTATTCGCCGCTTTTGTCATCTTATGTCTTTTCTGTACCTGCTTGATTGTCTTGTACAACCGTCTGAGTTGTGCTGTGTAGGCAGGGGCCTCCTCTTCACTGTCTTCCGGGTCATTTCTGTGTGCGCCTTCCTGCACTTGTGTGTTTGGGTCATGAGAATGTTGTGCCACTTCTTCCCCATGTACTCTGCTCGTCTCGCCCCGTGGCTGTTCTCTTTGGCCTGATGCATCCGGACCCACATTGTCAAGGGAATCTTCACTGTCGGATAGGGGGACCGTCTGCAGGAATCTTTCAAAATCAAAATTTGGATCTTCTGTGAAGGTGGCCATAGATGCGAACTCTGCATCGGTAGGTAGTGGAGGGGCGGATGGAACGGGTTGTACCACCTCTCTTGGTTGAGACTCTTGGAGATGGATCGTGAAAGATGCCACTTGGGTTTCTTCTCTAGTGGAGACTTCGGCGGTGGCTTCTGGAGGGATCAGGACCTGTGAAAGGGATCCACGCATTCTTTTTGCCGGTTGATTCCCGGACTTTCGCCCTTTGAACAGCTCCAGGTGTGCATACTTTAGGGCTCGAGCAACTGGCACATCATATGCAAGACATCTGTAGATGATTCTTGTCAGCGCACAACAACCATGTAAAGTGGGCTTCCTCGCCCCCCGCTTGCCAGCCTCATATACTTGATCTAAGATCCATACCGGCATCTTAGTGGGCAAGCTTCCTGTCACTGCTAAATACAACCCGTACCATATCTTCTTGTGAGGTTGAGTGAAACGGTCCTGAGCGGGAAATGCGAAGTGCTGGAGGCACATCCGCAGAGGTATGGCGATGTTGGGGGTGAGGGCGCACATTTCTTTGAGCTTCTTGACTCTATTGCTTTTCATTGATTCTGGTATCAAGGGGTCGCGATCTGAAGGCACATGAGTGCCATACATTTGAAGGGCTTCCCTGATTAACGTTACATTTAATTCAAACTTCCTCATCTCCTCCAGATTGGATAAGGAGGGCACCCAGAATGTGCCTGAATGATCTTTATCCCCGGTAGGTTTTAGCGTCGCAATCAAGTAGTAGCACCTGAGGAAGTCGGGTTTAGGTAGAGCTGCACTGAAGTAAGCTTGTAGTCCTGCCTTTTGCCAGATATCCTGAAGTGGAGCTGCATTCTGTAAGGTCTCAAATTCTCTTGAAAAGAATTGGAAGGTCCACCAAACCCCTCCACACTCCATCTTGGACTCCCAGATGTGATCTGCGTCTCCCAAATCTCCTGGCATTTCGTTGAACCAATGGGAGTGCCCTTTTACTCTTTCGGTTAGTCCACTGGGTGGATCTGGAATAGGAATCCTTCGCACATTCAAGAATTCTTCCGGTCGAGCTGTTGGTGGAGCTTCCACTGGCATGGCATCCCAATTGATTGGAGCATGGGCACCTGCCTGAGAGCTTGTGCCTGCCGCTGTTGCCATGAGAGTAGGGTGCTTATCTGCTGGAAGAAGAAAGGCACATTAGTGTTGCATAGGAAACAAGATGTAATGGTGTTCCCTTCACAATACTAACATGACAATTCCGGAGGTCAGTGGTTAGTGGTGAAGTGTTTATGATAGGTGTGAGTGGTCATTAAAGATCAGTGTCCTCCTAGATGCATACTTTGGTTATGCAATGGGCTCGGAATGCTCCTGTGTTAGTGTGGACTGATTTACAGAATAGGGTCAGGGGGTTTAGTACACAGTTTAATTCTCCACACTTTGACAGAGGAGTCGTAGCTCTTAGAGCTAAGGACAGGTGAAGATTTCTGTATGAGAGTGCGATGTATTTGGGACCTTCTGGGTACCCATTTCCAGACATTTTTAGGGTTGATGGGAGTGGGGATAGTGAGAGGTGTAGGTATCTTGCCATTTTCTGAGTTGTTGGCCAAGAGTGCTTGTGAAAGTTGCTTCATCCTAGTTCCAGAAGGTGAAGTAATTTGGGCTTGTAAGCAGGCCTTGGGCACCCATATCTCTCTAGCATTAGGGGTAGCCTTCATTGACCGCTTAGGGACCCAAATAGAAATGGTATGCCTAGGGGTTATCCTAGGGGGCTTCTTAACTTCGTTCCTTGACGGTGAGGCTCGTTTCTTGTCTTCTTGAGATTCTGCTATTAGAGTTGTGGGTTTCCCATCCTTGCATATCCAGATCTGCTTCGCGCCCCGAGGTGCTCTGTGTTGCACGGGTTGGCGCTCCTGCCTCTTGATCAGCAGCCTCCTTCGTGTAGAGTGATGTTCGGTCTGCTCGTTTAGAATCTTCTTTGGATCAGTTAGGAACTCCTTATTGGCTCCTGAACCTTCAGTAAGATTGACATTCCTCTGCACCATAGAAGTTTGGACAAGCACAACATTGTTATCTTCATGTGGATTCCTGGAGGGACCAGGATTTGGTGCCTGTTCTATTGGTTTGAGTGCTTGATTTTCTAATTCAATCGTGAGACGGCTTTGGCCTACCCAAGCCTGAAGAAGTCCACTTCTTAGGTTGAGGTTGACTGCGTGATCATAGATCCAGTCTTGGCCTAAGACAAGAGGTTCGGTCAGATCCTCGTCTTCACACACTAGCACTTTTACTGGCATGAGGACCTCTTGTATGTAGAGGGGAAGATCCACCTCTCCCATACAAGGGGTTTCAACACCTCCTAATCCTATCAGATATGCTTCTAGGGGATTTACCTCTAATTGCAGCTGCTGGCAATAAGAAAGCCGAACTGCACTTGTGGCTGCTCCTGAATCAATTAAAGCTCTCACGCTTGTGCTGCGGTCTCTTTGTCCTATTTCTAGGGTCACAAAAGGTCGGCGGTCCACTATCTTATGGGTACGTTCACCTGAAGCCTCACACATGGCCATGTGATAGCCTAGAGACTCTTGAGTGTCAGTCACAGGCTGATCCCTCCCTTGTCTCCTCAACTTCATTCGTCTGATACGCTCTAAGGCCTCTGCTTGTGCTTCTTCTCGAATTCGTTTTTCCTCCTCCTTACGTTGCTTAGCAGTATTGAGTCGACTTAGCATTTCCTCCGTGAGGGGTTCCTGATAAAGCTTGACTTTGCATCCGCTAATATAGTTTGGGAGGACATCCCCCTCTAAAGTGGCTAGTTGTACTGCCCCACTCGTGGAGATCCTATTAATGATCATAGGTCCGTAGCCTCTCTTTTCTAGCTTTCTTGCGTGTTGTTTCAATGTGTAGACTAAAACTAGATCTCCTGCTTTCAAGCCCTTATCCTTCACATGGGCATCAAAGTATGCCTTTTGCCGTTTCTTTGCAGCATAGATGCCTGCTGCTGCTCGTAGCCTCGTCTCACCTAAACGCTCTAGATCAAAGATCCTAGAGGACAACTCGTGTCCATTCCACTCATGCTCTTGTGCTACTCTTAAAGCTGGAATTAGGAAGTCTAATGGTAGCACCGCATTTTGTCCGAAGACCATCTGAAAGGGGGTGGCATTGAGTACCGTTTTGTAAGCAACTCGGTATGCCCAAACAGCATGATGAAGTTGTTTGTCCCAGTCAGAGCGTTTATTGTTTACAAGTTTCATCAATACGTTACATAGGATCTTATTCGTGCTCTCGGCTTGTCCGTTAGCTTGTGGGTGATAAGGGGCAGACTTCTTATGTATCACCATGAATTCTTGAAGTAGATTTTCAATGACCTCATTCAAGAAGTGCGTACCTCTATCACTAACCAACTCTATGGGTAACCCATATCTAGTGAACACATTTTCGAATAAGAACTTAGCAGTCGTTTGAGCATCATTCTTTGTCGTGGCCTTCACTTCCACCCACTTTGTAAGGTAATCTGTGGCTACAATAATGTATTCTGCATGGGAGTTTCTAGCTGGGGGGTTAATGGGACCTACAAAGTCTATACCCCACTTTGAAAATGCACGTCCTCCCATCATTGGTCTTAATGGCATTTCATCTTTTCTTATCGGATATTGGGCACGTTGGCATGTGTCGCAACTCTTCACATAAGTATGTGCATCCATATGAAGAGTGGGCCACCACAGTCCCGAGAATAGAATGGTCTTAAGGAGTGGGGTCAGCTAATACTGATCCTACTCGGGGTGGTGGGTGGGTTACGTAGGGTGTATTAGAGGGTGGAGGAATGGAGGGTGATGGGGATGGCAGTGGTGGAAGTGTGTGGGAGTGCGGTTGAGATGTGATCTCTATGATTTTTGCCTTGGTTTCTCTCAAGCTTTCTTCAAGTTCGTTTATCTTTTTTGCCCATTGCCTCTTCATTCTTTCACGACTATCCTTCCAGGCTCTAGTCCTCTTTTTGGTTATGCTCTCTGTTTCACTCACCTCGGGGTTCTTTTCCTGACCAACACCTTGGTTTTGTTGTAGTGCCTGGGCTCTTGTGATCACCTGCACGGGTGCAGTGGAAGTCACACTCCCTGTGGAGTCTACAACTAACCCAACAACATTGATAGGAGTGATTTTAGGCATGTTATTAGGGTTCTTCGGGCAATCTCGTAGGAGATGCTCTTTCCCGCAGTCTTGACAGAAGCCCTGAATGGTTACTGGTTGAGGCTGTGTAGGGACAGGCAGTGGACAATCACGTATAAGGTGATCTCCCTGACATCTGAAGCATGGTCCTCTAGGAAATGGGGTTCGTACCTGTCTAGGTTGAGGTCTAGAGTTGGGGTTTGTGTACATAACATTAGAATACTCAGGTTCCCCACTATTTTCACTTGGGTCCTCATAATAGTATGACTCGTTATGCTCGGGTGACTGCATGTAGTAAGCATGTGGGCTATCAATATGTGTGGAGTCAAAACTATGGTCACTTGGATCACTGTCTGATAGCAATGGGGTGACTGGAACTATGGCTCTATTCGGATTTTCTTCAGTAGATGCATATTTCACTGGGATCACGTTGGTTGGAGCAGGGGGTTGCGGCACTAGGACTGGTTGAGGTCTCTGCTGCCCTTGATAAGGTAGCTGATAAGTTTGCTGTGGTCTGTTGTATTGTGGTGATGGGTACTGATTCTGGTATCTACCATGTTGTGGATATGGCTGAGGATAATTTTGCCTAACAGTTTGTTTGTTGTATGGGCAGTCTTGTGCAGTGTGGTTGGTGTACCTGCACTCTATGGTGCAGTACTGGCTACTAAGGTTCGCCTGGGGTTGGGCCATAATGGGGCATACACTTGCCATATGTTCACCGCCACAATTGTAACACCGCTTAACTGGGGCAAATCTCGGAATTTGCTTGCTAGAGACACCTAGTTTTTGGGCTACCTTCTCTGCAAGTTTCTCGATGGATGTGGATTGACCAGATGTCATGTTACTAGAGCTATCAGAATCCTTATAGATTTTTGATAGTTCTAATTCCTCACCTAGATTGTCCTCAATGTCTATGCACATGCGCACGCACTCTTCTATCGTTCTGGGGTCCTTCAGGTACACATATGACCTGAGCTTAGTGCTCAACAATCCATCTAGGAACAAGGCCACTTGTTTGGCTGGTGTGGGTAACTCCGGCATCGGGCATCTCTCCAGGTACTGTCTAAACCTTCTTCCAGCTAGTCTGACCGTCTCTTGAGGTGTTTGTTTGAAGCTGTGAATTAGTGAGGAGGTGTTATGCCTGATTCCACTCTTAGAGAACTCAACAATAAATGCCTCTAAGAGCTGGTCTATGTTTCTGAAATGCCTCTCATTTAGTGGTTGAAACCACGTAAGGGCAGTGTTCCTAAGGGTTAGACCGAAAGCATTATATTGTGTGAATAGGTCCTCTACCTGTTCAGCTTTCAATACTTGCCGAAATTCTGCCACATGGTCATAAGGGTCTCCCGTGCCATCGAAGTAATTCTTCATGGACTTCACCAGTTGAGTTGGTCGCAGGGTCCTAGTATGTTCTCTCGGCCTTGGCAAAGGAAAATCATCAATATTCCTTTGATTCCATGGGGTTCTATGTCTCTCAGGTTCCACTCTATTCCTTTCTGTTCCCGTTCTTTCTCTTCCCAGGGAGTTGGCAAAACTTACCTCAGGTTTGTCTCTACTTCTATCTCTCTGAGCCCCATGAGCTTGGGAGGTCCCAGCTCCTTGGTGACCAAAGGACACATTAGACCTTGGTTGGGGAAAAACAAATTCTCCCTTCCATGTGTAGGCATGTCTGCCATGCTCAGTGACCACGAAGATTCTCTCTGATGCATTGTCTAGGTAGGTTACTTGACCTGGGCTATCAAGGTCTTTAAACTCATAGATTGTGAGGGCACTCACTTCCTGAGATAGAGAAGATTTATATCTCCAAAAAGCCTCATCGGTTTCTCGATTTAAAAGCAGATCTATGCTTTTATTATCCTGTGGAATCCACTCTGGAGTCATGATTCTGGTCAAGACAGATTTACCACGAGGAGTTCTTGGCTCTCTCTCTAAGTTCCCTTGCTCTATATCACCCATGTCGGTCTCCGTAATCACATTTCCAAACTCATCAGTTCTATCAGGAAGAGTTGTGACTACATATATAGTCCCCTCTTTATCTAGGTATGCTCCATTCTCAAACTTGACTACCGGGTGGTCTAATCCATGGGGTTGATCGGGGTTCTTAATCTGGACCACCGATCTTCTAAGTCCGTCTTCGTAGATGCGAGCACCTAGACGATTCGTCCTGATATATTCCAATTGAGTCTTGTAAAGTCCCTCTGGCTTTTCTAGGTAAGCCAACCCTGAACTACCTACTGGTCTCTCCATGTGATAGGACATCTCAGAATCACTGGTTTCTGATCTGGGAGTGTATGGGTAATCACTCAACTGTTGGGCCCAAGACCTGGCAGTGTGATTGACACTAGCTTCAGAAGATCTGAGGCTTTGTCTGTCTCGGCCTAAGTGTCTGCCTGATCTAAGGTTCATATGCCTGATTTATTTACCCCCTGGAACCCAAGCACACTCTCGTTGCAGGTTGATTTTGCACCAATCACTTTGTTCTTTTTAGTTGAATATTATGTTTATAGTCTTGTCTGAAATTTCGTCGTCAGGAGTACTTAAGTGAATTTCCGCACTTGATAAGTGATCGATTCCTGTTTACCTTTTGTCCCTTAGGGTTTTCGCACTTAAGACCTATTTACTTCTTGCACTTGGTTGATTAATACTCTTGGACTTGATTCGTGCCTAACGTTGCCCTAATTAATTACCACACCTAAGTCGTACTTAGCCTAGGCTAGGAATTGACAAAGGAGGGTTGAGAGATCTTCCAACCTCAATTAGCTGGTTGACCAGACTGCTACACAAGCCCAGGAAGCCTTCTCCCAAGCTTGGTACTCACCCTTGCTAGCTTGCTTTGGATTGCCTAGAGCGCACACCAAGTTCCTGCAAAAGCTCACCCGTTAGTATAGCTCTATTGCCACAAGTAATTGAAAGACACACTTCAATAATTTTAGTCCCCCTGGAGTAACTCACTGTACCCCCTGAATCTGAGAACAACTTAGTTCCACCTAAAGGTCAACTTAAAAATGCATGTTCTAAAACTCCGCGTACGATTCTTACAAAAACCAGTCGAGGTCCACGTAGGATTCTCAACGAGCTTTCCAACGAGACCAAAATCTCATCAATCGGAGTTCGTATGGTCAAGTTATGACCATTCAGGCACTATAGGGTCAAAACAGGCTCTCAGGGTTCAGGAGATCCCTCTCTGGTTTCTAGGTCTTTTGCCCACTTCCAAGGTTCTAAAGTTATACCAAGGTGCCTAAAATTAAGCTCAACTACCCTTCAATTCACTCAAAATTAACCCTAACTTTTCATGCGTTAAAGGCCGTGTATCGCGATAGGTCGGGTCGAGGTGTCGCGATAGGTGGGAAGTGTCGCGATAGGTCGGGGTGTCGCGATAGCTCGTGAAGTGTCGCGATAGGTAGGGGTGTCGCGATAGCTCGTGAAGTGTCGCGATAGGTCGGGGTGTCGCGATAGGTGGGAAGTGTCGCGATAGCTCGTGAAGTGTCGCGATAGGTCGGGGTGTCGCGATAGCTCGTGAAGTGTCGCGATAGGTCGGGGTGTCGCGATAGCTCGTGAGGTGTCGCGATAGCTCGTGAAGTGTCGCGATAGGTCGAGGTGTCGCGATAGCTCGTGAGGTGTCGCGATAGGTCGGGGTGTCGCGATAGCTCGTGAAGTGTCACGATAGGTCGGGGTGTCGCGATAGCTCGTGAGGTGTCGCGATAGCTCGTGAAGTGTCGCGATAGGTCGGAGTGTCGCGATAGCTCGTGAAGTGTCGCGATAGGTTGAGGTGTCGCGATACCTCGAGGTGTCGCGATAGCTCGGGATATGGTGAATTTTTCTGTTCTGTCTAGTGATCCTGGGAGCTCTAGGCCTGCGCAGTGTCGTGGTGCACTCAGAATCGTGATTGGGTGAAATTTTCGGAGTGTCGCGATAGCTCGAGCTCAACGCCTCGGGGACTGTGCAGACAATTTCTGTACCTGCTGAGCTTGCTGGAGATGATGATGGAGCTGCCACGTGCAAGAAACATGCAAAAGACACGCAAAAACAAGCACACACACTCGCTCTCTCTCAAACTCGCACACAACAAATGAGGGAATGATAAGGAAGAGGGAATATGTAGTGGAGAAGGAGGTGGAGGTGGAGATGGAGATGGAGGTGAAGATGAAGATGAAGATGGAGAAAAATCAGAAATTTACCTACTACTTACCATTCCAACGCGTCCTCTCTACGTCTTACCATCACACGCTCGTCCTCAAAGCTCGATCCCCGGCAACGGCGCCAAAATTTGGTGTAGCTCAGTGATGAGTAGCACCGCCTTTAATGTCAATCCGGGAAGACGTGAGGATGGTATGAAGACCACGAGCAAGTGGAAGCACAAGTGCGTGAGTGAGAAGCACACAAGCATGCACACACATACACACACACGCGCACACACGGCAAGAACAAAGAGAGTAAGACAATGGAATCACTTCTATTGCAACCAAGTTCTCATACAAGCTCAAACTACAAGAAGCTCCTTCAAAAATGAGCTCTCTAGCTCTATTTATAGTTTTTGACTAGCTTTGGCCCTGTCCAGACCTAGTGTCCGGCCTAGTTAAAAGTTAGGTTCCAGGGCTTATTTGAGGGCTCAAACGAGATCTAAAAATTATGAAAATTGGCAGGCAACTACTTCTAAGGCTCCTCAAGCTCGAGGACTCCTCGGCTTGTACAAAATGGAGCTACAAAAAGGTGAAAATGGTATTTACAGGGGTTTTTAGTGATGAGAGTCACTTTAAAATGATATAAGGGTTTTGAAAAAAATGAAGGGTTGCCTTACTGCTAGATCTGCATGTGTGTCCGTACTTGCTTCGTCCCGTATATTGTCAACAGTTCTCTTCTATAATGCTAAGTCTAATAGATCTGCTGGAAAGTTTAAATTGCGTTGGTTTGGTCCTTATCGTATTGCTGCACAAGTGGGATCCGTAACTTTTCGGTTGGCAACCTTAACCGGTGTCCTTCTTCCAAAAGTGATTAATGGCTCCAAGCTCCGCCCCTATCACCCGCCATCTTCCAACTCATGAGGTGTCTTCGGTATTTTTATTCTTTTTTGCTTGTCACTTGATTTTCTTTTCCGCTCTCCATGTTTTGGTTGACCTATTGACCGTAATCTTTCCGTTTTTCTTATCTAACCATGATTAATAGCCGCCTCTGTGTCGCTGCTTCTGTTAATACATGCATGTCGCCATTATGTCAATATATTTCCAATACTGCGTTATGATTAGGGTTCTTGCCGCCTATTTTGTTGTAGTGTTTTCTACTTAAGCTTGTTCCTTTCGTTGTTAGTTGCTATTGTGTTCTTTTTTGTATGTTTGCGACTCGTGTGTGCTCTGTGTCTTCGTTTATCTCTACATGCGCTATGGAAGCTCTTGCTAACATAGTAACCTTCCATGCCGGTCTCACTCTGGATGTGAGTGAGTATTTGTGTGCCCGGGGACTGTTGGCCTTCGCTGAATTGCCTTGGCATTCAGTGGGGTGTCACCCCTTCCATGCGCAGATCATTTTTGCCATCGCTGCCATGCCTGCTACAGAGCAGTGTTGGCCATTAACGTGTTTAAACCCCCGTGTCGTAGTTACTCTAAACACGGTTGCTGAGGGATTTTGTCTCCCTCAGGAAGGGTTCGTTGATGGACCACTCCTTCCAATTGCAACCATGAAGGAATTGTTTCCCCAGCACTCATCTAATGAGTTTGCCATTCTCTGTCGGCCCGAACCAGAGCGTACGGCTCTGCAATTTCTTGTAGCAGCGTTAAACCTGCAAAAATGCACGTATGGCATTTCTAGAACTTTCTACTCAATGATTGATACTCCCTCACAAGAGGGTATCAATTTTACATCTTTTTTCTTCCGGTGCATTCACGGTGCATTCACCGTGAATGCTTAGCAGTTACAAAACAGTTAGCCAAACATGACATTCCTCGCACTCGATTACCCCATCTCCTTACCCTTCTCCTTCCGGTGCTCTAAGCTGCGCAACCCCCCCACCCAATATTATTCTGTTACACGAAGAATCTACACGGATGTTGGAAGACGATGATGACGAAGATCTGCTTCATTTCTTCCATCGAAAATGCCATCGCATTAGCCCATCGCAAAGTCAGGTGCAGGGCTCCAATGCAGTACAAGATGTTGACATATTCCATGACACCGCCACTTCTTTACAGGCCGACTCAGTCCCGCCTTCTCCTAATCCGCAGCCGGACAAGGACATTATTATGGAAGACGTAGCTGAAGTCTCATCGCGCGAGGAATCTCATCAACCGGATGCTGAGGTTGTGAAGGAGACAGTGGTAGATACCACTATTCTGGAGTGCCAACCTCCTTCTTCACCAACCGCCACTTTCCAAGCAGATGCAGTCAAGCAAACCATAGATGTCCAAGCAGATGTAGTCACGCAAATGTTCATGGAATCGGCATCCATGGGCCAGCTTCTTTTTCAATTTTCACAGAAGTTGCCCTTTTAGATGAAAATGGCCACTCAGACCATTCAACAAGAGTTGTCGACCAAGGTTGACCTGCTCGAAGCAGATATTGCCCCACTCTAGGAAGAAGCACTTGTGGTTAAAGTCAAGAATCATGCCTTGCAGACTCAGCTCTAGCAACTCCAAGAACAGTTAGTAGAAACAGATAATATTCTTGCTCAACGTGACACAGCACTTGCTGTATTAAAGGAGAAGAATGTTCTCCTTGTTGCTCGTGATGAGGAAATTTCACAATTGGAACAACTGGTATGTGATAAAGAAGATGTCCGAGTTGCGCTAGGAAATCTACTGGAGGAGACACGTGCAGATCTTGCTGTGGTAGAGCAGAAAGGACAAGAAATGGCAGACCTTGCCATGCAAATCATTGCAGAGTTAAAGAAGGTGTCCGAAGATCTTTTCCAGAAAAGCCGTGACTTGGAAGCGGAGACTAGCTGGACTATTCAGTTACAGAACGAGCTAGAATCTATTAAAAAAGAGTGAGATGCTTATTACAAAACTATTTGGTTTCAAGCTCAGGAGCTGGAAAGATGAGAAAAGCAATTGGGCGTTCAAGCGGACAGGCTCTCGAGAATTGATGAAGAGATAGCTGAAATGAAGCTGAGAAGAGATGCTGCCATCGCCAATGAGTTCTACCTTCAAGAATCATTTTTGCAGATGCAGACAGATTTATTAATGAGTCAAGTCATTGCTGCCAGTTCTGTTAGAACTGATGCACAACTTATCGAGCCTGCCATTTTGAAAGATATGCTAGATTCCTTAAAGCAGAAGATTACCCGAACATTTAAATTCGCTAGAACTCTATATATCCAGGGCATCATTGATGAGCCTTAACTCTAATTTCCATTTTTGGGTTCGAGTCCACCATGCATGCCAATGTAAGCCGCCGGAAAGGAACTCATATTTCTTGTAAAATATATCCTGAAAAGTCGCACGCATGATGAAAAGGTGTAGCGTAACATTGTATCTTTTGATAAGATTAATGAAAGAGTCCCGTAAGGCAGAAGGTAGACCCACCGGACTGTTTGTCTGGGCGAGGAGCCGGAAGCGAGCGCTGTTGCAGAACTCTATGTAACTGAGTCTGTCTCGTTGATTAAGTTTAATCATTAAATGGAGTTGTTTAATCATTAAGTGGAGTTAATTGAAGTGTTAAGTAATTTGATTAATGCACTACGTGAAAGAGTTACACGATAAACTTTCTAACATGAAAGTGCGTTAACGACGTATTCCGAGTAGTATTGGAAGATAATACGTTAGCGCTCAGTTCAGTGAAGTCATATAATCTTAATCTACAGTTTGGGAAAATATAAATAGGGCCTCTGTTTACAGACCCCTAACCATCCCAAGAACCCAGTCATGAATTAAACCTTAAACTGTAAAAAGGTTTTAACATTTAACAGTACTATGCTAGTTCACTTGTACAATTGTTCTTTCAAAGTTAAAAGCTTGGGAAAGTAAATGCCTGCCGAACGTCCACTTTGTTTCTACTTCTTAATATTCTATCCCTCAAGGGTTTTCTCTACAACCTTGTTTAACTTCAATAGTACAAAAAAGTCTTATATCTTTCAATTTCGAGACAAATTTTCTCACAAATTTGATCCAATTGAAATCAACAAGTTGTATTCTCTGAGTTTCTCGCATGCTTCTATATTATACGAAAAAACACATGTCTGAATTCATATACACACAATCACACTTACCGTTTATTCACATGTAGATTTCTGTTCAGACGTGCGTAGGTATTCTCACACTTACCGTTTATTCACATGTAGATTTCTGTTCAGACGTGCGTAGGTATTTGTGCATGTGTAGATTCTAAAGTACGTACTATATATTTGTGCATGTGTAGATTCTAAAGTACGTACTATATATATATATATTTTTTTTTTTTTTTTTTTTTTTTTTTTTTGGAAACAAACTTTAAAATAAAAAGCAAGAAAAAAAGTATGAAACAAACTTTAAAAATTAAAAACAAGAAAAGAAATATAAGAAAGGTAAAGAGGAGGCTTGACGACAAGCAATCCTCAAGCAGATTGACGATGGAATGCCGTAGCAGATTGATGTAGACGATGGATTGATGATGGCCTCAGATTGACGTAGACGATGGAATGGGTTAAGTAGGCAGTATCCATGTTTGTCAGTGGGACTATCGCAGTGAAGGTGTTGGGAATCTAAGGGAATTGCATCCTTGATTGACGGTTACACACGATAGCCCATTGTCTGTGCTTTTTCCTCCAGGCATCCTCGACTGGTGGTTGGTGTGCTGCCCAATAGGTGTCCTCTTAACTCCGCGAGTTTCACAGGGCCTTCTTTGACGTCTGCTCCCTCTCATTTGTGTGTTTTGCAGGTCGGCCGAATTTTGATACAAGTTTTTAGAATTTAAAAGAGCTCTTGAGTAAAGAAAATCAAAAAATTATAAATGGCTTAGTCTCTTCCTTTGTCTGCAAATCTTGGCGCCCCTGTGAATGCCACTCAGTTCTTTTCTAGCATTCGCTTCATGTGTGAGCACTGCCAGTCACCTTTACCTTCATTGCTCCTTCTCCCTGTGTGGGACTCGAGGTTTTTGTCATGGCTTCAGTGGCCCCCTCTCACATGCTAAGCAACTTGGCCTCCACCCAAGGGGTGATTATTAACTTGGCCCCTCTTTTGGAGGGGGGATCTTTTGTTGGTTGTGAGGCCTCCAAGGATGTTGAGCCTCCATTGGTCTCTCTTAGTAGAGCTACAATTATATCAAAACAAAAAGAGCTCAAGAAAGTTTGTCTCGTTGGTCAAGTCTTTGGCCCTAGGCCACCGCTCGAAACTGTGCGCCAGTGGCTTCAAAAAGAGTTCTAGGTCAAGAATCAACCATTTGAAAATTTCTTTCAAGTTGCTCTTGGATCCACCCATGCACTTTATTAAAGATCAAGCTTGTCACGAGATTCCCTATGGACAATTTTTTTGTTTTTTGGGTATTCCGATGAGGTTTGGGGTCTCTATGTGCTAGACGTGGGATTAGTTGCTTGTGAAGCTTGAAACCAAGTGGAGTTAATGGAATGGAATGCAAATCCAATTAGGAGGCATGTGATGGTGGTCAACACTTTCTTTATTTCTTCAATCATTTACTTCTTGGTGTGGGGAGTCCTAGCAACAAGGAGATGCGAAAGATGAAAAGGATTTATAGAAATCTTATGTGCACTAGAGATCTCAATAGAAGAGGTATGGTGAAGATCAAATGGGAAGTTTTCTCTAGCCTAAAAGACATGGGAGGGTTGGATATTATAGATGTGGATGCCTTCACCAACAAGCTTGTTTCCAAATGGACCATCAGAGCTTGAAATGATGAAGATGCTTCGTGTGCCAAGTTTATTTTCAAGAACAAAAATGCCCTATCTTTCATCAGGATCCCTAGATGGAAAAGGTTTGATCTTATCACTCTCTTGTTTGCTCCATTCCTTGTTGTCCTCAAGGGTTTGGATCTCGTGTGTTCATTTTGGAAATCATAATTGGACTCAGTAGGTTGCTTGAATCAGACAACATGACTCCATATGTTTCCCGATTGTTGGAATCATGAGAGTGGAGAATTTTTTCTTTTAGAGAGTCAAAAGATTGTGGAGAAAAGGATTTATTAAATGGAAACAAATATAGAATC
Source organism: Ceratopteris richardii (assembly GCA_020310875.1). Taxonomy (NCBI): domain Eukaryota; kingdom Viridiplantae; phylum Streptophyta; class Polypodiopsida; order Polypodiales; family Pteridaceae; genus Ceratopteris; species Ceratopteris richardii. Next base: position 76,105,351 of record CM035432.1, on the reverse strand, counting down.
AAAATAGAATACATTGGATCTGATTTGAGGATATCGACTAGAATCATAGAGTTGACTTTGAAGATTGGTTCCTTATAAGGAAAAGAATAAATGCCTAGGAAAATAATCAAACTAGCATCCTTCTTTATCACAGGAGCCCCTACTTGAAAGGATTGAAGTGGCAGAATGACAACAAAATGGAGGATATCCCTAGAATTACAAAAATCCTTAATTTTCCTCACTCTTTCAATAAGAAGTGGTGTTTGAATTGGACTTTGATTAGATGGGAGTTCAAGCTCATGGAAATAAGAAGTGGTGTTTGAATTGGGCTTTGATTAGATGGGAGTTCAAGTTGATGGGAACTCGCTTATTGAGAACAAGCAATTGGATCTCATGTGGTAGATTCCCCATCGGGGGATATGGACCTATGTCAAAGTTGATAAAACCTATGGGTCTCCCCTATGGTGTAAGTGATGTTTTAATGGCAAGGAAGAATTAGGTCACCTCTTCTTATCTTTTCTAAGAAGCATTGTGACTAAGTAGAGCCTCAGTAGGCTTCATGTGATGGCTCATCATGTTAATTTGGAAAAGGCCTTGCTTAGAAGCCATAAGTGCTTTGAAAATTTTGGAAGGAAAGATTTGTGGAGCCTCCTAAAAATGGACCATAGAAAAATCCCTAAATCTCAGAGGTAGAAAAATAAAAGATCGTAAAATTACTCCACCCTTCAACCATCACAAAGTGTAGGTTCTAGAAAACAAGAAGCCTCTCTAACTTTCTTGTATCTTTTTGTTGGTTATATTTCAAAAGACATTTGTAGTGGCTGCTAAAACATTTTCATATACAAGTCTTGAATAACTATAAATGAGACGGTACTGAGTTTTCTTGTTTTAAACTTCCCATTGGTATAATGCCACAATTACTAATTTAGAAGTTTCATCATTGAGATTTACTCTTCCAAATTAGCTTGAATTATTTGAAAGTACAATGACAAGAAAATATAACATCGATGGGGCCCTCCAAATCCCACAGAGTAACGGTTATATACCTAGCAACTACTAAGCTATAGAACCCCGAAGGTCCACAAAGGTAGACATTGAGAAGGAACAACCCTAAGGTCAGATGAGATGACTGGTTTGAAACAAGGTAGCTCAAAGGCTCGACGGTCCCCCAAAAGGTCTAGTTTTAATAGCTCATCACTCAACTGGTGATGGGTATCCGAGTAGAGCTTGCAAGGGTTGAAACCCCAACCCCAACCTTCAGAAGCAAACGGTCCTACCAACTCAACAGACACATGCAAATTATAATGTGAAATTAGTTATTGAATTTTTAATGGAATTAACATTCAAGCATACACTCTTTTGTATTTGATTGTCATTAAATTTTTGGTATTTGATTGACTTGCCTACAAGATTCTAAAATACAAAATGGCGTGAGTATGTTGGCATCCATGCAGTAGTTTAGCAATTATAAATTATATATAAAATTGTTTTTTGAAATATTCTCATATAAAACTGTTTTCTCAAATATAAAGCTTTGTGGGATACGGGGATTCCGTGGGTACTATGCTCATTCATCTGTACAATTATTCTTTCAAAGTTAAAGCTCAAAGGAATAGACATTTGTCGTACCTCCATTTTAAAAAAATATTCTACTTCCTAATATTCTATCCCTCAATGGTCTTCTATGACAAGAAAAGAGTTAGCTCTTAAAGCATAAAATCCCGAGTAGAATTGAATTTCAAAATTATCTTCCTCAAAAATAAGGCATAAAGAGGTACAAGGGTCTAGAGACACCCTAGATTTTTGGGCTAAAAGGTTCTTTGCAAGAACTAGTAGATGTGAAAAGAGGATATACCACCATATTCTTAGCTCTCAAAATTGGCACCAAAAAGGGTTAGATAAATCATCATTAGAAATAGTCCATAGAGCATTCAAAGGCATAGAGAGAAAGCCAAAAACAGGATGTATTTTTGTGGATTAGAGAAAGTATACACTAGTATGGGATAATGGAATGCTAACTCCCTTTGGGAACTTTTCTTTGATGGCCAAAAAGAAAAGAACTCATCGTCCATAGAAAGCATCAATCAAGTTATCATTTTCTTAAGAAAGTGCATAGAGTTAATGTACATACACTAGAAGAAAGGATAAAGAAATGAAGAAGAGTTTTACTCTCATACTGGAGGTGAAGACTATACAACTTCACTAAGTCAAAGTTTTGAAGCAATTCTAGGTTCATGGGTAAAGATCCTTTCAAGCACGGTTAGACAAACTAATTTACGCACCAAGTTCATAGTGTAACTCAATGAAATTTATCCCTTGATTCAAAGTAATGCATAAGAATTGCATTCAAGAAAGGAAGTATTTAGAGGTCAGATAAAGGAAATATTAGCTTAGTCCTAGTTGAAGCGTAAAACTTTTTAGTATGAAGGAAATGTCATCAGTGGAAGCTTGGTGGGTCGACACACCAATATTGATACCATGCTAGCATCTCATGGTTGGGTTATATTTAGTTTTACTCCAAGAATAATTTTGAGAATCTAGTATACTTCTCTTAAAGATAGATAAAATGCTTTAGTACTTGTTGAAATAGGTCTTTGTTTTGAGTCTCATAGAACTTGACTCAAATTAGTTTAAGGTTTCTTAGAAGCATGAATTAGTTGCACAAAGTTTTGATTCTTTCGTCTTGCTTTCCAAATCCTTTGGGTCTGACTTAGATAGAGTATCTAACTCATTTCAATAAAGGTAGGGTTAGTTAGTTAGAATAGATAACGGATTAGCATCCCAAATAGATGTTATGTGCAAAACCAATTCAATCTTAACATATGCTAAGTTTACATTGACTCATCCATTTGAGTTTATTCCAATGTATAAGGAAAGATTTCATGGTTCTCTAAAAATTTTCAAAACACTCTTGAATAGAAAAGAGTTCAGAATTGCTCATAATAATGACAATTCCCAAAGAAGTTAAAGCCAAGTCTTTGAGAAAAATGTCCTAAGTCAAACAAATTTCATTTAGACTTTGCTTTGGTCTAGTTCAAGTAAATATTGATAAAAAATATAAGGAACACTTTCTCCTACATTCTACGTAGGATTGTCAAGCCCCGTTGGATAAAGTAGTGCTTCAATCAGGTGAAAAATCAAGTAAATGTTGGTTGGAAATGGACCATGGTACAAACATTTAAGTTAGATGTTTGGGCCAACCTAAAGTTACAATTCCAAACCAAATTCAAACGAAATAAAATTTCTCAATCTTAACAAGGATAGAAATCCCACTCCTATTGTTAGATCCATGTTGATGCCCAAAAATGTATTAGAATCTTGAACCCACCCATTTCACATGTTAGTGCGGAGATAGCACATAGTGAAAACTATGAATTGGCCAAGGATATTTTCTTATCCATACTTAGCATTCATTCCACTAATTTTAGCTTGTCAAGTGCAAAGCTAGATGGTGTTTTAAATCATCTCGGTAGGGATCGGATAGTAGATCTTCCTCTATTCATTTGGAATATGAGGTGAATCCCACCATAGAGATGAAACATTTTCTAGGTGCTATAAACTAAGGCCATGACATGGGCCTCTGATTGGTTCACAGATATCCAAAATTGGACATTGTTTGGTCATTCTCGTGTAGGGCCAAAGTCTTGAGTTTAGAATCAAGCATAGATTCATGTGATCTTGCTAGACAAGCAAAGGTGTTTGGCTTAGTGTTTAATTCATATGGATGGCAAGGAGGAGACCTTGAGTTCAAGGCCTACTAGAGCCATGGGAGAGTGTTTTATCCCAAGAGCTCTAAAGCCTTCTTGAAGCATCCACTTGAGTTGACTAGGACACTTGGCATACATGTAGTTACATGGCCCAAACTTGGATGGTTAGAATCCATCTGCAATCGAGGGCAAGCCCTTGAAGAGAGCTATATATAGAGGCATAATGTTGGGAGAAGATTCATCTCTCTAGCTAGTGGTGGTCCTAATAGCCTAGTTCTTAGCAGTACATCTCTATAACGTTCTTGTAACTTTATCGTTTTGATTTAGGATGTTCTTTAAAAAGATATATTATCTATAATGAGCATCGACTATATCGTTACCAAGAAATGAATCCACAAGGTCTGAGTCAGAGAGAGGGGGGAAATGATTTCTCATGTTGAGATGTTGGAGTGGATGGCTTGGATTGAATTTTAGGAAAGAAGTGGGAGGGGGCTTCCATCGCATTGATGGCACAAGGTGTGCAAGAACCTTATGGATCAAAAGAATGAGAGAAATAAATTAGAAAATTCATTCAATAAAGTGAACTAAGCCCTTTAAAATCTTTCAACCTACTAGAAAATGTGATCACCCCCTCTACTCCTTATCTTCCATAAAAAGATTTTGAAATAGTACTCGTACTACACTCCAAGTTGTACTTTGATCTATCATAAACCTTTTCATCATCAAATTCATTCTCTTGGATCTAATGAAAAAGACATAAAACCTAGATGAAGAGGATTCCTGAACCTTTCATCCTCTTACAATACTAACTCCATGGTCAACTATGGAAACAATTTATATTCCAAAAAAGAGGATAATTTTGGAGAGAATTTTGTCATTCCTCATTTGATTAGGAGAGTGTACAAACTTCCAAAAATATCCTAGAAAGAAGCTACCATTCTTCACACCATTTAAAAGAAATAAAGGAGCAAGAAGCATAGAAAGTGCAAGAAGAGGAGAAGACAAGTAAGAAAAAGAAGAAAAATTAGGAGGAAGAGGAGGAGGAGAAGAATAAGTAGAAAACAAAGCTACATATCTAGAAAAGATCCTCTCCCAAAAGTTTGGGATGGTAGGACATTTTTATAGGTGGAGAGATATACATGGATATCAAGTCCAATTTTTCTCCTTGGCTTTCACAAGACCTAAAAAATTGTGCCTCTCTTTTGTTTTTTTATTTATTCTAGTTCTTCTACTTTTTCCGTTCTTTTTTATTGATCTTGGACAATTATGGCATGTTAACATTTTTAAATTCAATATATATGTTGTGAAAAACTTAAGGTATGTATATGTCAAGATAGCTCTCTTAATGATCTATAAGCTTATCTAAAATGGAGAAAACAAATATTTAATTTGGTAGATTGTAAAAACCTATTGATGGCTGAAAACCTTCCACTAAAGATTATGAAGATAACATCTCCAACAATTCATCCCTCTATCTTGAACTAAAAGAAATGAAAAAAAACTAAGTGAATGAAATGATATTTCAATTCTAAGTAAAGAGAAACTCCAAAATGGATAAAGGTAAAATAAAATTTGGTAATAGAAATTAATCATAATCATTATTATCAAGTTGTGCAATTGAATTTGATCCTTCACTTGCAACATTCACATCTTTTTAAGACTTGAAGAAAAAAAACCTTCTAATTTAAACTACCGTATATTTTATGTGAATGAACTCTAAACATTCAAATTCATCACGGTTAAACTTTTTCTTCTAATTCCCTTCATTCAAAATTTTTTACTCATTCCTAACAATTCCTTCCAAAGTTGCATTGCGAAGAGTTTGAAGCATTATGAGAATAACATCTTATGAAGGTGGTAGACTCTTCAAGAACTTTCATTGAAGCAACATTAGTGATAATTCGGTTGACAATTTCCATCCATGTTAAATCCGATTGGTTATGTTATCCCTACAATGTGATGAATGCATTTATCACTTATACTAAGATCTATGATAGATAAATCTTGTTTATTCTACTAAGCCATTGTTCTTGAGTTCTTGATCACCTCCCACTACTTCTGATTCATAAGAAGGGACTTAATTTTAATTTTCTTTGTATAAAACCCAACACCTTTAAACTCATTAATTTTCACTTTATTTTTAAAAGCCATGATTGATGCAAAGAAAGAAGATATAAAACATATTTGATCATTAAGAGAACCATATGTAAGAATCTGTTGAGAATGAGATTGAACCTAAGCACAGATGAAAAAGTTGAATAAATAATGGTGGTTAGAGAGTTGTATAGTGGTTAGAGTTTAAAAATATGAGATTTGACATAGGCAATGGTGCTATCATGGAGAACGCAAGTTGCATTCATTTGGCAATGAGGTAAGAAATTTACATGAACATGAATACAGGAACATGAAATTTATCAAGCGCATGTCTATAAAAAGTATGTGAGCAAACCATGGCTTCCCAAGCTAGGAATGTGAGCTCTAAAATGGTGATATAGAGAAATCTCAATAGTCCACATGCCCTTGGGCATGTGCTTTCTTGTTTTCTTATAGAGACTCTATCCAACTCAAAGTTCTCTCTCATTCCATGGTTAATAATGCCTGCGAAATTCTTAAATAAAAAGTTAAAAGCAACCGCTATAAGTTTTTCTTCAAAAGGCTTCATGGGCCTTGACAATATCCCCCTTTTGTGGGTGCAAATGATCAAAGGATGTGAGAAAGTCATTCTATCCAAGCATAATGTCAAGGGAGAAATAGAATGGCCATCAAGACATACCACATACAAGATTATCATAACATAATTTAATAACCCGATAACACATGGATGGGAATACAATACGAGGATATTGAACTAAAACAAGAAGATCCACAACACAATTTATGTGTGTGTGTGTGTGTGTAGAAACATGCATACATACATACATTATTTTTTAAGGGAGATGGGAGCAAGAACAAAAGAAACCTAGTCAGCAAAAGAAGAACTTATGATACTTTTGGTCACACATTGGCCAAGGCACGGTAGTATAAATAACAGTTGGATAGATTATCATTATGGTGATAGTTTCCAATGAAAATCAAGAAACTACAAAGATGTCCCAAGCTGTTGTCTAGGTGGTTGGGTCTCTCGCCTCTTGAGGCAGGGGCAAGGGTTCAACCCCCGTTGGCAGCATTTGTGAGGGACATGTTAACTTGGAAAGTTGTATCATGTGGCTGATGTGCTACCGCCTATTCTGCCCCACAGTAGTTGTGACCGCCATTTAACCCAGCTATGTAAACCCCCTGTTCTTGTGGGATAAGGGGGGTCCCACGGGTACTATGCCCTTACTTGTACAGTTGCAATTTCACAAGTTAAAGCCCGGGGGAGTAGGCCTCGGCCGAACCTCCATTAAAAAAAATAATAATAATAATTTAAAAAAAAAACCTACAAAAAATGATGCAGTTGAGGAAGATGGAAAAATAAAAACACGTAATAATTGAGCAAAAAGATCATAAATATCTTACATGATCATGCAAACACACTAATGGATGAGCAAAAGCCATTTGCTAATGGACTTCATTCTGAAGCCAAACATTTGTGATGATAAAAGAAAACCCCTGGTCAATGGGCAGCACTTCCTATATGATGCAGGCATCCTTAATCTTACCTAAGGATGACAATTAAGCTACAAACTGTTTTCAGCAGTAGGAAGACCTGTGTGACACATCCAATGACTATCAAATCTGGAGATGGCAAGGGAGAAAAACTTCCACTATCTAGCACAGATATCACACACCTACACCTGTCTAAATACCAAGATGAATCCAGGCAAATCCCAAAACCGCCAATAAATAGGGAGTGCTGTTAAAGGTCATAGTAGTCAATCATGACCTTACAAGGCCACCAGCCCCACCGATACACAGTTTGATTTCACATTAGGGTGGAGGAACTTTGTGTTTTGTAAGAGTGGTTCCAGGTGGAACTACTTCCAGAATTGTGGTATCACCTTTGACCTCTTCACACATGGGTGGAACATGGAGCATAATCAAAATGTGCCATGCCTTGTGTGAAGCAAAAAGTAAGAATGGAACAAACATTAAGCCTATGCATTTGTAATAAATAATAATTAAATAAATACAACTATGATTAAAAAATCAAAAAGCTTATGGTCTCTAAGATCCACCACTTCTAGCTGGAGGATGGAACACTTTTGTTGCTAGGGTGTTTACCAGAACACTTTGCTCTCATGTGTTCCTGAGGCATGAAAACATATGTGCTGCTGCCACTCAATGTGAATAGAGGATGCGAAACATCAATACCTTACGGCATCCTCCATCTCCATAAGGAGTGCTGCAGCTTAATGTGAAAGCACCCTTAGTATGAACCCAATACTAGGACATCCCCACTAGCATTATCAGACAATTAGTCTGTATAGAGTTGAGAATTAATAAACGCTCATGCATACACACCATACATACATAAGACGCTTTGCAAATTGAACCTCGAAGTGACAGACACACTCAAGCCAAAATGGCATCTAGCACATACCTAACTGCTCTAGACTTGTAGCTTAAGGCTTCAAAATTGACCCAGAAGATTGGCATGTGAAGCAAGGGAGTATAGGATACTTTGAAATTGTAATTCAAACACAGTATACCTATCCAGTATACTGTCTCCCCCATATGGAAATCAGAAGCCCTAATGCTCATGCCTCCGATACGCACTTTTGCAGACAATAGACAGAGAAAGAATGATAGGGAGAAAGGCTCTGTCCAAAAAAAATATGAACCAATTCCATTCACTATTAACCGGAACTAAGAGAAGCATGCAAAGGAATCTACAAAATATAGTTTGTTTTCATCTTAACCCTAAATAAGCACAAAATGCCACAAAACGTAATATGGGCAGAAGATGAACAGAAAGTCCATCAACCTCATCAACCCCCTGAATCTCCTATTTTTTTCTGGCGATAAAAGAACCTGTAATGAAAGCTTAATTCTGTATCACAAAAGAGCCATCCTGATTGAAATCAATCCTTCCCCTTTTGTTGTGGATGAGAAAGAGCGACAAAGAGAAAAAATCATCAATTGGAGGTCTGTATAGGAATGTAAAAGATACACCACATAAAACTTAAAAGATTCAAGTTTCTTGCAAATAAGATACACGAAAAGCTCAAGTATAAATACTTCAAAGAATATCTTACATGATCAAAGAAATACTGTGATGCATGAACAACTGCCTTTTACTTGCATAACTGCCAGTATATGCTTTCACTGAAGCTATGCATTTAAGATAATAGACAAAAGCCATTGTAAATGAGAACGCATGAAACAGATTTGCATCCACCCAAACCCTACAACTTTTAAACATGACATTAAATACCACGACCATTAAGAGATTAGCTTACTAAGTGAACAAGAGAAAAAACTAAGACCCAACATCAAGTGATGACTAGAAATCCACAAGTCTCAACAGATCAAAATTCCAGTACCTAGCAAAAGAAGTTAGATTCCCAGGCACTCTGTGACTTGTCTTACTGAATGTTTTGAGACTACATGAGAACCAAGGAACAAGAGAAACTTTGAAAATGTAATTCAGAGAGAAACTTTTTAATGCCACATAAGAAAATTGAAGGCCCCCTGCGAACATATATCATATCCAGCATTTCGAACCCTTGGCAGGCAGAAGGGGAGAGGGAGATCCTGAAAGCTCCGTACAAATGGATTGAAACCCATATTCCTTTCGACAGATAACACAATATGCCAAAGATATCTGAGAGTTTTATGCGAGGGAATCAGCTTAATCTAACTTGCTTTAGTGATAGCTCTGAACATACACAAAATACCCTACAAATAAGGATGGCCGGAGGATGAACAGATGCTCCCTCCACTTAGTCAGCCCTCCAAAAGCTCTATTCATTCTCGTATCAAAGCTTACCTGAATAAGAAACATGTAATCAAGTCTTGTTCTTTGACATTAAATCTGATCAGGCTGAATACAGTTCCTCCCCTGTTATGAAGTCAAGATGTTATTCAACTGAAATACAGTGAACATCCATTAAAAAGATATAGAGAAACACATAGGAATGGAGATAGCAAAGCTAACTTAGACACACTTATCTCTGGATGCAAGAGATCATACTCTCAACAGTGACATTCTCTACTTGATGATACAAAAGATGTAGAGAAAAACATAGGAATAGAGATAGCAAAGCTAATTTAGACACATTTATCTCTGCATGCAAGACATCATTCTCTCAAGACATCATACTCTCAAAAGTGACAATTCAAAGAACAAATCAATTCAACAGAACCTTGATGATACAATCCCACTTGTTTTAATCCGATGTCAAAGAGCAGTGTCACATTTCTTTCGCCAAGTGTGCCAGAAATAAATCTCTCTATAACATCTATGTATCATATTGACATATTAACTTAGCTGAACACTTGACACTGGTGAGTAATACAGAGATCCTCTCTACCCCGCACCTACGGTCGTCATACATTTGTCAAAAAGGAAAGAACTAAACGAGTAAAGAATATAATCTCACATGTCATGATGTACCTTTTCTTACTTTGAAACATTCAGAAGGAAAGATTTCCTGGTACTGAGGAATTTCCAGGGCCATAGTTCATGTAGGGATTGATCTGCACCGTACCGAAAAGCGGCGATGGTGGCCCCAAACCGGGAGACAGAGGAAAAGCCCCTGGTGAGAAAGGCAATGGGGACGGGGACCATGGAGGCAACACTCCTGTAAACCCAGCAGGCTGCGTCGATGTGGAGAGTAATGGCGACGGGAGCTGCCCTAGAGATGAAGGGAAACTCCCTGACGGAGGGCGTGACTGTGGTGCCGGCATATTGTGAGATTCCACGCAGTATGTCGGCCTTGGGAGCGAAGAACCTCCGTAGCCGCTGCTTGGCAGTGTAGCAGGCATCTGCGGAGGAGGTAGCGGGGCGCTTGATACGTTCGGCAAAGAATTGATGGACGACGGCAGGGGCTCGATGGGTCCTGCCCATGCGCTGTCGTCGACGGTAAGCGGCGGTAGCGGCGAAAGGAGGTGGGGAGAGAGCATGGGAAGTGTTTGAAAAGGATTAGAGGTAGGACCAAGGTTAGAATAACGGTTAGTACTTTCCGCAATGGGAAGTGGGAGAGGGACGCTGTCAAGGTTGGAATCGCCGAATTGAGTGGTGGGCTTGGCGATAGGGTGGTTGGTGAAGGCGGGAAGCGGAAGGGATGGAGAGGAAGAAACTGCACCAACCTTGTGGGCGGATCGTTGATGGGGTTGGTGTATCTGTTGTTGGCTATGATGGAGATGCTGTTGATGGTTCTGATGGAGATTATGTTGCTGATTCTGATGGAGATGATGTTGCTGGTTCTGTTGAAGATGCTGCTGCTGCTGCTGGTTCTGCTGAAGATGCTGTTGCTGGCTTTGTTGGTGATGCTGTTGCTGGTTCTGGAGAAGCATCTGGGAGGCTTGCTGATACCGCATCTGTTCCAGAAGCGCAGTCTGCTGCTGAGAGGGGGGAGGAGGATGTTGGGGAAGCTCAGACAATGAATTTCTTAGCCCAGCGCGCAGAGGAGGCGGAGCGAAGCGATGGAGGCGGGAAGAGCCACGGGGGGTGGTGACGGGGGCGGCAGGAGCTGCAGAGCCTCCCGCAGTTGGCGAAGGATTAGTGCCTGTGAGCTCTTGAACGACACGGCGAAAGCTGCTGGGGTCGGCATTAACGACCTTGGCTATGGGTCGCGAAGGGGAGGAAGTTATGGATGAAGGGAGCTGCCGAGGAGGCGAAGGTGCCGACGAGGGAATAGCGGACCCAGCAGCAGAGCTAGAAGAGAAGGAAGCTGCAGTCGGAACGGCTGCTGCTGGGGCAGGAACAGAAGGCGGCAGCAAGGAGGACGCTGCGGCTGACAAGCCCCTGTGGAAGGTGGAAGCGGAGGCAGATGGCGGGGACTTGCTGATCTTGGAGGCGGAGGCTTTGCTGACGGAGAGGCGACGATCCTGGAGATCCATGGACGTGCAGGCTGTTGCCATGGACGGAGCGTTCCCTCTGCTTCGTTGGTAGAGGGGGCGCAAACGACCCTCCCGAGCAGACTATGTGTATGGATCCATCTGTCTGTGTGCGAGAGGGAGGGAGGGATGAGAGTGAGGCACAGACCTGAGGCAGAAGAGACCAAGCTTATCTCGCTGCAGAAGGACAAGTCATCAGAGCTAAGAAGAGGAATGGCTAAGGAAGGAGGGCAGTGGGGCAGTTCTCGGTCTTACTTTGACCGCCAGCATGTTTCGCCGACTCTTCCCTGCTTGTCCGGACCAGAAGGCGGCTGGATGTGGGCCATTATCCTGGAGCCAACTGGCAAAATGGAGATTTAAAAAATATAGGGTTTTTTTTCAGTACAATGAATTGGAAACACACTTACACACCCAACTTCGTAAGGTATGGACTTAGCATTACCTTTGAGGAATGGACTCTTCTTCAAAGCAGGTGCTTAGCCTGGGACCGCTCAACTACCCGCCTTCTCTGCGGGCAGGATCTTCCTTGCTCGGAGGGCCTCAAATGGAGCAATGGTAAGAAGCTTTCCAGAATCCCGAACTTCAAAGGGGTTTGGGATGTTCACCACACCCTTAACAAGAGATGGTGCCTTGCTTGGACCAAACTTCGATGGGAGCTAAAATTCATGTCTCTTTGGCACCCCCTAATTGAGGTCAAAAAGTCCGTTCTCATGTGGCAGGTCTTGCATAAGGGAATCTGGACCAATGCAAGGGCTAACAAAATCTGTGGTGTGCCGCCATGGTGCAAGCGGTGTCATCGGTGCATCGAAGATTTAGCCCACCTGTTCTTTGACTGCCCCAAGTCCCGTGTTGTCTGGCATCACGTGTCCCGGGTTTTGAGACTAACGAGTCAAATCAACTGGCAACAAGTGATGTTGGGTGAGGCGATCGGATGCTCATCGAGGCTATGGAATGCCATCAGAGGTGAGGCTCTCTGGAAGATTTGGAGAGAGCGTTGTGCCGTCAATTTCGGCCAAACTCCTAAGGAATGGTCGATCGAGAAATCCATGTTTCTCCTTGGTAAAAGAATCTCCCGAGTCAAGAGATCACCACCGTTTAGACATCACTGTATTTATCTCCTGGAAAACAACAAGTTGAAACCCAAATGGGTCCCACATGAGGGTGATGGTAATGTTATCCGCCTCATCTGTAATGCCTTGTAGCTTGCCATACTCCTCCCCTGCGTTGTGGGATTCGGGGGGTCCCATGGGCACTAGTCCCATTCACTTGTAACTTTTTCTCTTTAATATAATTAAAGTCCGGGAGATTAGGCTAAGGCCGAACTTCCTTTATTTAAAAAAAAAAAACTTCGTAAGGTAGAGACACCCATCATGAGAGACTCATGGACATGTGGAAGGAAGATTTGAACTCAAGACTTCCTCTTACAGCTTCAGCTTCAAGATGTCAACCACTAGACTAAGTGAGCTAATTTTTTTCTTTTTTTATTTATTTTTACTTTTTTTTTATTAAGTTCGAATTCAATCATATGAGAATAAAAAGAAAAATTGTGGGGATGACTCGTGAGTCTTGAGCCCCATTCAAAGAAACACCGATTCTCTCACTCTAGTCTATCTCTCTTGCTTCTTTCTCTTCTTTTTCTCTCTCGAACAAATAGGAGGGATAAGTCACCGGAAGTTCGGCAGCAAATACAGTTTAATGCTAGCGTGTAACTATGGACGTATGATGTGTACGATCATTCTTTGGGTGAGTTGAACGGATGCTCACTCGACTGTTTTTTTCTGTTCGGCCACCCGAAGATTGCAAACCTTTGGTGTGTGAGTGTGTTTCTATATACCTATTGTTATGTAAAAAAAAAAACCAAAAATTGGCCCCATAACAAAAAATGTATGTACTATTGTTGAATTGTTAAAAATAAACCATTTCACCCATGTTTACATGTCTCCTTCACCTTCTATTAATAAACCAAGAGTTGCATTCATCGTGAGCTATTGCCAACCACACAATGTTGTCATCAATGTGCTTTAATCACAATGGGACTCCACAACATTATCTCCTGAAAAATGAGGGATACAATTGTGACCCAATAGATATTATGCATGTGTCAATGTTTGTTCACATTGGGTGGTAAGATTTATCTTTTAGAGATTTAGGCTCACTACATGATTGTTTTGTATGTGTTTTGATACACCTCTATCACTATGCAATGTTTTGTCATTGAGTCAATTGAAAAATGACATCAATTGAGAGCTTTTATTTATATACATGATTGAATAAAATCAACAAATATACAGCACACGTTAAATGACATCAAAAAGAGGGTTTTTTTTAACTAATTTACTACTAAAGATGTGAAAAATGTACACCACTAGTCAAAATACTTTTTTTTTAATGCTTATATGGCATGACTATAGTAACCATGCATCCCTTTATTTTACCCTTCCTTATCAACAAAGAAGTGATGAAACATCATGTTTTGCTTTTGTTCCATTTGAAACTAGAGGTCCCATGTGAATCTATTTAATTGTAATGAGCATATGGATTCAAGTATGTAAAAAAAGTGAAAATAAATAAAATATGGCCATTTTAGTGCATACCTTCATGCAAGAAATGTAGTAATAATGAGAGGCTAATCTCAAAGTACATAGTTTAAAGTTTTTGTTTTCTTTTTCACAACAATTAGAACTTGGTTTTTAAAAAAAAGTGCAAGAAAAGTAGGAGATACAAAGAAGATTAATAAAGGTGCCATCCCTTTGTGGGATCCCCTACTTTCTTAAGCTTCTCTCTCATGGTTTAAACTTTGTGTCTTCTTGTGTGTATATATGAAAAAGCCTTTGAAGAAAGTAGTTTGGCTTTTTTGGATTGCATTTGAAGTTAAGCATCAAATCTCTACCTTGTATTGCTTCTAGAAGTTTATCAAGTTTAAGCACATCCTTATTTCATATTTTATTAGTATGTCTTTTTCAAAGTGTATCCAAGTGGAAAGCATAGTGTTCAAATCATTTGTTTTTCCTTTTGAAAGCAGAATTGATTAGAGTGAAGCTGATTGGAGCATTTTGCTATGTTTGGAACAACTTAAAAAACAAAAGCCAAATCGAATTATTTGAAGAATTTAGCAGTAATTTACATCATATTTTCTTAAATATATTCCCTAACTAAGCTAAATAAGGATGGTATGGCATTGTAACTCAAGCTTTGTTTTATCAAACTCAGGTTCCAAAATCTTTGGCACTTGATGTTTGAGAATAAAAAACCATTGGTAATGGGGGATCTCAATGGATGAAAGAGCATACTTGATATTTGGTCTCTTAAGTGCAAAAGATGCATGCAAGCCATAGGGGAGCTTGATAACCTCATCTCCATGTGTGTATAGAGTGTATCTCAAGTCCATTAGTCAAACATAGGTCTCAAGTGATGAATGAGCACACTTGAGACTCGGACCCCATTGTGCAAAAGGTGCATGAAGGTGAAGAAGAGCTTGGTCACCTCTTCTCTTCGTGTTTAGGGAGCTTTATATGTGTGTGTGTGTGTATATATGTGTGTATATAGGCTCTAAAATAAAATTACTAGAAAGGACATTATTTGATTGTTAAGGTACTACAACACCATCAAAGGAGAGGCTCCTAAAATCTCTATATGCATAGAACCATGGCCGATCTTTAGGTTTATAATGCATGTTAGATAGATAGACGCACACACACACATAGATAGATATATAGATAGATAGATAGATAGATTTCTACCCTCTCCATATAGACTAATAAAGAAGTAGAAAGAACAACTCTGTTCTATGCATTATTCTAAATGGTCATTCAACATAGCAAGATGATTCATGATTCTTGAGTGGATCCACCATCTCAGGTGACGAGTACCCACATTTCGAGTTTGGCACTCCCTCTTTATAACTATCGTAAAAATTCTTCATTAGACTTGTTATTTACTTGGAAAAGAAATGGTAACACACAAAGTAGGCCTACTCAACAATCATGGTCCCTCTTGAGAGCTGAAACCCAATCTAGAAATCTTTCATATAATTTTTTGTTGACTCATCAAATGAGCATTCTTTTTCCATACAAATGATATGGCTTCAAAAAAGTCTATCCATTTTTGGCAACTTGAACTTCTTCCATGGTCGTTTCATGTGCCACATGTCAATTCGTGCCCTTTGGCCTACATTGTTCCCCCAAACAAGACTTTTCAATGGTAATCTATACATGGCATGAGTCCAATCCATGAATATTCAAACCAAAATTTATACATGAATATTCAATCCATGAATATTCAATCCATGAATAAAAATATAATATCCTCAAAATTTATAGGTTTATACCTTGGCCTTGTACAAGGAGATGCTTCATGTTGAAGAGAAAACATTTCCTTGATGAAAATTGAATTCAGATGGCAACCCAAGTTTCATGTTTTGTACATGGGATTCGGAACAAGAAGTAGCAAGATTGAATGCCTTAATGTTTTTGCGTTCAAACTCCAAAACAGTAAACTAGAAGAGCTTGAGAAATTGTTTAAGTTTTCAAAATCACTCGGAAGATAGCTTCAACTTAATAAGAAGATCTCTTAGTGGCAAGCCTTGTAGGTATGGCATTTGGTTGCTTAGATTTCTTATGTAATACTATTAGAAGAGAAATCCTATGGATGATTTGGGTAATAAAAAAATGAGGTTTGCCTTGGAAACAAACCTATGGGCCCTTAGGAAGCTCCTTCTCTATGATTTACAAGAGAATAATATTGAGAGCCTCAATCACAAAGTTGTGTCCAAGGGGAATTGAAATTATGACCTACTAGTTAGGAGTACGATGAGCTAACCACTTTCCCCAAAAGTCATGGTTGAGGATTACTTCCTAATCCTCCTTCTTAGGAGTGTTTCTTAATGACTATGTGAATTTGTGAGAATTGTGATTCTCTTGTCAGAGGTACAGGTATCAAAAGTTGAAAATTAATTCATCATTGTCTTTGTCATAAAAGATAGCACACTTTCAGCACAACAAACGCTGAAAAAGTTTACTTATAGTCAAATCTACGTGTAAAAGAAGAAATGTCAAGAACTTTTGTGAATTCTCTGGTTTTGCTGATCTTTTGAGTATAAATTGTGGATTCCATTAACAAAGAAGGGGCTAGGGTCTTAGCATGGTCCCTCGATTGACAATTGAGGCTCGTGTTGCTTACCTTCAAAAACAGTTGGAGAGTGAGCATATCAATGAAGGTGATTCTATGGACAGTTTTCTAACAAAGATCAAAGATTTGAAGGAACAGTTAACTTTTGCTGATGAAGTCTTGCTTGACAGTTCACTTGTGTAGACTGTTCTGAATGGGCTTCCTGATTCATACTAGAGTTTTGCTTCTACTCTTTGTTTGATGATGAAAGGCAATTCAAATGTCTTAACATTTGAGGAGTTAGTCTTTGTTCTATTGCAAGAAGATCAGTCTAGGCAGAACAGGTCCATTATGTTTACTGTAGATCATGCTTTCTTGGCTAGTTAGAAGGGCAAAGGTAAATGGAACTCTTCTACTAGTAAGCAAAAAACTGCTGATTCTACAAAATCAAAGAAGGAAGAAAGAGAAGAGAAGAAAACAGAAAAGCAGAAATTGTTTTGTAAGTACTATAAAGGAAGTGATCATGTCATAAAGAACTTTCCAAAACTGGCTACAAAAGAGGCAAAGAAAAAAGAGGCTGGAACGGTTGTTGCAGAGGCCTCTACACTGAAAATAGAGTCTGCTAATCTAGTGCAGAATGAAGAACGGGTGTTCACTACTAGTTGCAGTTTCGGCCCATCTTCTCTTGAATAGTGTATGTTTGTAGTAGACGTAGATGTTTGGTACTTTTATAGTGGGGCAACCAAACATATTACCTTGTAGCACAGTTTCTTCACTTCACTCGAGCCTGCCCCTATAGGGAATACTGTCACATGCACCAACAACTCCTCTTATCCTATTATGGGAGTTGGTAAGATCATTCTGACTTTTGTTGATGGTAGTTCTTTTACATTCTCAGATGCTTTATTTGTGCTAGGTTCAAGAAAAATATGTTATCAATTTTTGCATTAGCCAAGATTGGCTTAGTTGTGAAATTTGTTGATGATAGATGTACAGTCCATAATTTATCAAATGGAGACATGATTATTGCCTCTCGCATTTTATGTTGTGGGTTGTATAAGCTCATAGACTATGAAAAATCTGTGAATGATTCAGCATGTGCAGTACATGATTCTCACGCTATGTCAGATGCAAAAGCTTTGGCATGCATGCTTTGGTCATCTAAATTTTGCTAGTTTGCTACGCTTGCAAAAATTTGAATGGTGTCCTCTTTGCCCAAACTTGAGGGACCCGGTAAACATGTATGTGAAGGTTGTAGTTTGGGCAAAATGTAGTGGTCATCCTTCCCAAAAGATGGTTCAGTTCGAGCTACTCAGAAATTGTAGCTTGTACATAGTGATGTATGTGGTCCTATGCAAACACCTTCTTTTGGAAATTATCTTTACTTCGTGACTTTCATTGATGATTTCTCCAGGCATGCATGGGTATATCCATTGAAAGCAAAGTCCAAAGTGTTTATGTGCTTCAAACAGTTTCTAGATTTGGCTGAAAATCTGTCAGCATGTAAAATGGGCACCTTCCATTCTGATCGAGGGGGGGAATATATGTCTTCTGACTTTAATGCATTTCTGGCTAAACATGGGATAAAACATTAGTGTACAGTGCCGTATACACCTCAACATGTCACTCATGGAGATGGCGGGGTGTATGGTCAACAGTCAAGCTTTACCACATAGTTTCTGGCTTGAGGCCGTTATGTGTGCAACATATGTACTTAACAGATGTCCCACTAAAGCATTGCAGTCTATCACTCCATATGAGGCTTAGCATGGTCGTAAGCCATCTGTTGCTCACCTACATGTTTTTGGTTGTCTGGCATATGCATTAGTGCCTAAACAACATCATACGAAATTGGATGATAAAGTAGTAAAATGTATTTTTGTTGGGTATAGTTCTGAAAGCAAAGGCTATCGTGTGTATCATCCACATACTAAACGCATTTTTGTTAGCCATGATGTTGTTTTTGTGGAAGATGCTATTCAACCTTTACTTTCATGTACGAAGGAGACATCTGTTAGCTCGAAAGACATGTATGATACTTTGCTGCCTCTTTTTATAGGTTGATAGTCTAGTGCTGATCCTAATAAGGCAACTTCTCAGATGTTGGAGGTTTCATGTGATTATGCAAATCATTCCATTTCTGATGCAGATTTACATGATGCACTTGTTGATGAGAGAGCTTATATTAAGGAGGCAAAAACTATGCCAAAATGGCTGGTGCAGACTTTGTGTGACAACGAATTAGATGCACCTCTACCATATCATATTCATTCAGGCTCCCATAGTGCCTCTTTTGCATCACATTGCTATGCTATGGCTGCCTTTAGTCTCTATGATGAGAATGAGCCTCTTTTGTTTGATGAAGCACAAAATTCTAATACTTATGCATTATTCAGCCAGATATTCAGTTTGTTGTTTCATAGATGAGCAGATCTATGCATTGCCCAGGTGTCAAGCATTGGTAGGTGGTTAAGCGCATCTTTTGCTACTTGAGTGGTACCTGGCTACTTGGATTGTTTTATCCCAAGGGGGGATCACTACTGCCATATTTACATGCTTTTTCTCACTCTAACTGGGCTGGTTGCTATGACACTCCTATGTCCACTAGTGGCTTTTGCTTTGGTAGCTCACGTATATCTTGTTTGAGCAAGAACCATCCTACTATGGCCACCTCCAGTTGTAAGACTGAGTATAGGGCAGCCTTCACAATGATTGTTGAGTGTGTGTGGCACAGACACCTTATGAATGATTTGGGTGTTGGTCAGTCTTCTACCATCACCATCTTCACTGATAGTAAGAGTGCGTTGGCAGTTGCAAGGAATCCTATGTTCCATGCTCACACTAAGCATGTTGAGGTGCATTATCATTATGCGAGGAAGAGGTTCTCTGTTGGAGAGATCAGCTTGGCATATGTGCCTGCAAGAGAACATTGCAAACCTTTTCATGAAGGCTCTGCCTAGGAAGAAGTTTGAAGCTTTCTACAAAGATTTGGGCTTACTTCCTTTTCTGGATTGATTCCACATAGTTTGGCACTTCCTTATACATGAGTGCCAGCTCCTTGTTCACTGCATCACTGCCAGGGAGGGGGGATTTGTTGATATATTTAGGTAGTGATGTGTGTGAAAACACTAGGACTACGGGGGCACTTTTTTCCCTCTTTAGGAGGTTTTCTCCCCCCGGCTTGGATATACGCCTATTGCCCTAAGGGGTACTCAACTTTGTACATTCTAGTGGTAATACATTCAGTATTGTGTGTTGTGGTCCAAGCTTCTTCTTCTTCCTTCTGCTGTTCACATGCTTCCGCAGACCTCAAACTCCAACAAAATAATGATGTGAATGCCCAAATCCAACACCTCAAAAGAGGCATGTAAATCAGCCTTAAATTCAGCAATTTCTTCTCATTAGGGAATATCATCAATATATACGACAATGATCAAAAGTACACCATTTTCATGCTTAACATTGCAAAGTGCACAAGGTACAATATGGCAAAGCTGAATCTAATTTTTTATCTCTCAAAGTCTAGAACAACCATTTAAGAATAGTTTTTGCCTCTTCTATGTCCATTCTCTCATCAACAAGTGCGTCATGTAAGTTTGCCTCAGAAATGGAATGATCTACATCATCATAAAGCCTAAGAAATCGCTTCATTTGGACTAGCACTTGACTGCACACCTACAAAAAGAGGCAACAAAGTGTCATACACATCCTCCTCTCTCTAGGCAGAGCCTTTGTGAAAAGGTCTACAATGTTCTCTTGTATGGGGACACATGCCAAACTAATCTCTCCAACAGATAACCTCTCCCTAACATAATGATAGTGCACCTCAATGTGATTTGTGCAAGCATGGAACACAAGGCTCCTCATAACTGCCAATGCACTTAGACTGCTAGTGAAGATGGTGGAGACAGAAGATTAATTAACACATATATCAGCCAAAAGGTGTCGAAGCCACACACACTCAATAGTCGTTGTGAAAGCTCCCCTATACTGAGTCTCACAACTAGAATTGGCCATAGTATGATACTTCTTGCACAACCAAGATATGCATCAACTACCAAGCATGAAGGAAAACCACTAGTGGACACACGAGTGTCATAGCAACCAACCTAGTTTGAGTCAAAAAAAGCATGTAAATTTGGCGATAATGATCCCCCTTGGGATAAAAAAAAATCCACGTAGTCGGGTACCACTCAAGTAGTGAAAGATGTGATTAACCACATACCAATTCTTGACATCTGGACAATGCATCTGAGAGACAAAAAACTGAATATCAATCAAAGTTATGCATAATTAAATCAAGCATCCAACAACCTATTGATAGAGAACAACATCAAATGCATCTCCAACATCATGAAGACTCAATCGTAAACCATCTGTCATCAAAAAATTTGATAATCAAGCCAATCTTGTCTAATGCTGAAACTGACAATAGATTTTTCTTGATCCATGGTACATACAATGCATCTGATAATGTGAAAGAACTACCATGAGTAGTAGTTAGAATGATTATACCAACTCACATTACAAGATAAGAGGAGTTATTAGCTCATGTGATAGTATTCCCTATAGGGGTAGGCTCAAGTGAACAAAAGAAACTACTGTTAAACGCGCAACTAACTGTCAAAAGCGTGTTTAAACATCTACTTGGGTTCTTGGGAGTGGAAGGGGTCTGTTAGACAGAGGCCCTGTTCTTGATTTTCCCAACTAACCACTTCACACACAGCAATATACTAATGCTCAAGAACTCTATCAAGAATCTATTACACTTACAATCTTATAGTACGCAATCAAACTCTTCCAAAGTTTACCGAACACACACTAGCTAATGCTCTCTTCAGCGTACAGCGCAAGAACTAGTCAGTACCATAATGCAGAATTACTTGATTAACTCAAAAAATTGTCATGAGCACAAGCACGATAACAACCGAGATAATAACAATGACTCAATCTTTACCGTACAATAGTGGATCTTCAACACAGAAGACAACCACAATACGACTCAGAGTTCCCAAACACACTACAATTACTACACAGACTTCACCGACTAGACAAAGATTCACCAACCGAACAGGTATTGATAACCACAAGGCAGAGATGAGAACAAGGTACTCAAAATGACGCAAACACACACCACAGTAACGTGCAGATCAATCACCCAGACAGACAGTCTGGTGATCCAACCGATCATCACCGAGCGCCTCTTTTTCATTCATTTATATAAAGATACAAACATCTTCTAACAACCTTTCGTACGTGCGGACTAGAACAAGATTCAGTTTTTACAGTTGCCAATATGGCGGCCGACTAACACTACATTGTGAGGTAATATGTTTGGTTGCTCCACTATCAAAGTACCAAACATCTTAGTCTACTATAGAGTCCATTTCTCATGAGAAGATGGGTCATAGCTGCATATAGTAGTAAATGCCAATTCTTCATTCCAAACAAGTTTATTAGACCTTATTTTAGGTGTAGCAGCCTCTGTAACAACCATTCCAACCTCTTTCTTCTTTGCCTCTTTTGCGGCTGATTTGGACAACTCTTTATGACATGATCATTTCCCTTACAACATTTGCAATGTTGTTTCTCTTTTTCTCTTTTCTTCTCATCTTTGTCTTCCTTCTTAGACTATGTAGCATTAGTAGATTTCTACTTACTAGTAGATGAGCTACATTTACATGTGCCCTTCTAAGTAGCTAGGAAAGTTTGATCTACAACATGCATAATGGACTGGTTTTGCCTGGAGTGATCTTCTTGCAACAAAGTAGAGACTAAAATTTTAAGGCATTTGGATTGCCTTTCATTATCCATTGAAGAGTAGAAGAAAGACTCTGATATGAGTCTAGAAGACCATTAAGAACAGTCTATACAAGTGAACTATTTGGCAAGACTTCATCAGCAGAAATGAATTGCTCCTTCAAATCTTTGATCTTTGTGAAAAAGCTATCCATAGAATCTCTTTCATTCATATGCTCAGAGGTACGCAACATAAGTCTCATTTCCTTCTTGGTATAAGTAGTAAGTGTATGCAAAGCACCCTTTGTTGTTTTGCAGGAGCAAATGAGAGGGATAATGGCATGTTTGATAGACAAAGCTATCAATGCATGTGTTTGAGCTTCTCTGCCATCCCAAGGAAGTTGTTTTATAGTCAGGAACTACAAAACCCTCTAGTTGTTCCATATAGGTCTCATCTATAAGATCTTTGTGCATGAGTTTTCACATCCATTTGGCCCAGCTCTAAGTCCTCCATTGCAACGAATCCAACCAACATGCACAGTGTATTCACGTTGACTATTGGAGAGAAAATTTCCTAAAAATGACACCATGTTGTTGCTTAAAACCCTTTCCAACCAGTTATGCTTTATAATTTGGAGAATCACTATCCGATGTGAATTACAACTTAAATACCCATTTACATGGGAAAGCTTTTTTGCCCTCTAGCAAAGGTACCAAATCCCAAGTATCATTCTTGTGAACAAAATCCAATTCACTCATCATGGCATGCTCCCACTTGACATGATTCTTTGTTTGTATAGCCTCTCTATAGCAAGAAGGCTCACCAAAATCTATCAACATAAAAAAATCCAAACCTAAAACATATCTATTAGGTGGGTGCTAAACACATGTAAAACTTTCAATGGTTGCTGAACAAGATCATTTGCAAACTAATATGATTGGAGATTCTCTCAAACATCCCTATGCATAGCATTCTTATGCATTCTTACTAGAGGAATAGTATCCTCAAACATCACTGTTCTCACTTCAACCTCCTCAATGAGTTTTTTATGCATCTTAGAATCAATGAAGATGACATCACTACTTCTGATCACTGATCCTATTTCAATATCCCATAAGTGATATCCAACTTGATCATCTCGAACATATCCAAGAAAAATGCATTTCTTTTACTTATAGCCTAGCTTTGTCTCAGATTCTTTGGTATATGAACATAGGTTTAACACCCAAAAACTTGAAGATAATCATAATATGATGGCTTCGCTATCCATAAATCTTGTGCACTTTCAAAACTTTGGTTGTACTAGGTGAAAGGTTAATCACATGAACTCCAGTCAACACTATGTCTACCAAAAAGCCTTGTGAAAGGTTTGCATAATGCAACATAGAAATTACTCTCTTTGAAATAGTTTTATTCATCCTTTTAGCTACTTCATGTTGCACTAGGGTATAAGGAGTTGTAAACTCTCTATGAGTTCCTCTATTTTAATAGAAAAGGCTGAGTTAATGTGAGGTATACTTACCTCCATTATATGATCATAAAGCTTTGAGCTTAGTTCCTTTTCTAGTCTCAACTAAAGCAAGACATTTTTTGAGTTGGTCAAAATGGTACCTTGGCAAAATGGTACACATGTGGTGCACAAGTGGCCAAGGATATGGGTGCACAGGTAGTGCACAAATAGTTGTTCACAATGGTCTTGCAGGAAAGTTGAATGCACGTTGCAAAAAGGTCCTTTTGAAGGGTTTTTTAGGCTTTTTAAGCATTTTGGGAGGCCCAAGTGAACCCTCCCTTATGCACAAATTCTGGATAAATTAAGGTAAAAAAGTAGAAAAGAGGAAATAAAGAAGATATGCAAGAGCTTATGTGTGGCCCCCCATTTAAAATTTTGTTTTCCATAAAGTTACTATAGGACAAATCAGGGAGTCGTTGGTCTTTACATGAAGAGGTTCTTAGGACATAAAAGTGAGCATCAAGATGGACAAGTGGTTGAAGTATAAAAGTGAGCACCAAGATAGGCAAGTAGTTGAAGTGATGTACATAAGAGGAATCAACACAACACATAGGGCATTATTCTTGGGGAAGCATAAGAGAAGAGCAAGAGCATACTCTACATTAAGAAAGCAAGAGAGGGCAAGACACACACTTGAATAATGCATACAAAGAGAGGCAAGGTGGGCCAAGAGAGATACAAAGTGTGCAAAGAAGGTGCCACGGTATGCAAAGAGAGTGCACAGAGAGCAATTATGGTGTGACAAAGTATCATCAAAGAGGCACTGCACATCGACATAGAAGTGACCAATCCTTGAACCTTATTGAAAGCTTGAGTGCACAGAGTGCACAAGGGCAAGCTATTAGACAAGGTGGAGCATTGACACAAAGGAGCTTGATTGCACAAGTAATTGTGATATTTTGTTTACTTGTGTGTGTGCCTCTTTGGCTTAATTACTATGCACAAAGAACATTATGTCTTGTTCTAGACAAAGCTCTTGTAATCTTTTATTCTAACCAAGACACAGAGGCTTCTGTTGCAATTGTCTTTCTTCTTCTTCTACATTATTCTCTTACGAACACTCAAGCCCATTTCAACTAAAGAATCCCCCAACACCATTTTTCGAAAGTAGAGAATACCTCATCCTTCGAATTGATAGGATATACTTAGACTTTTCTAGTAGCATCATCTATGGAAGTGTCAAAGTAAAGAGAACCCCTTCATGAACATGTGGGCATAAGAACCACACACATCTATATGAATGATATCTAAAGAATGAATCCAAGAGTCAATTAACTTTATGCACATTCCTAGTTTGTTTTCCATATTGATAATGTTCACAAAATGAAAAATCAGAGAAAGATAACATAATTAGCTACAATGAAAAAGATTTTCCATTGTAATATGGGATATGAGGCCCAAAATTCCATGACATATACAAGCCATAGGTTGTTCAATGACAACTAGAAAGTGTTCTTTCTATGATACAAATAAAGGATAGGTTGAAGTTAGACGTTTGCGAAAGCACGCGAACAACACAAGGAAGAAGAAGAAGCTTGGAGCACAACACACAATGCTGAATGTATTACCACTAGAATGTACAAAGATAAGTAGCCTGTTAGGGCAATAGGAGTATATAAAAGCCGAGGGAAAAAACCTCCTAAAGAGGGAAAAAAGTGCCCCGATGGTCCTAGAGTGTTCACTCACATCACTACCTATATATATCAACAAATCCCCCCCTAGGAGTGATGGGGTGAACAAGGAGTTTGCACTCATGTATAAGGAAGTGCCAAGCTATATCGAATCAATCCACAAAAGGAGGAAGTAAGCCCAAAGCTTTGCGAAAAGCTTCAAACTCCTCCCGAGGCAGAGCCTTCGTAAAAAGGTCTGCAATGTTCTCTTGTGTGGGCACATATGCCAAGCTGATCTCCCCAGCAGAGAACCTCTCCCTGACATGATGATAATGCACCTCAATGTGCTAAGTGCGAGCATGGAACACATGGTTCCTCGCAACTGCCAATGCGCTCTGACTCTCAGTGAAGATGGTGGTGGAAGAAGACTGACCAACACCCAAATCAACCATAAGGCGTTTGCGTCACACACACTCAACAATCACTGTGAAAGCTGCCCTATACTCAACCTCACAACTAGAAGTGGCCACAATAGACTACTTCTTGCTCAACCAAGATATACATGAGCTACCAAGCATGAAGCAAAGGCCACTGGTGGACACACGACTCTCATAGCAACCAACCCAATCATTGTCAAAAAAAGCATGCAAATATGGCTGTAGTGATCCTCCCTTGGGATAAAACAATCCAAGTAGCTGGGTACCACTCAAGTAGCAAAAGATGTGCTTAACTGCCTGCCAATGCTTGACACCTAGGCAATGCATAAACCTGCTCATCTGTGAGACAGCAAACTGAATATATGGCCGAGTAATGCATAAGTAAATCAAGCATCCAACAGCCTACCAATAGAGAACAACATCAAATGCATATCAAGCATCATGAAGACTCAATCATAAACCTGTCTCCATAGGAGTGGCAATAGGCTTACAGTCTTCAAGGCCAAAATGCTACAATCATGTGTTAATATATTTTGTTTGACACAAAGCCATTCCACCATCAACTTGCACAAATTGAATGCCCAAATAGTGATGCAAATGCCCTAAATCAGACATCTCAATTGAGGCATGCAAATCAGCCTTAAAATCAGCAATATGC
Organism: Ceratopteris richardii; assembly: GCA_020310875.1. Taxonomy (NCBI): domain Eukaryota; kingdom Viridiplantae; phylum Streptophyta; class Polypodiopsida; order Polypodiales; family Pteridaceae; genus Ceratopteris; species Ceratopteris richardii. The sequence goes on along the minus strand of CM035432.1, from coordinate 76,078,621 downwards.
ATGTCATGAGGACCAGTGAGCAACATGTCATCAACATACATCACAATGATCAGAAGCACATCATTAGCATGCTTAACATATAAGGTGCTTTCAGTTGGACTGTTCTCAAAACCATGTGCAATGAGATAGGCATGTATCGTTTCATACCAAGCACGTGGTGCTTGCTTTAAACCATATAATGCCTTCTTTAACCTGCACACCTGGTTTTCATGCCCTTTCTACACAAACCAACGGGGCTAAAAAACATACACTTCTTCATGCAAGTCACCATTCGTAAATGTTGTTTTAATGTCCAATTGATGTACATTCCAAGCATGATGAGTTGCAAGTGCACAAATTCTACGAACAGTAGTCATTCGGCAGGTAGGAGCAAAGGTTTCATCAAAATCAATGCCTCTTTCCTGTGCATAACCCTTTGCAACAAGCCTAGATATATACCTATCAACTGTTCCATCAAGTTTATGCTTCAGCTTGTATACCCACGTAGTGCCAATGGCCTTCTTGCCAGGAGGCAAGTCACATAAAGACGAGGTACCATTTTTCATGATAGCATCATATTCAGATTGCATTGAAGCCATCCAATGTTCAGAATTTTGTGCTTCATCAAACGAAATAGGTTCTGTCTCATCACAGAGACTTGAGATAGCCATAGCATAGCAATATGATGAAAAAGAGGCACTATGAGAGCCTGATCGAGTACGATATAATAGAGGTGCATCTAATTTGCTGTCACACAAGGTCTGCACTAGCCATTTTGGCATAGTTTTTGCTTGCTCAATATCAACTCTCTCATCAACAAGTGCATCATGTAAATTTGCATAAAAAATGGAATGATCTGCATCATCAAATGAAACCTGCAAAGGCTGAGAAGTTGCCTCATTAGGACTAGCACTTTTGCTTGCTCAATATCAACTCTCTCATCAACAAGTGCATCATGTAAATTTGCATAAAAAATGGAATGATCTGCATCATCAAATGAAACCTGCAAAGGCTGAGAAGTTGCCTCATTAGGACTAGCACTAGATTGTCCACCTGTAAAAAGAGGTAGCAAAGTATCATACATGTCTTTGGAGCTGAAACATGTCCTTAGTACATGAAAGCAATGGCTGAATAACATCTTCCACAAAAACAACATCACGGCTAACCAGAATGCATTTAGTCTGTGGATGATACAAAAGATAGCCTTTACTTTTAGAACTGTACCCAACAAAAATACATTTTACTGCTTTATCATCCAATTTTCTACGATGTTGTTCAGGCACTAATGCATATGCCAGACAACCAAAAACACGTAGATGAGCAACAGATGGCTTGTGACCATGCCAAGCCTCATATGGAGTGATAGACTGCAACGCTTTAGTGGGACACCTGTTCAGTACATATGCTGCACACATAATAGCCTCAAGCCAGAAACTATGTGGTAACGCCTGACTCTTGACCATACACCTCGCCATCTCCATGAATGACGTGTTCTTTCGTTCTGCAACTCCTATCTGTTGAGGTTTATACAGCACTATACACCGAACAAGAGAGAACGTGAGGAATAATGTCATGTTTGATAGAAAAAGTTATCAATGCATGTGCTTGAGCATCTCTGGCATCCCAACAAATTTGCTCTACAGTAGGTGCAATAGAAACAACAGCATGAATAGGAATGTGCAAAATATCATCATCTTCGACACCATATCCATCAGCTTCAGCACCTATATTTGTAGTACTTGTATTCGCAGGTGTAAAAGGACGTCTTTCAACACCCTGCACAATATTCCATAGTCCTTTTGTGACCAATACATGATGCATCATATAAGCCCATAATGGGTAGTTGGTACCATCCAACTTATCCTCAACAACCAACATACGGAATACATCACTACTTTCAGCCATGGCCGGTGACTAAAATACCTTGATGCAAAAAATTGACTATATCTCAAAAAGTTGAACAGAACTTCCCAAACAAATTCTGCTAAACTTATAGAAGACTTCAAGACGCTTATATTGGCGAACTGAAACTGGTATATACCTTTGGAACAAAAAGACAAAATAGCCTGCACAAGTGCTATGATAGTGCATTCGGAGGCCGAAACGAGCTCAAATCGCAATTTTGACACCACAAAGCGAAGCCGTTTGATCTCTAAAATAGCCTGAGTATGCTTATCAAATTTCATGCGATTTTGAGACTGCAATCGAAGAAGTGTAGACAATGCCCTAGATGAAGTGACGACCTACTCTGATACCAATTGTTGGAGTTAGACGTTTGCGGAAGCACACAAACAACACAAGGAAGAAGAAGAAGCTTGGAGCACAACACACAATGTTGAATGTATTACCACTAGAATGTACAAAGATAAGTAGCCCATTAGGGTAATAGGCATATATACAAGCCGGGGGAAAAAACCTCCTAAAGAGGGAAAAAAGTGTCCCGACAGTCCTAGAGTGTTCACACACATCACTACCTAAATATATCAACAGGATAAAGTGAGCCAATTTTACTTCCGTTTGCAATAATCATATTGCCCTTTGATATGCAAAAGGACTGAGCATAGAAAACCACTTTGTAACTAAGGTCATCAAGTTGACCTACTGACATCAAACTACATGATAACTGAGGCACATGGTGTACATTATGCATAGTAAATTTTGAACCATCAGTGAACTGCACAAGCACATCTCCAATCCCAACAACATCACACTATTAAGAATCACCAAGTCCCAGGACACCAAGAGAGTTTACTACATAAGTAGAAAACCATTCTCTATGGGATGTCACATGGAAAGTAGCACCAAAATCTAGAATCCACATGTGGGAAAGAGAATCAACCATAAAAGCCTCACTAGACACAATATTGTAAAGTGTTAACACATCAACATCATCAAAAATAGCATTAACTTCTTCCATCTTCAAAGTTGAAGCAGATCATGTAGGCTATTTAACATGCCCATCAACATGTTGTCCTTTACCTTTAGCATTCTTTAACGCATAACAATCTTTCTTTATATGTCCTTTCTTTGACAACAATGACACTCGATATCCATCTTCTTCTACTATTATTCCATTGACCATTCTTTCTCTTGTTCTTGCTCTTGTCACCTTGCTAATCCATTCCTTTGTAAGACTCACGAACACTATATGCATCTCCATTATGAGTGCTAGCCATATAATTTCTGTGGATCTCTTTGTAATGAACCAAACTATTAGGACCACCATATTCTTGAGAGATGACTCTCCTCCCAATCTTATGTCTATATATATAGCTATTGATGACTCAATCCCTTTTATTCTAAGCACCATTTAAAAGAGAAACTTTACTTGAGAACTAGCCTTTTGGAAAAGTAACATAAGTCAAGAACCATCCTTTTTAAAATCAATCTACACCACCCTTTTGTGGATTGATTCTCCACCACCCTTTTATCTCGAAAGGTGCCAATTAGAATGAATGGTCCACAATGCTCTCGCTCATGGAGCCCTTGGGAAAAGCCTTGCTACTTTCAAGACTTGAACCCAAGACCTCCTTCTTGCCCCCTTAATACTTAACCACTAAGCTAGGTGGATTCCTTTTCTTAGAGAGCATATTAACCTTTGCTTAAGTCTAGTCTTGAGATCTTTGGCAAAACAGTCAAGTGACCAAATGATGTCAGAATTCACATCTGTCTAATTTGATTAGACACTCAAATCATAGAATTTACTTTATAACATTCTTTTCCCCCTTGAGAGATAATTTTGTCCTTGAAAATAGATCTATATATGTCTCTATAGGCATTCCCCTTAGCCTCATGTTCTAACCTAGAATAACATGTTTCATCTATGGGGTGTGATCCCTACCCAAATGATTCAAAGCACTATGTAGCTTTGCACTTGATATATTGATATGAGTGCAAAGTATGGAATCAATAATAAGGGTGGATCAAAAAACATCCCTAGCCATTTCATTGTTTATTCCTTTGTGTTATATTTCACTAACGTATGAAATGGATGGATTAAAATTATTAGTCCATTTTTGGGCATCACTAGTGCACGGACTTAGCGATTGAGGTGGAATTTCTATTCCTATCAAGACTTCAAGAACTCTCGTGTCTCTTGAATTTAAATTGAAAGTCAAATTTGAAGAATTGTCGACCCAAAAATCTAACTTACATGTTTGTTTCTATGGTTTATTTTGTACCAACATTTACTTGATGTATTACTTGACGGGAGGACTATTGTGTCCAACTGGGCTTGAAAATCCTAGACAAAATCTAGGTCGGAGTGTGCCATTTACTTTTGGTCAGGTTCACTTTAACTTGACCAAAGAAAATTCAAAATGAAGTTTGTCCAACTTAGGAAACTTATCTCAAATGCGTTAGCTTTAAATTCTTGGGAATTGTCAATCTTATGAGCAATTCCATAACTTTATTTTCAAGAGTGTACTAAACTCTATGAAATTCATTGGATTGATGCTACTTAACTTGAAGCAAACTCAAATAATTAAGTCAAATTAGACTTAGCATCTTTTGATCAAAGATTGAATGAGTTCTTGTACATAACATCTATATGAGAGGTGTGATTTAGTTTATCTTTTCCAAACAATTATCCCTGGTCTTTCTTTAAAGGAGTCAGATACTCTATCTAAGTCAAATCCAAAAGATTTGGAAAGCGAAAAAAAAAACAACTAAAAATCTTTTGGATAACCAATTCAAAATTTGAAGATACTCAAACCTAATGTGAGTCAAAATCAATGTGATTCATGACTTTAACTTTGCATAGACGAGTTTCAACAAGGTATTGAAGTGTTTTATCTATCTTTAAGACAAATAGACTATATTCTCAAAAAGGTTTTTGGAGTAAAGCTTGAACATCATCCAATCATTAGAGACTAGTGTGGTATCCAATCTCTATGTTGCAAGACATTGAGATTTACTGATAATGTTTTCCTATTTACTCAAGACATTAATGCTTCTTCATAGACCAATTTAATTTTTCTTTTATTGAATCTGTTAGGACTATGTACTTGGAATGCAATTCTTATGCATTACTAGTCAAGAGATTGATGTTACCAAGTTGCATTATCAACTTGGTGCTTTCAAACTAACTTATTATTTCCAACCTTAGTTGAAAGGATCATTTCAAAGTCCTATTTCGTCATAAAATTATCAAATATTTTTAAATAAAAAACTCTATCTTGAAGTGTTCCATATTTCAAATAAGAATATTCTTTCTCCTATTTGAATTATAAACGAAGGTCTTGGAAATTAATTACTTTACGATCTTCTTAGTTACTTGACCTTGAAGTGTCTTATAAGATCATGCTTTTATCCTCCTTGAATTTAAACTTATCCTTTGAAGTTTTAATTCCCTTGAGGATCCAATCTTACTCCAAGATTCATTCTAAGACTAAAATATACTTATAATCCCATAATCCGATGTCCTGTACCATATTTCATTAATCAATCTAAGTATAAAATTTGGTGTCCCATACCACCCTATTTTATATTCATATTGATGTGTATGTGATACTTATCCTAAAGTCCAAATATATGTTTTTAGAGTACCATCCCACTTAAATTATTTAACACAATTTTTAGTCAAGGTTTTATCTCTAAGTTTATATTTTCTAGGTTTTTTTCCTTCACAAGACCGTTTCATGATCTCATGCCTTGACTTTGTCTTTGTCTTGGAAACTTTAAACCTTTTGATGGAACATCCATCCTTGTTTTCTAAGGATTTCAAAAGAAAACTAGTTATATTTCCAAGTTCTTGAATTTCTATGATTCAAGAGCTATTGGTTCTACCTCAACCAATTTTGTAGCGATAAGAGCTTTTTACTTCTTGTCTTTAGATTCCTTTCTTATTGAAGCTTTAACTTGCTACCCAGGGCACTTTATAAATCTCTCTACTACTTAAGTCTAAGCATCCACTCATGCTTTTGGATTTCACCTTTACAACATCCCTTTAAGGATAGGCCAACTTTATGTTTTACCTTCCACATACTTAATTATCATTATCACGGTTCTAGACTACATGCTTTAAACCACTAACTCTTTTCTCATTTTCCTTTGGATAAGGGGAAAATTGGGCATGTTGTATCTATGTTTGTGGTTTACAACCATCTTTAGGGATCCCATATATTTTAAGCTTTAGCCTTCAATAAAGTTTTTTTCTAGATAACTTTAGGTTTTGGCTAAACATCTATTTCCTGGAAGATGTTCGATTTTCTCTATCTAACCCATTCGATATGCTTGGAGGTTATGTCCTTTCTCTGGAAAGATGTACTTGAAAATAAATCTACGCTTTTATCATGTGATAGATTTTATCTTTAAATTGTTTTCAAAAGGATATCATCATTTACTTTCTAGCATATTTATGAACTTTTACTTGTTTTGGGGAAGTCCATGGATGAATTGAGATCAATTAATTGGAACTTGTTGTATTCCCAAAAGATAAGTTCATCTTGAATATGGTAGGAACATGGCATGATTCATGAAGTATAATACTAGACTATTTCATTTAAGTTCTTGTAGTAAGGAACTATCACATTTCCTAATGATCACTTGTCTAGGTTTCATTTTAAAAATCTCTAAATGAAACCACAAAGTAATTCTCTAACTCTTATAAGGAGAAGAGGTCTTTCAAAGTTTCCATGTTTTTTGTGGCACTATGCATTGTTGCTATAGGTGAAATCATGGAACCTAATATCGATCTATTGAACTTCAAAGTTCAATTTATGTTAAAGTTCAATAAATTTTCTTTGATTTACATCACTCCTTTGGATGAAGTCAAGTGAGAGATCTAATTTCAAAGTGCTCATGAAAATTTGGAAATTATCTTAAGTTATCATCATACTTGGATGCTTGAGAAGTTACACAAGAAATTCTAATATCTCATTTTTTATTTATCTTTATTATTCTCAGAGTATTTCCTAAACTTAGAGTCAACATAAACCTTTCTAGGTTTGCAAGTAGGCACGTATTCTAGCCTCAAAATATCGCAAGAAATTCTCTAGAATGTAACTTGGTTTTCTACTTTACCCTTACTTTTCTATGCAAGACATCTTTTATACTTAATGTCACTTGGCATTAAATAATTGATACCTATGTATCCCTTTAGGAAGGAATTTACTAGTTGCTTGAGTTGTGAAGTTGTAGCCAAAATTACTTTGCAACTAACTAGTTCTTTCTGTCTTCCCAAATGTCAAACTTAATCTTTACCAAGTAAACTAACTACATTCAATTATTTACTTAGCAAACAATCATGCCCCTTTTACATCCAAATGAATGTGCTTGCATGCAAATGCATATGCTTGCATGCATGTTATAAAAGAATATTATAAATAAGGGTAAAATCATAAAAAGTTTCACACTCGAGTAAAGAGCAGCACACATATGAAGTTGACTAGCTGCTAGGTCACTGTCGGTTGGAAAGAATGTTTCTAGTGGCTACTTTGGATGGTTCCCAAAGCCATCTTGGATACAAATTCTCAAGTTTGAAGCTATATACATGTAGCACATGCTCCAAAGAACATCCATGAATTCAAAATAACAAATTAAGACATGATATGATACCTTTCAAGAGGGGTCAAAAATATCCTCTTGCATGATTTTTCACTTTTTTTTATGGAGAATCTCCGTATCTTGAAAACTCTTGCTCCATCCGCTTAATTGCTCTTTGGATTCCATCTTTGCTCTCCAAATAGAAGAAAATGTTTTCTTACTTTTCAAACTAATCCTCCAGGGAACTATCCCTCTCTCTCTTCTTCATTTGATACTACCCAAGAGGTTTCATGAAGGATCCTCAATGTTGTCTTGATGATCATCATAGAAGAAGAAGTGAACGATTGCTTCCCATTTTGTCATCCAACAAGATTATGGGAGATGAAAAAGAAGGCTCCTATCTCTTCTCTTATATAATCGATATGACACCTTAATGATAAACATCTATGGTATGAAGGCATGAGGGTTTTTAACTTGGATGAGGCTACTTTCAAGCTTTCATTATGATACTATGCAAGAGATAATCTTACAAGGAAGCTATAAAAAATCTTTCGGATAGCTCCATCACCACCCCATGGGTATTGAAGGGCTCAAATAAGAGTGTACTTGTATTACCCAACACATAAAAAAAGCACATGATATATAAGTGTAGTGCATATCAATTTGGTAAGTCACACATGCAACCATTCACCAAGAAAGGCTACATACATGGAGATCTCTTGGAGCTTGTTCACATAGATGTTTGGGGACCAAGCAAAGAACCTTCAATTTATGGATCAAGGTACTATGTGTCATTCATAGATGGGTGTAGAAAATGCAATATCTTATTTTTCATGAAGCATAAGGATGAAGTGTTTTCATGCTTAGAATGTGCTTAGATCTTGTGTGAGACATAAACAAGTAAAACCCTAAAAAGACTAAGATCATATGGAGGGGGAGAATACTTCTCCCATGCATTTGATTCTTATCTCCAAGAGAGAGGAATCAAAAGGGAAATCACTACTAGATACACTCAGTAGAATGGAGTGGCATTGAGAAGAAATAGAATAATTGTGGAGTTTGCAAGGTCCATGCTCAATGAGAAGGAACTTCCTAACTACTTATGGATAGAGGCAATATCGATTGCCACCTATTTGGTAAATAGAATACCATCAAAGGCTCTAGATGGCATAAATCCATATGATATGGAATGGAAGAATACTTAGCTTAGATCATTGTAGGAACTTTGGTTGTATTGCATATGCACACATACCTTCACATATAAAAGGTAAATTGGGCCCTAAGGCAGAGAAATTGTGTTCATAGGCTATGATCTTAATCAAAAGGGTTATAAATTATATAATCAAACCAGTAAAGGGTTCATAGTAAGTTGCAATGTTGTGTTTGATGAAAACAAGTCATGGTTTGAATATGATTGCAGGAGAATCAAGCTACCTTATGAACTAGAGGAAGACTTTTTAACTCTATCAAGAAATAATGACCACATACTTGAAGCATCAAGTGACTTTGAGGATGATTAGAAGACTCCAAGGAGAGAAGTTAACTCTTGGAACTTCAAAGGTAAAGCTGAAGTGCATGAGTTGAGGGATGTAGCAAAATCCTCTCAACAAACAGTCAAAAGTTCAGCTAGAGAAAAGAAGAAGCCAAAAAGCGATGGCTATGATACATCATTGGTCACTAAACACTCTATCTATTTAATACATGATTCAAACTCTGAGGAGCCCTCATCATATGAGGAAGCTAAGAGGAAACTATAATGGATGAATGCCATGGAGGAAGAGATTGAAGCCCTACACGAAAACCATACTTGGGAGTTGATACCCAAGATTTTATCTATGAAGATCATAAGATCAAGCTGGATATACATGATAAAGAAAAACTTTGATGGAATTATCAAAAAGTATAAAACAAGACTTGTGATCACCAAAGGTATGAACAAACACAAGGGATTGACTATGAAGAGACTTTTTCATGAGTGGAAAAGATGCCAACTATCAAAGTGCTTATGAGCATTGGAGCTTCCAAGAATTGGAAGATTTATCAAATGGATGTAAAGAATGCATTTATAAACGGTTGGACATCTAAAGAGGTATATATGGCTCAACCTCCTATTTTTGAAGATTTATCATTCCGTGAACATGTATGCAGGTTAAGGAAGGCCTCATATGGTTTGAAGCAAGCCCCAAGGCCTTGGAATCATAGGCTTGTCACCTATTTACAGAATAAAGGATTCATGATTAGCAAAGTAGATGCTTCACTCTTCATTAAGAGGAATCAATCTAAAGTCATATACCTCCGTGTATATGTTGATGACATAATAATAACATGTAATGATGTTGAAGGCATAAGGAGGATCAAGCTTCAAATGAAAGAAGAACTCAAAATTAGTGACCTAGGGCAACTCACATACTTCCTACAGTTGGAAGTAGTGTATATAAAAAAGGGTATGTATCTCACTCAAAGGAAATGTATAAAAGATATACTTGCTAAGTTCAAGATGGAGAACTCAGTTGTAGGTACACCCATGGAGATGAATCAGAAGCTAAGTGCTCATGAAGGAGAGAAAATTGAAGACATAACTAGTTATCAAAGTTTAGTGGGTAGTTTGAACTATGCCAAGTTGACAAGAGTTGGCATTTGCTATAGTGGAAGTGTCCTAAGTCAATTTATGAACACTCCTAGGAAACCTTACATGGAAGCAACTAAGAGGATACTCAAATACTTGACGAGAACCATCAATGAACGTTTGTATTACCCATACACATCCCAAATAGATATCAAACTCTTTTGTGATGTAGATTGGGCAAGTTCTAAAGATGATAGGAGAAGCACATCAAGATATCTCACTTTTGCAAGTAGAAAAGTTATCTCATGGTCAACCTACTACCGCATCCCATGAACTCAAGGTGAATAAAGAGGACTTGCCAGTGCAACTCAGGAAGCAATGTGGATCAAGACCTTGTATTCAGATTTATGTCTCAAGTCCTCTACTCGTCACATTTTTGGGGACAATATTAATTCATTACATCTTGCAGCTAACCCAATCTACCATGCCAAGACCAAGCACATAGAAGTGCACTAGCACTATGTGAAAGAAAAAATCATAGGTAAAGAAACTGAGTTGTCATATGTATCTACTCACCAAGAATGTGCATGCACAAACTTAAGAGTCAAGCATCTTTGGCTTGAGGAGGAATTTTTGGTGCAAGCAGCAAACCTAAGGGCTTGTTCAATGCTCATAGGATTTCTCTCTTATTGTTTGGCATGAACATATGGTTTGAAGACTTCAAAAGGTTAAAGATTTGAGTTTTAGTCAATGGTAAACAGAAAATATGGAGAGAATCTTGTGATCAAAGAAGGCCAAAATCCATGAATTTGTTTTTGATTTCAAATTTGAATTGTTCTTAGATATTAGTACTGCCTTTTAGGTAGAAGATCTAACCACCATCAAAATCAAAAGGTGTATATAAACACCACACGTCTAGTCGCAGGGTAGTAGATCAATATATAGTGATTTTAGCTGATCTTTTGAGTATACAATTTACAATCGTGAAGTGAGAGAAGTCCTCCATAAATCCTTTATATCACATGTGCAATATCAATACACATTATTGTTGAGGAATCACTCACAAATTTGACAGACAGACAGACATAAAAGGAAAAAGAAAAGAAGTGGAATCTTCAGAAAATCAAAAGCCTCAGTTGTACAGCGTGCAGAATCAATCCCTTAACCAGAATCAAGAATTGTACGAGTAACAGAGCAATAAACCGCGGTGGGCGCATAATGTGCGCATAACGTGAATTAAAGAATGAGAGCGTGGAAGAGCACAGAAGAAAAGTGTATATATACACCAAGGATTGAAGGACTCGGATGATGAGAAGAAGAGGATTATGAGAGATCGCGTATGAGTGAAGAGAGAGTGAGAAGTTCCCAGAAGACGCCATAGATCGCGTATGTACAGATGAATAACAGAAACCTAGAATGTCAGGTATTCATCTGAGAGAGATGGTAATAAGAAACTACTCAGTGTAGGAGAGTTTCTACAGCTTGAGCAAGAAGAGGCCAAGCTTGTTTGTACACATCTTCTCTAATAGAAAACATATGTTCATGTGGAAGTTGCACGCATTGTTCGCATGTGAAGAATCTGAGTTTTTTTTTTTTTTCGTGTTACAGTAGAAAGTTCGTTAACCATTAACAGTTACAGTTCGTTACTAAACATGTCCCTCGGTATTCTCTCAGTAAACGAATGTCTCGGTCAAAGATATCTCAGTAAACGCATTTTCGGTCAGTTATAGTTTTCTCAGGAAAGCGAGTTTTTTCGGTAGAACAACGAAGTATATCTCGCAGTAGAATTCGAAGCTTTGTATGAGAGATAGCTCATCTTGTAGCTAGACGTCTCTACTTTGAGCTGATCACAGTTTTCGGTGGAATGGATATGTATACACAGTACAAAGTCTAACCGAAAAGTGGCACTTTAGAACTATGAAGTTTTTTTTCTTTAAACTTCAAGAAGAAGTTCATTCGGTGAAGGAAGTTCACGTATCACTTCCTTACTTCACATAATTCATTTGAAGTAATCACGAGTAGAATCAACGTTCATTCTGGTGATATTCCGATAAAATTTCGGTGACGTCCCAGTGACAATCCGGTGAAGTTCCGGTGGAATTCAAGTCGTAGTTTAACACAGTTAAGCGACAGTAATCCTGCTAAGCTACTGTTGATTACAAAGGTGTTCTATGTCACTCTAGCTTAGCTCTTTATTCGGCGGCGCGGCAATTTCCGCACAAGGTTCAAGCCTTTGCCATGACAACCATCATCAGCGATAACAGAGCGAAAGTTATCGCCCACAAGTGGTATCAGAGCGAGTTAGTTCCACGAGCAGCATCAAAGCCAAAAGACTCTCAAAGGCAACCTAAAGCAAACAAGAAGATCATGGCAGATCATGTCCAAATTGATAAGCTGGACAGAGATAATTATCCCGCGTGGGTAATGCGTATGGAAGCCTTACTTATGAGTAAGGACTTAATGATGTATGTGACCGGAGAAGAAAAGAAGCCGACCTTCAAAGATGATAGCCAACTGGAAAAAGAAGAGTTAGAAGCTTTGAAGCTGTGGCAAAAGAAAGATGCAACGGCAAGAGCCTACATCTACAACACTGTTTCAGATCATCTACTACCGCACATTAGAGGTCTGGAGAAAGCGGAGGACATATGGAGCGCATTGGAAGACCACTTCCAAAATACTACGAAAGCTAGAAAGGCTAGCTTATGGTCCGAGTTCACAATGTTCAAAAAGAAGCCGAGTCAAAGCATTAGCGACTACGTCACTAAAATGAAGGATCTAGCAGATAGTCTTGGATCCATAAATGAAGATGTTGAAAATCAGAGATTGATAGCGCAACTGCTAACAGGGTTGAGAGGAGATGAAAGGTGGAAACCCTTCGTACTCTCACTGAACTTTCTTTAAATCACTTTGTGCCAGATTTAAATCAGTTGCTTGGTCTGATGCTTACATATGAGCAAGATCTGAAAGGAGATGGAGATAAAGGACAAAGCTCTGCAATGTACATGAAGAACAAGAAGAAAGACAAAGGTAAGTCAAAAGATGAAGAAGAGTCGAGCCCTCAGGCTTATTATGCTAGAGATAAAGGCACCGGCAAAGCAAGAGGTTTTGGAAGAGGAAGAAGTAGTCAGAATACCAACAAGAAAGCTTGCTTGATTTGTGGACTAAGTAATCATCTGGCGCATGACTGTTGGCACAACCAACAGGGATCAAATCAAAATCAGAACAGTAATAACAGAGGCAGAAGCAGAAGATATCAAGGTAACTTCCAAAAGGGTAGACAGAATCAAAGAGGAGGCTACGGTAGAGGTGGAACAAGAAGTTGGGGACAGGGCCAATCCTACAACACCACCTACAACAACTACGCAAATGACACACAGAATGAAAATCATACATCATTGATGATGAACTCAATCAACACATCTGATAACGAAGATCTAAAGGTATTTTACATTGACTCTGGATGTTCTAATCACTTGTCAGGAAACATAGAACTGATGTCAGAACTGGAAAAAGGAAGTTCGAGTCATACTGTTCAAACAGGTGACAATACAAGACATAGCGTACATTCAATTGGAAAGGTGAAATGTAAGAGTGGAGCAGATTTGCTAACCAATGTTTTGTATGTTCCAACAATACCGAAAAATTTGATTAGTGTGGGACAGATAGTTGAGAAAGGTTTTCAGGTCAGATTCACAAACAAAGGAGTATTTGTAGAAGATCCTGAGAACGGATATAATCAGATCATCTCTGGTAAGAAAGAAGGAAGACTCTTTACTTTAAGAGTACAAGGGAACATTGGCTAAGCGTTGCTCACACATGATGAAAAGGTGATTACAGAACTTGATCTTTGGCACAAGAGATTAGGTCATTTCAATGAAAAAGGAATCAAAGCTATGATAGCGAATAAGTCTGTACTGGGATTACCGAACGTAGAGAACCAACACATGATTCACAAATGCAAAGCTTGTCAGATGGGAAAAGCCCACAGGTTACCTTTCCAGAAGAAAGGATTCAAACATGATGGTGTGCTAGAACTCATACATACAGATGTATGGGGACCGACAAAGGAAGGATCTATTAACGGATCAAGGTATTATGTCCTTTTCATTGATGATGCAACAAGATGGATAACTCTTTATGTTTTGAAAGAGAAATCAGAAGTGTTTGGAGCTTTCAGACATTTTCATGCATATGCTGAAAGACTCACAGGTCGAAAGCTTAAAAGACTGAGGTCTGATGGAGGTGGAGAATACTTCTCCCGAGAGTTCAATGATTACCTTTGGAATGCAGGTATCAAGAGAGAAATAACCTGCAAGTATACACCACAACAAAACGGTGTAGCAGAAAGAAGGAACCGAACTCTAGTCGAGTTTGCACGAGCTATGCTGAAAGAAAAGAATTGTCCAGATTATCTTTGGGCTGAAGCCGTAAATACAGCTACATACTTGGTAAACAGATTACCGTGTACATCGTTAGAAGAAATGACCCCTTATGAAGCCTGGTGGGGAAAGAAGCCAACACTTGATCATTGTAAAGTGTTTGGATCAGTCCCTTATGCTTATATACCATCTCAACTGAGACATAAGCTTGAACCGAAAGCAGAGAAATATGTGTTCGTCGGATATGATGAAAAGCAGATGGGTTACAAGTTATGGAGTCCTCTAACCAAACAACTTACTGTTTCCAGAGACGTAACATTTGATGAACAGAAAAGCTGGTATGTAGATCAGAGTCATACAGCTGAAGAATTTGAAGAAGAGATAAAAAGAAAGGAGAAAGGTAAATCAATCGTACAGGTGAATAAAGATGAAGATTATATGCAGGCAAGTACGTCCAGGACCGGATCAGGTATGAGAACGAAGATGAAGACGTGTATTCAGATACACACGAAGAATATGAGCTAAGGAGGTCAAACAGAGTAAGAAGACAACCGGAAAGGTACTCGTATGATACATCGTATATAACTCAGAAAGATTATGCATATATGGTCAAAGATGATGATGAACCTCAGAGCTATGATGAAGCTAAAGGCAAGAAGCAATCGGAAGAAGCAATGGAAGAAGAATTCAGCACACTAGAAGAGAACAGGACTTGGGAGCTTGTTCCTAAACCAAATGGTAAGAAAATAATCGGAAATAAATGGGTTTTCAAAGTTAAGAAACTTGCAGATGGAAGGATAGCCAGACATAAAGCGAGACTGGTTATCAAGGGCTATGCTTAGATGCATGGCATAGACTATGACGAGATGTTTAGTCCGGTGGCAAAGATGTCAACCATAAGGACAGTGATTGCTATAGCAGCATCGAAAGGATGGAAGCTAAGTCAACTAGATATAAAGAATGCATTCCTGAATGGATATATATCAGACGAAGTCTACATGGAACAACCAAAAGGTTTCGTAAATTCTAGATACCCAGAACATGTGTGCAAACTAAGAAAAGCACTTTATGGACTGAAGCAAGCTCCAAGAGCTTGGAACTACAAACTTGTGAAGTATCTCAATGAACTTGGATACCAAAGTTCGAAGGCAGATGCAAGTCTCCTCATCAAAAGAACAGAAGAAGGAATGATCTACATTTGTATCTATGTAGATAACATAATAATTACAGGTACCTCAGATGCAGGAATAACAGAGGTGAAGAAACTGCTCGAAAAGGAATTCAAAATTAGTGACCTGGGAAAGTTATCATACTTTCTAGGTATGGAAATCACATATACAGATCATGGTGTATATGTTACGCAAAAAGGGTATCTCCTAAACTTACTGAAGAAGTTTAATATGGAGAATTGCAGAGAAGCTTCAACACCGTTTGAAGTAAATCATAAACTCAGTAAATATGATGGTACATAGTTCAAAGATATGAAGAAGTATCAGTCGTTAGTAGGAAGCTTAATTTACGCTACGCTAACAAGACTGGATCTCAGCTATCCGGTGGGAGTTCTTTCACAGTTTATGCATTGTCCGACAGATCAACATTGGGTTGCAGGACAAAGAGTTCTTAGATATATAAAAGGAACTATAAAGGAAGGATTATATTATCCTTTTACATCAGATATAAAGTTGAGAGCATTCAGTGACTCAGACTGGGCAGGAAGTCAAGATGACAGAAGATTGACACATGGGTATATGATATACCTAGGAGATAAGCTAGTAAGCTGGTGCTCAAAGAAAGAGCATACAATAGCTTTATCGTCAACAGAAGCAGAATATAAAGGATTAGTAGAAACCGCAAAAGAAGTAATATGGATGCAGACCTTGCTCAAAAGCATGGGTATTGATCAAGGTATACCAATTATACATGGAGACAATATGAGCTCTCTATATCTTGCAGCGAATCCGGTGTTTCATGCAAGAACAAAGCACATAGAAATTCAGTATCACTTCCTGAGGGAAAAGGTAATGGAGAAGGAGATAGAAATAGTCTACACTCTTACGAAAGATCAGATAGCAGATATCTTGACAAAAAAGCTTGGATGGAACAAAGACAAGCAGATTCAAAGAAATGGAAGGTATAAAAGAAAGAAAGATATATGAAAGACCGGAAGAGGTCAAATTAGTGATTGAGGGGGAGTTGTTGAGGAATCACTCACGAATTTGACACACAGACAGACATAAAAGAAAAAAGAAAAGAAGTGGAATCTTCAGAAAATCAAAAGCCTCAGTTGTACAGCGTGCAGAATCAGTCCGTTAACTAGAATCAAGAATTGTACGAGTAACAGAGCAATAAACTGCGGTGGGCGCATAATGCACGCATAACGTGAATTAAAGAACGAGAGCGTGGAAGAGCACAGAAGAAAAGTGTATATATACACCAAGGATTGAAGGACTCGGATGATGAGAAGAAGAGGATTATGAGAGATCGCGTATGAGTGAAGAGAGAGTGAGAAGTTCTCAGAAGACGCCATAGATCGCGTATGTACAGATGAATAACAGAAACCTGGAATGTCAGGTATTCATCTGAGAGAGATGGTAATAAGAAACTACTCAGTGTAGGAGAGTTTCTACAGCTTGAGCAAGAAGAGGCCAAGCTTGTTTGTACACATCTTCTCTAATAGAAAACACATGTTCATGTGGAAGTTGCGTGCACTGTTCGCATGTGAAGAATCTGAGTTTTTTTTTCGTGTTACAGTAGAAAGTTCGTTAACCATTAACAGTTACAGTTCGTTACTAAACGTGTCCCTCGATATTCTCTCAGTAAATGAATGTCTCGGTCAAAGATATCTAAGTAAACGCATTTTCGGTCAGTTATAGTTTTCTCAGGAAAGCGAGTTTTTTCGGTAGAACAACGAAGTATATCTCGCAGTAGAATTCGAAGCTTTGTATGAGAGATAGCTCATCTTGTAGCTAGATGTCTCTACTTTGAGATGATCACAATTTCGGGTGGAATGGATATGTATACACAGTACAAAGTCTAACCGGAAAGTGGCACTTTAGAACTGTGAAGTTTTTTTTCTTTAAACTTCAAGAAGAAGTTCATTCGGTGAAGGAAGTTCACGTATCACTTCCTTACTTCACATGATTCATTTGAAGTAATCACGAGCAGAATCAACGTTCATTCTGGTGATATTCCGGTAAAATTTTGGTGACGTCCCAATGACAGTCCGGTGAGGTTCCGGTGGAATTCAAGTCGCAGTTTAACACAGTTAAGCGACAGTAATCCTGCTAAGCTACTGTTGATTACAGAGGTGTTCTATGTCACTCTAGCTTAGCTCTCTATTCGGCGGCACGGCAATTTCCGCAGGCCTGACAAGGTTCAAGCCTTTGCCGTGACGATCATCATCAGCGATAACAGAGCGAAAGTTATCGCCCACAATTATGATTCATTTCTATTGACTTGCCATCCTCTGTGTATTGTTACAGTACCTTGTGCAACTTTTCCATCTTCTCAAGGTCATTTTTCAGTATGTAGTTACTCAATGTCCAATCCATCAATTGGATCAGTTAGTTGGAACTATTGACATCATTCTTACAAAGTTTCATCAACATTGGGTGTGTAGATCTCAAGTTATGGGTGTTTGTATGTGACTGTGCCTGCACATCTTAATCTCCTTGAAAAGTTGAAGTGATACCCCAAACTTCTTAAATCTATAGCTCAATGCATGTTGAATCTAAATTCATTAAACAACTTGCTTTGGGTATCTTAAAACTTTAATTGAAAGTGTGAAAGACCTTTCTAGATAATTTCTACCAAGCTATGAGCATTGAACATATTTTTGAGAGCTTCTCCTCCATAAATAGAAAGTTTCTGAAGTTTCCTAAACTTCAAACTCATGTTTTTTGACATAGAAGTTTGTGAATGATGATCCAAAGGACTAAGGTGATTTCAATGCATATTGTGGAAGCTTAGGGAGTGCACTAAGTGTCTCTAAAGTTACTTGAGCTAGTGTTGAACAAGATTTTCCAACAAAATCTCATCTCTATAGACTACTTCATCACCTTTTCACAAATTACACCAATACTTAAGGGAGGTGGTCTAGAAAAATATACCCATAATAGTACACATGGTGATTCTTAAGGTGAAACTATGCAAACGTAGATGAATGACCACTCAAAAGCATAGATTAGGAAGACCTAAGTTTTGAATACCCAAAGAAATTTTAGAACATGAAATTTATACCAAAAGAAATTCATGATCATTGAGGTGAAAGTATTGGAAGTTAAGCCACAAAAAAATACCCCATAGGATGAAGAAATCACATAGATACATGCACCTATACACCCCATTTAACTTCAATATTTAAGATTACTAGGTATACACTTCTAAAACTTATTGAAAAATCTTCTTTACCTAGGATCACATTAATTTTATTCTCAAAAGTTCTAGAAATCCATATTAAATAAATTGAAGGGTTTAGGGTCAATGGAGATGCATATGTAGTAGAGGATAGTGAAGTGTGGGAACTAGAGATCGGAGGAATGTGATTGAAGGGTTTAGGGGTCAATGGAGATGCATCTGTAGTAGAGGAATGCGATTATCCATTGGAGAAAAGGTTTTTTGAGCATTATGGATTTAAAAAAGGAACAATATTTCACTAATGAAGGAATAAAGAGCCTAAATACTAATATATAAAGAAAATTGTGGGCAAGAATAATGGGTTCACTAGGTGCTTTGATAAGAAAAGTAGGAGATGAGAAGAGAGAAAGAAAAATCAATGAAGGTGCATAGGATAGAGTCATGATGGATGAGGAATATATAGGACTTTACAAGCTACAAGAAAATCATAACATGTGAAAAGAAAAATCATAATGAAAAGGAAATCATGATCTGATATTATCTCCCAAGAGCCTTCCTAGATATAAGTTGCATAATTTCTTCACATTTAGCTCTAGAAAAACTCAATAGATCCTCTAGGTTATAATTAAAGTTAAGGAGGACGCATGATTTATAAAGGAGGTGAGGAATAGAGCAAGTTATTGGTACCCCATTTGAATAAACATGTGGAGTAGAGTGAGAAAAAGTGGCATGAGAAGTTTTCCATGAATGAATAGTGTGGTTGACTCATGTAGAATAGACGTAGAGGTTATTGAGGCATGGAATAGATTCATTGTCATTACAAGTTCTAAAAATGTGTTTAGAAATCATAGTGGACTTTGATGTGGTATCATGTGGATTAAGGTACCCATGTCTTAAGAGTGTCCACATGTCACCTAGAGTGGATAGGTCAGATTGCATAAGACCATGGCTTGGAGGGGATGCACATAGGGTGAAATAGCACTTTGATTGAATATTTAAAATGGAATGAAGGCTTAGGAAGGTTAAATAAGGTTTCATAAAAGCCTCCAAATTAGCTTGATCAAGATATGGATACAAGGTACGAAAAACTAAAAAAAAAAGTTTACGCAGAGTTGGAGAGGGAAACCTAAGTTTTTCCACCCTACAAAAAAAAGAAAAAATAAATCAATAATAATTTATCCTTATAATAATTTGAGATATATTTCGATGAATCTTTCCTAGAATAGAGTCTTTTGTAGATATTTATAGCTTATGCAGCCCTCTTCCATAACTAGAATATTCTTCATCATGAGAACTAAATGATGAGAAATAAACCTCTTATCAATTTATTCACACTAACAATATGTTTCCTCATGAAATTTAATGTTAGGCTAGTTCTAAAGGCTCTTTGAAAGTTATAAAAAAAAGGGATCCTAGGGATATATTTGATAGGGTGAATAGGGTAGGGCTGATTGTGACATTACATTGAACAAAGCTATGTGAATATTATTCTAAATCCTAGAACTTCCATAGAGGAAGAATTAATATGTTGACTATCATCATGCTTTTTTTGCTCAACCAATTGCAAATAGTAACCATGCTTTTGAATGTGAACTTGATTTTTTTCTACTTTAATTGAAGTGATGAATGAATCCATGTCATTTAATTTTTCTTCATGTATCTATTTAGACACATTAATTTGTGAGCGCTAAAGATCATATGATACATTTTGTACATAAATGCATTTATAGCTACAACTCATATTCATGTTCTAAAAGGGACTTTTAGGAAATAATATTGAATCAAACAATCTATAAGATTTTCTTGCTTAAAGTGTTTTGACGATTATACAAAAATTTGAATGAACTGTGTTCTTCATAAACTTAAACTTGATGGCACCTTTGAAATCATATTTGTTGTTGAAATCTTCTCTATTTCAAAATGTAATCAAGTCAAGAATTGAGAAATATTCATATCACAATACGAATCTCACATAAAATCTTGCATAAAAGCATAAAGATTGATGAAAACATAGCATCAAAGTGCTACAATGGAAAAAAACCATGGAAAAGCATTGAATGGAAATCGATTTCCCTTATACCAGGAATTGGATATCAATAATAGTATTGAGGAGAACATTATGTATATGAAGGAGAGCATTGGGGTCAGAACAATTGTGATAGCTACAAATTGAGATCCTTTCATTACAACTTGTGGGAACCATAGTGTTCAAAACATCCATGCAATAAAAATATATTCCTGACATCAGATTGAACAACATTCATATCCTCATAGTCAAGAAATCCTCAAGGAATCACATGAAAAAAATCCAATTATAAAGATGACATATTGAAATAAACGGATGCATACAGAGAAATAATGAGATTGCATATGTATTCAAACAAAAAAAAATAACAGATAGACTCACATGCACACAGATACAGACATAGATGTACTACACACAAATGCATGCATATGTACGTACATGCATACGTATGTACATACATACATATACATACACACACATATACATACATACATACATACATACATACATACATACATACATACATACATACATACATACATACATACATACATACATACATACACACACACACATATATATATATATATATATATATATATATATATATATATATATATATATATATATATATATATATATATATATATATATATATATACATATATATATACATACATGCATGCATACATACATACATACATACACACATACATACATACATACATACACACACACACACACTATATGTATATATATATATATATATATATATATATATATATATATATATATATATATATATATATATATATATATATATATATATATATATATATATATATATATATATATATATATATATATATATATATATATGAGAGAGAGAGAGAGAGGTGAATGCATCATTACTGAAGGGAAAATATTTAGCTAGTTGATTCAAATCTTATGGTAGAAAAGTGAATTATGAAAATGAAGATCTCTATCACATATAAAATTATGGTACTTTTCCATGTTTCTTATAAAAATATGGGATTTTTTAAAAAGAAATTGATGAAAAATAGTTTTCAAGATGAGTTAGCTTAAGACCTTTGGTAACCTTTTGTCTAATAGTCTCAAAGATCCATTTTTGTTCTGGTGTCCACATAATATGACACACTAACCTTGTAAATGCATCCCATTTATCATCAAATGAGCCTAGGAGATATGAATATAATAATTTTTGTGATTTCTTTTTAATCTAATTTGCGTTTTAAAATTTCCTCGTTCAATGAATTCTATATATTCTTCTCTGGAATTTTTCTCCTATAAATCATTTTGATGATTTTATTGTACATATCAAGAATTGAAGCGAATGTGATCTATGATCTGTGTTATCAAAATAAACATTCCATGATCTGTGTTATCAAAACAAAGCAAGTTTGAATTCTTTTAAAGTAATTCAATCTTTGATGTGAGGTTTGATTATTTTATTGGAATTTTTTCTCTTTAGTTTTTCAATAGCCTTGTAGTGTTCTACATGAAAATAGCTAATCTATCTTAAGAGAAACACTAGACCACTATGAGCATCTCAGAGATCATGTATGCTAGAAATAAGATATATGTGGAATGATATTTAAGTCTATATAGATAAA